>VYXB01007339.1:57482-88912 GCA_013397135.1 Pachyramphus minor | reverse complement strand
AAGGGGCTTTGGTCCGAGCTCTGGTGATGTGAGTGTGACTGTGTCCCAGTTTCAGCCAAGGACAGGGTTAACTTTTTGCAGTAGCTGTCAGAGGGTGGATCGTGGAGCCACGTGGGCATGGCCAAGGCCCTAATGTTATTCTATACCATCTATACATCATGTCCAGGGGTGTGGGGGAAAGGCATCCCTTTTTTGATGGAGCAAGTGTGGTGAACAGAGTGGCGGCGTAATGCTGGTCTGGAGCAGAGGGAGTGGTTTTGATGACATTGGGTTGAACTCCACACTCTGTACACTTTTTGTATTAATGTTGTTGCTCTTACTATCTCATTGCTGTTTCCAGTAAATTGTTCATATGTCAACCCACGATCTTTGCTCTCTGTGCTTCCAGCTGGAGGGGGAGATGAAGTGAGTAGCATCGTAGAGTAAATTTGAGAATACAATTCCTAAACCACAACAGACTGACAGAGTGGCTCCTGGATAGTCAAACAGGAAAATTTCCTTCACAAGCACTCCAGGCGGGATTTCACAAGACTGAAGTAAAGGAGAGAAATCACCTCCCTCAGCCTACTGGCCTCCCTTCTTTTGATGCAGCCCAGGATGCAGATCACTGCCTGGGCTACAAGAACACATTGCCAGGTCATGTCCAGCTTTTCATCCATCAGTACCCCCAAGTCCTTCTCCTCAGGGATGCTCTCAATCTCTCCATCCTTCAGCCAATATTGATATCAGGGTTTGTCCCAACGCAGGTGCAGGACCCTGCATTTGGTCTTGTAGACCTCATGACTTTCACATGGGCCCACTTCTGGAGCTTGTCCATGCTGTCCCTCAGGTATGTCAACTGCATCTCTTAGCTTCGTAGCTTATGCAAATGTACTGAGGGTGCACTCAATCCCAGTGTCTCTGTCATCAGTGAAGATTTTAAACAGTACTAGTCTTAACAATGGACCCCTGAGGGGCACAACTTGTCACCAATCTCCATCTGGACAATGAGCCATTAACCATTACTGTCTGGATGCAACCATCCATCTAATTCTTCATCATTGAACAGTCAACCCGTCAAATTCTTACATCTCCCATTTAAAGAAGATATGGTGGACTGTGTCAAAGGCCTTACAGAAGTCAAGATAGACAACATCCACAGCTCTTCTCTTCTCCAGAAATGTAGTTATTCCATCACAGAAGGCCACTAGGTTGGTCTGGCAGGACTTGCCCTTGCTGAAGCCATGCTGGCTTTCTTGAATCACCTCCATGTTCTCCATGTGCCTTAGTATAGCTTCTAGGGAGATTTCTTCCATGATTTTCCCAGCCAGAGAGATGATCCTGCGAGTTCATAATTCCTGTAGGTCCCACAAACAGTTTCCTCAGGTAGTCATCTCTTACAGTGGTAGGGATTTTGCTCCTCTAGTCCCTTGCAGTCCATCCACTCAAGCTGTGTGAGAAGAGAAATTGCCAATGACTGAAGCAAAAAGCTTGTGAAGTACATCAGCCTTCTCCTCATCCATTGTTACCAGTTTACCAGTCTTGTTCATCAGGCAGGGGTACACCTTCTTTGAGCTTCCTTTTCTGGCTGACATACCTGTAGAAGTCCTTCTTATTTTTCTTCCCATCTGTTACCAAGTTCAGCTCCAGCTGCGCCTTGGCCTTCCTGACCCCATCCCTACACAACCAGGCAGCATCACTATACTCCTCCTAATTTACTCCTTTTTTTCACTGTCTATGCATTTGCTTCTTGCCCTTTAGATTGATCAGCAGGTCTCAACTTAGCCATGCTGCTCTCTTGCCTTCCTTGCCTGATTTCTTGCTCCTGGGGATTGAGACACTTTGCACTTCATGGAAACCGTTCTAAAAGATCTGCCAGCTCTGTTCAACTCCTTCGACCCTGAAGGCAGTTTCCCAGGGGATGCTATTAACCAACTCCTTGAATAGCTGGAATTTTGCTTTCCTAAAATTTGGAGGCCTAACTTTACTCTTTGCCTGATCAGTGCATGATCACTGCAGCCCAGGCTGCCTTCAGTCTTGACCTCCCTGATTAATGCACTTACACTGGTGACCAATAGATCCAGTATTGCATCCCCTCTATCACCTTACTTAAGAAGTTATCCTCAATGCATTTCAGGAGTCTCTTGGATTGCCTACAGCTTGCCATGCTACTTTTTCAGCAGATGTTGGCATGTTTGAAGTACTCCAGCAGGAAAAGAGCCTGCGAGTGTGATGCCTCCTGTAGCTGCAGCAAGAAGGCTTTATCAATAGGCTTTCCTTGATCAGGAGGCCTGCAGTAGGCACTGACCACAAGGTTCCCTTTGCCTCAGTCTCTGATTCTTACCCATCAGCTATCTGCCTGCACATGTCTGTTCTTCAGAGACAGCTCTTTGCACTCAATCCTCCCCTGGATGTAGAGAGCAACCCTTCCACTCCTCCTCCTCTCTTGTTCCTTCTGACAACCTGTAGCCATTAACAGCACACTGCAGTCATGGGATTTGTCCCACCAAGTTGCAGTAATAGTAACTAGATCACAGCTTTCTAGCAGCACAGTGGCTTCCAGCTTCTGTTTATTGCCCACACTGTGTGCATTGATGTAAAGGCACCTCAGCCGGACTGTTGACCATGCCGCCTTCTTGGAGGGGCACCTCTTAATTCCCTTGAGGTATTTCACTGGTGCTTCCCTGTCAGTTCCTATTACCTCAGGAGCTCCAGGCACATCTCAGTAAGACATCAAGGAGGCATTATATCATTCTTAATTGAATGGTGAACTGTCAGTGAGCCTAATTGGAAGTTTCACTGTGAAGGTCACAATTGTTGCTTGGGCTGTGAAATTATTCATATAGATGTGACTATATATAGTCATACATATACAATAGACATGTATTTTTTTCTGTAACTACCATTGTATAAATGCTCAAAAGCAGTCAGTTGATTAAATAAAATACTAAAAACATTTGGTTTTATATATTTATATATAAATAGTTATATATTTATATATTTATATATTTTTATATTCTTATATAAGAAAAATTCTGGTTTTGAATAAAACTTTTCACCTTCTGCTTCAGAGCTCTTCACAGTGACAGTAGCTCAGTACTGTAACTCAGTACTGCAACTCAGTACTGCCTCTGGATTTAAAAGGTGGGGAGTCTGATATGGTTAAGGACAATTTCTTTCTGAAGCTCATGACTGTTCAAATGAAAGAAAATAAATTCAAGCTATCCAGCTGGGACAGTTACCTATGAAGAGTTGCTTCATAAGATAAAAAAGGTGACCTTCTACAGCTTACTTTACAGATAATACAAAAAAATTATTTTTTATTTTTCTTCTGTACATTAATACTTCTTCCCTGCTTAAAAAAGACCAAGCCAAAACAAAACAAAAAAAGACACCAAAAAACCTATGTTTATGCACAGATAGAATCAGATTTCTGCAATTTGGACTTCCTATTATTGACTTCCCAAGAACTTAATAGCATCCTATTTCTCAATGTAACCATGTTCTCTTAGGATTGTTTTTTTGAGGAGGAGAAAAATACATCTCATTTTCTCATGAAATATACTATAAAAAAATCTTCTCAGCTGAGCCACTCCAATGTAATATCGCATATTGCACAAAGCTTGTAAGTCCCATCTTAGTCAATATTTCCAGTAGTAAAATTCTACTGAGCTTACAGATGTGATGTAAATCCAGTTTCCATTTTGTTGTTCTCCACGAATATTTTCCATTATCTTTTTTCCTTGCTTTCTGTGTTTCAGCTGGTTAGCAACTAACTTATTTTTTCAATACCTATGGGCAAGTTTCATGGAAAGGATGAGTTTCACTTAGGTCGTTTGTTGTTGTAATTTCTAATAATTAAAAACGAGTGAATGTTCATTTAATTCACTAAATGTCTCCACTGTCTCATTAGACAGCCTCTGAGTTTGTCTTGGTTTACATTATGAGTTAGAGATTTGTTTTTAAAGAAGTTTATTTTTAAATTACTGGCACTTGCATTCAAAGAGTGAAATGTTTGCCAAAAATGCTTGTTCCACTGAAATCAGTGGCTAAATTCACTTTGGGGTTTCATCATGGAGTATTTATCTTGTAGGTAATAGAAGCCATGATTTGGCAACTTCAGCCTTTCTGTTGAGTGGTTTCCATGTCAGATACACAGGAAATTTTTTCAGGTTACAATATATAATTGTTCACTCATCAATACTCATAGCAATATCAACTTAATGTTAGATAGTACTACCTTCTTTTTAATTAGAAGAGTATCAGAAATAGATTTTTACCTTTCAATTTTAGAGTAATACCTTATGTCTTTACCTGGTTTATTTTGTTAGACTGTGATTCATAGTCACAGATGGAATCCATTGGACTGTCAGACATTAATGCCAAATTTTGGTTTATGCTATTGTGCTAGTTTATAAACTGCAATGTTTAAGAAACATATGCACAATCCGTTCAACTATTGGCAGTAGCCTATGAATAAGGGCTGGATAGATAGATGGCCTCAAGTTGTCCAGATAAATCTCCCTGTGAACATGAATCAGAGTTAATAGTCAACATGAGATTTGCATCAAGAATGATTAAGTTATTGAGGAACTTGATATTTGGTTCATGGGACCTGAGGGAAAGAAAGAGTAGGTACTTTGGGGTTTCTTCTCTTTGAAATTTGCACACTCTTCAATGTCTGCTTGACGCTTTAAGTCAACATCAGTAGAATAAGCTTATGTAAAGTCTCACAGATGCTTCAAAGGGTTCTGCCTTCTTTATGAAAATAAGAGTAAGTGCTGAGTAACCCTCCAGCTCCAGCCATTTAGTCTTGTCGAATTCAGCTTTGAAAGCATATGTTTGTGAGCAGATACCAATGAAGGCACCTGAAATTCTAACTCATTCCTGTTTTACAGGGAATTTGACTACTTGAAAAGGGGCATTTTTTCAAACCCCACCTCTCCAGGAAGAAGTTGTATTTCTTTACTCTATTTTGCCATTATTTGAGTTAGACAGACCTACAATTTGTGGATTTCCTCAGTTACTTAGTCTAGACCAAGACTCTTCCAAAGCAGCCAAAGTCTTGGTTATCAATTGAGTTCTGCCTCCACATTCTGCAAGGTTGCACTTGTACAGATCCAAGTAGCAACTCAGAATTTCATGTAAATCTTAATGTCCTACAACAAATTTCACAGTGCAGGAAATCATCCTTCTAAATTTTAAGCTATTACTGTTTAGACTATTACAATCGATATTTCCTTGAAAAAGCTGTTTTTTGAGAATACATTTAGATATGACACGTTTCCTAAGGAGCAAGACATACAGTGAACTGTTGAAAGCTAAATAAGAAACTTCTGATCATTAGAATATTTTACATACCATGTGAAGATTTGATTATTTGAATATGATGAGGAAGTGGTCAGTGAATTCATTCAGAAACATGCCTGGAGGGAATTTCCCATTCATTTCCAGTTTTGATTTGAGGTCAACCTATTTGCATTCTAAAAAAAGAGAGTTTCCAAAGACTCATTCATTTACTTGTTTCCATCCTTCTCATCCTGCTTCTTCCTTGATATTTGCATATTTTCATGTGTGTTGCTATTTGAGCAGTAGCTGAATATCAACTGAAAATCTGCATTCACTTTGTGACTATCTGTAGAAGAACAGCGTCATTTAGTTTTCTCACATTTTCTGTTTGAGAGGTTTCTTAGTGATTGGGATGTATATTTCCACACCGCACAGTGTTCATCAGCAATATGTTAATTACAGGCCGAAATTTGAAATTTCCTAATGAGCAGTTCTAATACTTTCAATCACTTTGTTTTCATTTGTTTGGGAGGTTTTTTTAGTTTTACTTTTATATTTTGTTTGTTAAAACACTGCAAGTAAAGTAACATATTAAGAATAATACTGTGGTGTAGTAAGAGTATTTAAAAGAATCCAGTCATTAGAGTTGAGATAACATAGTTTTAAAGCTTAAAAGGTCAAATACACTGGTTTTGTCTGCCTAGTAAACTTATCTGTTGCATGGATTCTTTCAGAAAGGTTTCTCTTGAACCAGATAATCTTTCCTAATGGAAAATTTTTTCCAATTACTTCTACTTACAAATCAAAAAGTAGTACTGAGTAATTCTGTATTTTATTGTGATCGACTAGTTTTACTAGTTGTTCTTTAGAATAATTCTGTATCATTATCCTTGCATTGACAGGTTTGCTGAAGTTAAATGCCTTGGAGAAAAACTAAATGAAGTGAGAAGTAAAATAAGTGAGTACATTTTAACCTCTTTTTCCCTTTTACCTTATGAAACCACAGCACTCGAAAGACATGGGAAGAAATTCTATTTTCTAAAAGAAAATAGTCAATGCATTGCTAAGATTTCCAATAAAGTAAATTGTAAGCTGATGATGGCAGTAATAATTTTATGGAAAAGTTTTAATTATTTCAAATACCATAATGTGAAAAAGACCTCCCTTCCTCCCTTCCTTATTTGACAGGATGTCTGAAATTTATCAGAAGGAGAAATTAAGGTATTAGCATGAGGGTTTTTTAATTTTATTTTGGAATAAAAGGATGCAAACGCATAATTTCACAATGTCATACCTATGGATTAAGGATTGTATTTATCTATAAATTTATATAGCGTCTAATAAAAGGAGATTTCATTGTTGAGTTGTCACTCTGTACTTCCTTTGTACAGTTTAATTAGAACAATTCTAAGGAGTGCCTCAGCTTGGTGGGGGTTTTCATCAGTTTTTCCTTAAAGGCCCCAAGAGCAAATGTCAGAAGTCAAGCAGATGAGGCAAAAGGCCAGCTTGGCTGAACAGGAATCTCCTCTTGGAAATAAGGTAAAAAAGGGAGGTATATGCCCAGTGGAAGCAAGGCCAAGTGACATGGGAGGAATTCAGAGATGCTGCTTGCCACTATAGGGAGAAAATCTTTGCAGCCAAAACTCAACTGAAGTTGAAGCTGGCCAGAACTGTTGGGGACAATAAAAAGAGGTTTATCAAATACATTAATGGCAATAGGCAGTATAGAAATATCACTGGCCCGTTACAGGATGAGGATGGTCACCTCATAAAAGGGGTGTTTAACACTTTCTTTACCTCTGTCTTCAACACGGATTATGGACCAAGGGGGTCTCAGTGCCCTGAGTTGCAGGACCATGACTGTGAAAATGATCAACTCCCAGTCGACCCTGAAATTATGCGGGATCAGCTTCTGAAGCTGGATCCCTGCAAATCTATAAGGACTGCTGGGATTCATCCCAGAATCCTCAAGGAGCTGCTGATGTCATTACAAAACCTCTCTCAATGATTTTTGAGCAGTCTTGGGATTCCAGAGAGGTCCTAGGGGACTGGAAGCAAGCAAATATTGTCCCAGTTTTCAAGAAGGGCAAAACGGAGGACACTGGAAACTACAGGCCTGTCAGTGTCACTTCAGTGCCTGGTAAAGTCATGGAGAAGATTATTCTGGGAGGTATTGAAAAACACCTGAAAGACAATGCTGGGTTGATTGATCACAACCAGCATGGCTTCATGAGAGGAAAGTTTTGCTTATCAGACCTGATTTCCTTTATGACAAGCTAACCCACCCAGCTGATCAAGGGAAGCCAGTTGATGTAATCTTTTCAGATTTCATTAAAGCTTTTAATACTGTCTTTCACAGGATCCTTCTGGACAAAATTCCAGCACACAACTGGATAAATACATTATGTGGGGGGTTGAGCAATTGACTCCTGGGTCGAGCACAGAGGATAATAGTGAATGGGGGAACATCAGACTGGAGACCTGTCACTAGTGGGGTTCTGCAGGGCTCCATATTAGGCCCAGTGCTCTTAAACATCTTCATAATTTTTTGGATGCAGGACTGGAAGGGATACTCAGCAAGTTTTCAGATGACACAAAATTGGGAGGAGCTGTTGACTCCCTGGAAGGCAGGGAGGCCCCACAGAGAGACCTCGACAAACATACAGACTGAGGAATGAGATGCTGGCAAGCAGTGCCAGGAAAAGGACCTGGGGGTCCTGGTCAATGGCAAGTTGAATATGAGTCAGCAGTGCCCTGGCTGCTGGGAGGGCCAACCCTGTCCGGCGGGGGGAGCATCAGGCACAGCATCACCAGCCGGTCAAGGGAGGGGATTGTCCTGCTCTGCTCTGCGCTGGGGCGGCCTCACCTTGAATGTTGTGTGCACTTTTGGGCACTGCAGTATAAGAAAGATATTCAGCTCTTAAAGAGTGTCCAAAGGAGGGCAACAAAGATGGTGAAGGGCCTTGAGGGGAAGCCGTATGAGGAGTGGCTGAGGTCACTTGGTCTATTCAGCCTGGAGAAGAAGAGACTGAGGGGAAACCTCATTGCGATCTTCAACATCCTCACAAGGGGAAGCAGAAGGGCAGGTACACATCTCTTCACTCTAATGACCAGTGACAAGACCTGAGGAAGTGGCATGAAGCTGAGTCAGGGGAGGTTTAGGTTGGATATCAGGAAAACATTTTTCACCCAGAGGGTGGATGAGCACTGGAACAGACCCCCCAGGGAAGTGGTCACAGCACCAAGCCTGACAGAATTCAAGAACCATTTGGACAATGCTCTCAGGCACATGGTGTGACTCTTGGGGATGGTCCTTTGCAGGGCCAGGAGTTGGACTCAATGATCCTCGTGGGTCCCTTCTAACTCAGCATATTCTGTGATCCTGTGATATTTGGCATCTAGTTTCAGATTGTTCAATGCCAAAAATCACCCATAGATGCATTCAACCCCAAGCTAGAGCTTATCTGATTCTCCTAGCAGCCTTTGATATGTTCCTAGTTGATTTCTGGGTTCTGTTAATTCCAAGCCTGGAGTTTGTTTTCCTAAGACTGGCATCAAGCCTCTCTGCCAGATGTTTTAAACCGTTTTTTTAATCTGTCCCTGAAGTTCTTGGAGATGAGGTTTGTTTCCTCCCATATGCACACATTTGGGTGAATGGTGTCTCTTCAAGCTTCCAAACACAGGCTGTGAGGGACCAGATTTAAAGCTACTCTGGCATCCAGGGCAAGTGGTATAGACCTTGTACTCAGTTTCTGTCTCCTTCCTCTTTGGGTGGCACCTGCACAGACATGGACAAAGAAGTCATTATCTTCACTTCATGTCTTACAACATCAGTTGACTTCTGGGAAAGAACAAAAATCTCACAGCTCAGCTGACAAGTGCTCTGTACTTACACCATAGCCATGATTATATTCTCTGTGGTCATGAATGATAACTAGTGCCAGATTCCCCTCCCAATCACCTTTGGGTACACCACAAGTCCCTCAGTGACCTTATGCAGTATATTTAAAGTTATGCCAGATATGTGGAAAGCCTCAACCATATTGGTATGTGTTTTCAAACCACAACACAAATGATGTTTGGAAGGGATCCAGAAGCAGAGACATCAGGTGCTGAGCCCTGCTGTAGCAGTGTTCTGAACAATAAGTTATTTCTGTAAGACATGATAGTTGAATTCACCTGTGTTCTCTCAGCTGATTAATTTGTCTCCATCAGACTGGCCAGAACATAAATGTCAGTACAGAACCTGGGCATGGATATACACAGATTGACCTACACAAATAGAACTTGCAACTATGGGTCTCTGCAATACCCATATAAGCTCACTTAACACCTGCCAATAGACTTTTTCCACTGGTAAACTTAGAAAAGCAGGTTAAACCTACTGAAGAGGATTCTTTTTCTCTGCTGCCATCTTGAAGTACCCATTGTCCTGCATTCCTTCTTTCTCCTAGATCTGCTCATCTGTGTTAAGCCCAACAAATTTCTTGGCCTAAATGAGGTAGAGCCAAAGGCAATGCTGACTGTCAGACTTCTTTCACTTGCTCAAGTTGAAATGCATTTTGAAGCAGGAATAGTGCCAGCAATAAGCAGCCACACACAAGCACATCTTTCTTAGTATTTGCAACTGTGCTGGTTAAAGACAGGAACCTAGCAGCCACACTTAAATTTTATCTGATGCAAATATCTTAGGGGAGAACAAATGTTTGAAGGGTGTGAGAGACAGTACAAGAAGCAGTGGGGCACATGTCAGTCCTGAAGGTACCACTTGTATTGTCATGCTGGGACAAGATTTGTGTGATCTGTAAGTCCCTTGAGAGCTACTGTGATAGCTCTCAGAAATAATGTAGATGTATCCTCTCTAGGCTCTGTTTGCATGGATCAAGCAAAATCTAAAAGAAATCCTTGGTTTGGACTGAATTGCTGTGGGTTTTTCCTCAGTAAGTTGGGCAAAATTCTGATTGCTATAGTGCAGTAGAGTATGGGTTTTGCTGTAATTAAAAACATCTGTTTTAAAAGTTATTTTTGGTTAAAGTTCTTCAGTGTTAAAAGTGAAACTGAGGTATATCTGGGTCACAAGCAATACAAAAATATGCATGCATATTCGTATGTATATGTAACATAAAAACCCAAACTGAACTCTTGAACAAAACAAGCAGCCATGTAAGAAATTAGTAGTATTGCCCTGAACCTGACAATACTTATATGCCTTATACAGGAAATTTTAATAAGTTGTAGACCACACGAATGTTGAAAAGTTACTTTAAGAATCAGGCTAGAAATTACTCCAAAGTTCTAAGAAAAATTGCACAAAACACATTTGGGTTATGTTTTGGTGTATAAAGTGTAGTTACAAGAGAAGTGTTTTCAAATTGAAAATTAATTTCATTACGCTTTTTTTTTTTTTAATTTTGGTAGTAAAATGGAGAAACAGTCTTTTCATTTAGTTTGTACTGTAATCTTACAGTATAAGCAAGAAATTCCATCCATGTTGTATCCATTTATAGCTCTCCATTTTGTAATCTATGCAGATGTACACTACTTTGTGTATGGTTTTTAAACATTGATGTCTGAGGCTTTAGAATGATCATATTGTACAGTCTTTTCTTCAATTCCTTCTATATAACATTATGCAGCATGTGAAAATTTCCACTCTGGCTAATACAAATACTACGCTTTATTCATTTGTCCTTTTGTGCTGTCCAGCTTTGTTTTGAACATAGTTGTTAATGTATTTGCCTATAAGCACTTCCCAACAATTATTAAATTTTTGCATCCGGCGGGACAATTCCTGGCTTATTCTTCTCAGTCAATGCAATTACACTATTTTATATAGTTTAGCAGCCTGAAACAATTTTTCAGTTAAGTCTGCTTCAGCATAGCATACATACTCAGAAGGCCATTAAAGATGCTAAGTTTACTAACCTGCCAAATCTTTACTGAAAATGTGATAGGAGAAATAAGAGTCATCTGCAGCCTGCAACTAGATCTTTAATTTATTTTTATTATTGTTTCAGTTTCCTTAAGCATTCCTGGCTGCCTTGTTGTGCACAATCAAGAACAGATCCCATCAATATCAGTTTCCGTTGTTTCTAAGCTACTCCTAATAGTATAAAACTATGCACCACAGAGGCCATAGACCCCATTTCATGCAGTTCTGGTTGTATTTTGAGATAGTGATAGCAGCAGTTGGCTGTCATTAATACGCCTTCATCCTGACTTTGGAAATGTTAGTGTTTTGCAGTGCAAAGTACACAGCATACTCCAACCCCTTCTCAATTACATTAGCATTTCAAAAACATCAGGAAGTTAAGGCTGTAAAAAGAAATCTGCAGTAAGATTTTTGTGGTAGGCTTTTGCTGATGTTGCTGCTTGCATAAAAAGATTAAGGAAGACAATGTCTAAATGTAAGGTGGATTTCAAGTGTAGAGTGACTATATCATCAGAAGTGAGACCCTGTAAGTCACACATGACACAGAGTGTGAAACTACCACATAGTCCTGGATTCTGTCTCCTTTTATGTTTAATAGCACTACAGAGAATACAGAGATTTTTAAATTATTTTTATGGAAAATAATATATATGTCTTATCATACTTTTCACAATGGCCTCCTAGAAGTAAGGGAGTGAATTTCATTGTAGGATGAAAAGTTTCTTTTACTGATAAATGAAAACAAAAGAAGAAAAAGAAGGAAGTGTTTCTTAGTCGGGGTCATTGTAGTGACCCTGTTTGCTGAATTATCACACAAACTTCTGTATAGGCCAAAAGAAAGGAGCAGAGTGTTTTGGTGAAAACATTGGGGGGCAATTATTTTTGCAAGTCAATATATTGCATAAATACACCATAAAAAGACAGAGAAATTGTATGGATTTTGAACATATAGACATGTCTGGATTTGTTTGAGTGAACTATTCAGAATTGTTTATGTATGACTGGAGAATGTATCCAAGGATGAGACTTTAAAAGACAAATGAAGAAAACAAACATGAGTGACAGTGGAAAAAAATAACTGAGATATCAAGAAATAATGAGAACTCTATAACCAGCATAGAAGTGAAAAGTGGGAGAGCACTGACACAAAGTACATTTTTGCCTTTCTCCAACATTAAGAACTTTAAAAGTGTGTATTTCACTGGAAAAAGAACAAAAAAGAATAGATTTCTTTTCTTGGGAAAAAATGTTGTGCCACTGAATGTGTTTTTCTATTGTATCATTTTCAGAGAATTAGGGTTTCTAACAAGAACTGTAGATCCTTTTAGTATTACTGAGACTTAGTGAAGGAAATGTGATGCTGAAGCCAAGGATTTTATTTCAGAATAGTGAAGGTATAGAATTTCTCCTTGCAAAACCTTGAGTGATTGTGCCTAGCATATTATGATGGGTCAACCTCGGCTGGCTATCCAGATGCTCTCTCATGTCCTTTCCTGAACAGAACAGGGGAAAAAAGTGGGTTGAGATAAAGATGAGGAGATCACTTACCAACTACCATTACAGGTGAAACCGACTCAATTTGGGGAAAATTAGTTTAATTTATTGCCAATTTGAATGGACCTGGATGGTGAGAAGCATCAAGACTGAAATCAGAACTTCTCCCCTTTTCGGGGTTAGCAGGAGAGTTTTCTTCTAGGGTGCTGTTATCAACAGGTGGTTTTACTGGAAACATTCTGTGTGAAAAGACTGACAGTAAGGACAAGTCTTCATCTGAACAAACTGCAAAACATTAAGTAACAAAGAAGAAGGCCCAACTACTACTACATTTATCACAGAGTGAGTTGGTGGAATTAAAACTACTATTATCAGCGTAAGCTAAACTGATATATTCATTTTGATTTTGCCACTAAAAAAGTTGCCTGTATACAAGAATGTCCTATGTTTTCGACGCACTTAAGAGTAGTAAAAATTTCCAAGCTCATTCCTGTAATTGTCTGACTATTTTAGGGCATTTTTACCACTATTAGGTTTAGTTATTTCCTAACGGAAAAAAGCACACTAAATGGTATTTGATGCCCAAAAGGAAGTAGTTGTTGTTTCTAGTCTGTCCAGAAAGCAGCCAACATTATGATCGAAGCTGGGAGAGAAAGGGCAAAACTCATGTGGGAGTAATAACTGTGTGAGGAAACAGGCACTTTTGGAATGAAAAAGGGTAGGTGGATGGATTATGTGCACATGATGTTGATGGTGCATCTATACCCACAGGAATGCTGAGCTGTTGCACTGCTCTGCCTCATTTCAGGCTTTTAGTGCACAAGATCATAGAATACCAAAACCAATTATGATCTTCAGTGGCAACATGTCTGAGAATTGCAAAACAAGGCTATTGAAGAGTCTTCATTTAATTTCCTTGCAAATTATTCAAATAACTTTTGTATATATATCACAGTTAATGGGATGCTACACTGAAATGGTGATGACTGGAGGAGAGCAAGGACAAGACATTGCAGTGCTCAAGGAAAATATTGATTCTGAATCACTATCTTGTATGTCACATTGTTATTTCTGTGAATACACAGTAGATGTTAAACCTCAACCAAACCTAGTTAATATAAACATAAAATTTTTAATCACCTTTTTCTCTATAGGCAAGGTGCTATGTATATATGTATAAAAATTAATTTTGTTACGGTCACCCTACCTGCCCATGGAGATAAGCCAAGTAGACCTACATTTAAACTCCAAATTAATAGTCTTTCTTGCAAAGGTTTTCTTTAGACTTGCACAACTTTATGAAGGGAACTATAGCAATGTTTTTGCACAGATAAGAAGAGAAATAAGATTAAGTTAGTTTTTTTAGGCAGAAGTGGTCTAAGAGCACTCTGTTGGCTATGGTGTATATCTACATTGTTTTAGCTTCACATACAGGCAATAAATTACTTTGAAAAAGAAGAATCAGTTAGTTAAGAACTAGAATCCCAAGGCTGATATTAGGAATGTTACACATATTTTAAGACGTGATTATATGGGTTGAAAGAATTGAGGGAAGCCATGCATGAGCAAATACCATTTTAAAAAGTTTTGCTGAAGAAGTATCTGTATTTTGGAAGGTGGCATTTCTCTGTTGAAGAAAAATTCCATGCTTTACATGGAATATAAATGAAATTCAAATCCTCAAAATTATTTGCTATATGAAAAGAAAATCCATCAAAATCAATGTGTTGCTTTCTTAAAGCTCATTAATATTGGCAGTATTATCTATTGCTTTTTATTAATATAAATGTTCTGAGTCAGAGACATTAGCTTTCTGGACGTTGTGAATGAAGTGAGGCTATAATAAGAGAGAAATTACTATGCTTTGAAATGCATTCCATTCTATACTGTAGTATTCTGAGATACTTATTATTTTATGAAAATAAACATTGCAACTTCATAGCTGCTGATCTAATTCAGTGTTCTAGTTAAATTCCAGAAAGTATCAAGTACTTAGGCAGACTTATATATGATCGATATGCTCAGTGAATTTTACTGGAAATGACTAGTGTAGAAATAAAATGGCAAGATCAGGTTTAAAAAGGGATTGAGAAATTTCAAGAAGAAAGGTTACATGCCATAGAAAAATATGGTTCAAATGAGATGCAAATAACTCATAAATGAATGAATTCAGTATGCAGATATAATGAGCAGATAACTTAATAATGTCATTCCACAGCATTTCATTCTTCAGGTAGCTTTTATAAATTGCTATTCTCAGCAGAGACCTTTAAAATCCATGGAATTTAAATCTTGAAATCCTCACTAAAGAGAAGCTCTAGCTGAGGTCAGTTTGAGTTCTACTTGTGTACAGATTGAAAAGAAAATTCTGAAAATATTCCATATTTGTCTTTGTTGTTGTTTTAGTTGATAAAGGGCAACAAGCATTAGACAAAGAATCATAGACTCATTGAATATTTTTGCTTGGAAAAGACCTTAAAGATCGTCTTGTTCCAACCCCCCTGCAACAAGCAGGGACACCTTTCACGAGAACAGGTTGCTCAAAACCTGGCTAGCCTGGCCTTAAACACTTGCTGGGATGAAACATCCACACCTTCTCTGCACAACCTGTTCCAGTGTCTTAACACTCTAACAGTAAAGAATTTCTTCATAATATCTATTTTAAACCTACTCTCTTTCAGTTTGAAGCCATTCCCCCTTGTCCTATCACTACATGCCCTTTGCCCCTCTGTCTTTCTTGTAGGCTCCCTTCAGGCACTGAAAGGCCACAATTAGGATACCACTAAGCTGTCTCTTTTCCAGGCTGAACAATTCCAATTCTCTCAGCCTTTCCTCCTAGGAGGGGTGCTGCATCCTTCTAATCATGTTGGTGTTCCTCCTCTAGACTGACTCCAAAAGGTTGATGTCCTTCCTGTGCAGGGACCCGAGAGCTGGATGCCGTGCTCCAGGTGGGGTCTCACAAGGGCAGAGTAGAGGGGCAGAACCACCTCCCTAGACCTGCTGGCCACACTGCTTTTGATGCAGTCCAGGACATGATCGGCTTTTTGGGCTGCAAGTGCAAATCTCTGGCTTATGTCCGGCCTCTCATCCGCCAGCACTCCTAAGTCCCACTCAGCAGGGCTGCTCTTGATCTGTTCATCCCCCAGCCTGTATTGATATCAGTAGTTGCCCTGATCCTGGTGCAGCAGCTTGCACTTAGTCCTGCTAAACCTATAACCTATAGTAGTAATTATTTTAAACAGACAAATAATATCACTTATAGTGTGAAATATATTGCAATATTGTCCACCTTTGAGGTCTGCAAAGCTGCCTCCTTGAACTCCTTTCACAATTTCACCTATCTTTATACCACTAAGGCTGCTCAGCTTCCTTTTGATTTTGAGAGTAATCCACTGTTGTGCATTCAGCCGGTCACTTCAGGATGTCCTGTATTTCAGATGTGATTACCTTTACATGTTTTCTCATTCATGGTCTTCAGGAATGATATTTGTTATTTAATAAGGAAGTGTTTCAACCTATGGAAGTGTTGTATACTGCTCTTAAATACTACACTGAATTTTGTGTCATGAGAGACATAAAAACTGCAAGAACAGCAAGAGAGTTTCCTATTTATCTTGTTCTTTGATCAGAGGTTGGTTTTTGGTTTTGTTTTGTTTTGTTTTGTTTTGTTGGGGTTTTTTAATGTGGAAAAATCCCTGAGAACTGAGCATTAATACATCCATCAGTGTTGGGCATCAAAAAAACTGAAGGTCCCAGAATTTTTTTCAGGCAGAATTCTGAGCAGTGTGGTGAATCTAACATGCTCAGGATGTGCTGAGGATGTGCAACTGGGCAGTTGGTGCAGCTCAAGCTGTGCAATTCATCAGGCGTGTTCTGTAGGTGTCAAATGTACTATGTGGGTCTTCTACAAGGCCTGCTCAGTGTCGGTCTGCATGCACGCTGCATGTACCAAGATTTATCTAGGATCCCTGGCTGGACTGTTCAGTACCCAAGAAGTTCCAGACAAACAGCCAGATCAGCAAGTTAGAACAGGATGAAACAGTAGTTTTGTATGAGAAGTAGGAGATTTGACAAGAACACATCAATGTAGACTGGAAGCTCCCTGAGAAAAAAAAAGTTTCCTTCCTGCTGCTTCATCACTTCTGTTCTGCACTGGGATATATGGAAAAATAAATTCTCAATGCAATTAGCCTCCACTGATTTCTTATCTTCTGGGAATCTGCCTATATGTTGCATCTGTCCTCTGTCCCTTGAGAGAGTCAGTCTTGGTCTCAGAACACAAGTTGTATCAGAAAATGGAACAGAAATAGTATTTGCTCCATACTTCATCTCTGCTGTGTAACTATGTTGTTTACTTCTGAGGGATGTCACTTATGACTAATATAACAAAGCACATTAGCTCTGCAAAACCTGCAGCCATCTGTCAGAAAAACAGAAGAGAAAACAGACCATTGGGACAAACAGTCCCCCAGATGTAATTTCCCAGCTGGGATGTTATTCAATGTGGCCCAGTGCCTAGAAGCCTCAGTCTGTTTCTGATCTCCAGGTCAGTTTCAAAGCAGTTTTGTAATAAATGGAATGTTTATGTGTCCACCAAAAATAGCAGTAGCTGGTAAAGCTGAAGCCATTCAGTATGGCTGACACAGTCTTCAGATTCTTTCTCCTTAATTTCTTGGCCCAATTGTTTTGCAACCTAATGCTGAAAAAACATTTTTCCTATGTGTATTTGTTTTGGATAAATGTTTAATCACCATGCCATCATGACTGCAGTTTTGGAATCTATTTTTTAAATGTTACATTTTGATTTTTGGAAGCATGGAATTGAAAATACAGAAAAACAGCTGAATTTCTGCAGATTTTATTTTCTTAACAACTCTGTCACCATCTGCAGTTTGTCACTTGTAGGAATGTGATTTACTTCGCTTTGCAGGGTGCTACATCTTATTTTTCTGTTTGGTTATAACTCCTTCCATTTTAACTTATTTCCTTCTTTCCATGATGAAATGTAGCTGACTTTCAACTTGATTCTGTTCAGATTCTTTTTCTACTGCTTCAGGCATGATTTCTATGGCCCAGTTTAGCCAGGAATCTGTAGAGCACAATATAAAAATGCTGTGCTCTCTCACAGCATCTTTTGGAAGACCTCTCTCGAGGTGCTGTAATACAGAATAGATGTCATGAATTTTACACGGGTCTGGCAGATAGCTACACCATGGTGTAACTGGTGGCTACCCTTTTGGGGCAGACTCAGTGCTGTGGCGCAAGCTATTTTCTTATCCTAGAAGCAGCCAGGTGTCTCAGAATATAAAGCAGAGTGATGGGAATTTATTTTTCTTTCTTGTTAGCAGTTCAGTGGAAGGTTCATGTTAACGACTCTTTTCTGTTTCTTCACAGTGTTCACAGTGAGTCAGAGTAATCAATTAACTACCTTGTTTGTAACTACCAGATCGTATTTTTGATTCTCATGAAAATTGTTCTTAGAATTTCAGAAGTCACTACCATGTGAGCAAGGCTCACATTGTCTTGGAGTAGTGCCATTATATTTGCTGAGTGTAATTCTTAACACCCTATGATTACTCAGTGTACGATAAAATAATATTTTTAGCTGAATGAGAGTCCCCAGAAAACTGATAGGAAGATGTGCAAATGAGGAAAGACTAAACTGCATTACAATAGCCTGTAAACCATTACTGTGCCTTTCTGAAATTGAGAGATAATTCATCTGCTGCACTTACTGTAAGAAGTGTAGACGTCTAGGTCTAGCATTTGTCTCTCCTCAGAGGTAAACCTAGATTGATGGAGCTGTGACAGAGCTGTCTGTTCTGCTACTGCTCCAGTGTGGATCATGCTGGAGCAATTGTAAGAGAAGACACAAGGAAAGACGTCCTTGCTCTGTCACCATCAGTCCTTGGCTGCTGTAGGATTTGTCTTACCTTATCTTTTAGAGATCAGACTGGCAAGAGAACTAGGCAGCTCTAGCAGCTTTCTGGCAACCTTTTTGCTTTTTCTGGTCCTCCTTATAAGAAGAGAATACCATCTTTGGTAATATAACGGAGTCTTTGCTGCAGCATTCAGGAAACTTGTTTCAGAAGGTACAAGTCTTTTGGCTTCAGGGGGCAATGCATATGTTAATGCCAATGCTAAATATTGTCCATTGTTTCAGAGTAGCTTGCATATGTTTGTTTTTACTTTCAAACAATAGGCAATGCCCCAGGGTGACAGTGCATAGGCTGAATGGATCCTTAGAATGAGAAAACACAATTTGTCAAATGACTTATTCAGAAAATACCAAACTGAATGAATTCATTTGAACAGTTCTATTATGCTCCCCTGATGTGCTATTCTTTAAACAGAAGAACCTTATTAGTGTAACAGTCACTGCAGGCCTAAGATGTTAATGTTTTCTTTGGATCTGTGTTGGAATATACATATGTAGGAAACATTTTCATTCTCTAATTATTACAAATGATGTTCTGTTCTTTGGAAACAGTATTTTCAGGGGAAAAAGTTGTGCTCAGGAAGACACCAAGTAAACACTTTTTACTTAAGGTTTTAACTAGAATAACTAAAACAAATTGACCAAGGTCATTAGATTTAATCAAGCTATGAACTGCTATGACTATAAACTTTGAAAAATGCCACTCAGAAATAGATTTTCTGCCTGTAAGCTGTCTTTAGAGTGAGAACATGTAGTCATTGCTGGATTGCTACACTGCATTTTGCTGTTTTATTAGGGAGTGTGTTCTTAAGTCAACCTGTTAAATTTGCTTTTTAAAGAAAAAAGATACTTCACGCTGTATTGGGGGGGTGGGTGTTTAAATCCTACAGTCTTTAGTACAATAGGTTTTTCTTGATCATAGGATCACAGAACATGCTGAGTAGGAAGGAACACATCAAGATTGCCGAGTCCAACTCCTGGTCTGCGCAGGACATCCCAAGAGTAACGCCATGTGCCTGAGAGCTTCTTGAACTCTGTCAGGCTTGGTGCTGTGACCACTTCCCTGGGGAGCCTGTTCCAGTGCTCATCCACCCTCTGGCTGAAAAATGTTTTCCTGATATCCAACCTAAACCTCCCCTGACTCAGCTTCATGCCACTTCCTCAGGTCTTGTCACTGGTCATTAGAGTGAAGAGATGTGTACCTGCCCTTCTGCTTCCCCTTGTGAGGATGTTGAAGATCGCAATGAGGTTTCCCCTCAGTTTCCTCTTCTCCAGGCTGAACAGACCAAGTGACCTCAGTCACTCCTCATACGGCTTCCCCTCAGGGCCCTTCACCATCTTTGTTGCCCTCCTTTGGACACTCTCTAAGAGCTGAATATTTTTCTTATACTGCAGTGCCCAAAACTGCACACAGTATTCAAGGTGAGGCTGCCCCAGTGCAGAGCAGAGCAGGACAATCCCCTCCCTTGAACGGCTGGCGATGCTTTGCCTGATGCCATAGATCAAGACCCCAGGTCCCTTTCTGCAGTGCTGCTCTCCAGCCTATCATTCCCTGGTCTATACACGAAATCAGTATTGCCCCATCCCAGGTGCATAATCTGGCTCTTGTCCTTGTTAAACTTCAGTGGTAGTCCATCTCTCTGATTTGTTGAGGTCTCTCTGCTGGACCTCTCTTCCCTCGAGGGAGTAGACAGCTCCTCCCAATTTAATGTCATCAGCAAATTTAGTATTTCTTTGCATTTAAGTCGTGTATGTCTTTACTACTGGATGGCCAACGATTTTAAGAGTGAAAAATCAAACCTTCAAACTCTAGAGAAGTAGACCTCAGCTTATTCAGAGTAGTACTGTTAAAGAGTGAGACCCCATCAAGAGCACAGAAATACAAATTTGTTTTTCATAGCGTCTTGTGGTTCATTTACACATCTGGACGACATTCATGAAGACTCGCAGTGTAGACGTACAGACCTACATCTACTAAAGTACAATAGCTGATTTCTTCTAATGAAGCTAGTTCCTAAATCATGTAGGACTAGTGATGTCACCACAGATGGATGTTGCAGCAGGAGTGAAACCACCAAAGAATAGCTGTATTATGAAGATTTTCTCAGGCACTTTTGTAAAGACTGAAGGACGATGTCTGTTCAGAGCTGATGACATCACTGTGCCACTTACATAGAATCAGGTTACATTTTAAGTTACTGAGCAATTCAAGGAACAGACTTAGGCTTATCCACAATGCTAAATATATGCTGTATCTTTACAGGAACCTATTTCAGATTTTATTAGAAGTTAATATGTGTTTAACATATTTTTCCAAGTAATTTCTCAAAGCTTTGGTATCTATATTACAAGTAAATGATCATTAAAAAATGTATCATACAGCCATTCTTACTGTGATCTTGTTTCTATCACCCTGAAACCTTTACATACATACCCACAAAACATGGTAACATATCTAATGAGCTTGAGCACTATAATTTTTTTTAATTTATTTTATTTTTAATTTTGTGTCATATCTGTCAGATTTTTAACATCAGTCTGTCTCATCTGACCAGAATTTTATGCAGCAGTATGAGCTGAATTGCAGGACAATTTCTCCGTTAAGATAGAAAAATTTTAAAATTTGTGAAACTGAAGTATATAGTGAGGCCTGGAACTCTATACTCAATTTTATGTTGAGGAGCTCTGGCCAGAAAAAATGTCATGGTATGAAACTGGACATCAGATTGTTGCATAGACATTAAAAAGCCATGCAGGCAGTATTAGTAAAAGGAAATAACTGTGTTCATCTTATAATTGGATATAGTCACTCTCTGTTTAAAACTTGAGGCGGTAAAATTCTTTGGTTTTGACTTTGCTTGTTTGTGCTTTTGAGACCCTTTATTTATTTTTTAAGCTTCTTATATTTGGACATTAAAAAAAAAAAAAAGGAAAAGAGCTGTATACAAAGTTGTTTCTCTGACTTAATTTTCCTTATTTTCCTCTTCACATTAATTCCTCAGAAACAATCAAGAGATAAGCTACATTTAGTCATATGAACATTCAGAGCGCTTAATTCTTAGATTATGGCTCCTTATCCATATGGCATTGCTTTTCAGTCATGCTTTTTGGACCGTCTTAATATTTAATTCATGAACAAATACATGTGATAAACAACAGAACAACAATTTCCAGATGTGCAACAAACAAGCAAACAAACCAAACAACCAACCAAACAAAAAACAACCTGTTCACTTTAATTCCTGAAATACAACTAGCTACCTTTGCTAGAGCTTTATTGACTGAGTTACCCTATACCCTCCCCACTGAGAATCTAGAAATGATGTGTCCTTCTGCTGAAGTGTCCTGGAATATGCTTGCTGCTATATATCCTTGCTTGGCTAAAAATGCCTGAGCAACAATAAGTACTGACAGCCAACCTTGGGACAATAAGGGAATAAAGGTCCAGGCATTTGTTTCTAGATTCAGAAAGCATCCAGGTTCTGAGTTTCAGTTTCAAGGAGGTGTTGAACTGCAGTCCAGATCCCTTAGTGTTTTCTGCTGGTTATCCTAGATATCCTGATGTTCAGTATCTGGTTGGTTAGGAATTTGTGTGCACTAGCCACTTGCCATATGTTGCTCTCAATGGAAAGAAGTCCTGTGCCTTTGGGTGAAGGAGTTGTGGAACATGCTAGCATTTCCCTCATTTATACGAATGGGACCTTGGGGAATACCCCAACAATTAAGGCCTATGCAACCTATGACAGGTCTGTACTTAGAGGAAGAGACAGATCCAGAATGATGTCATCAGGAAAATAAATTCAGTTTCTGTACAGCTGTGCATTTTTTTGTTCTGTAGCAGCCAGAATGTATGAAAGGCTAGTAGAAAAAAAAAAAAAAGTGGTATAAAGGGTGCTGTGGAAATGCAGGCCAACAATAAACAGTTACAGGAATGACCATCAATCAGAAAGTGTAAATAATCATCTTGTGAGAAAAAAAAGTGTAATCTGGCCAGAACTAACAAGAACATGTAGGAAAATGGAAGGACACTTAACATGGAGGTTAGAAATAAATGCATAAAAATGGGTACAGAGTTTAGAGGACTGTATACTGAGTAGCTCAAGGAATAATCAGTGAATCACAGAATCACTTAGGTTACAAAAGACCTCCAAGATCATTGAGTCCAACCTTTGACCAATCACCATCTCTTTAACCAGACCATGGCACTGAGTGCCGCATTTGATTGCTTCTTGAACATCTCAAGGGATGGTGGCTCCAGCTCTTCCCTGGGCAGCCCATCCCAATGCCTGACCACCCTTTCAGTGAAGAAATCCTTCCTGAGAAGTCCAGTGTCATCCTATAGAAACGACTGTCAGAGTCTGCTGTCTCATAAGCTTTCTGTCTGTAAATTTTATGATGCTTGAAAGTATTAAATGCGTCAATAAAAACTGTTATTGTCTGAATTGAGTATGGCAAGGAAGGAAACATGTTCCAGTCAGACATTTTAAATAGTAATCTCAAAATGTGCAGTATCCTACAATATAGTAAAATATATGCATTTGAATCTGTGATATTTAAACTTCAAAGAAGGAGATTAAGTTGGGAAAAACTGTGTGTTTCCATGTATGTTTGTTAAAGTGCTGACCTTAGGGGCTACAGTTTGCAACTATGCATTTGGTGAGGAAGTCAGGGTTGTTCTTCCAATTCTGAACCTCTTGTCTTTTCTGGGGTCTCCCACTGTTGAAGTCTACTAAATACTATCAGCTACCTTGCTCCCAATGGTCTGCCCCATCTCTTTGCCAGCAGTTACTGTCTCCAATCCTTTCTTCCCAGCTGGCAAATGAGAGTGTTTACTACATTGTAGTTGACTCCATGATAGTGTCTCAGCTTAAATTGCTGGTGTGGTTGTGCTGAGATGCCAAACTGTGCTAGAGCAGGCAGAACACAGGCAGACATTTGCTTCTACCCCCTCTGCTGTGGGGCAGTGACTTTTGACAGCAAACTTTGGGATGAAGGTAAGGGAGAGAGAAAAGGAGAAAAGAGAGCCAGTAAAATCTTAAACCAGTAGAGCTGTTTCTTCAGTGAACAAAAGGCAGAAATCTGCTGCAGTAGGTCATACTTCAGAATATGTTACCTCACATATTGTCATTAATCTATTTGTAATGCTGATGAGGGTTGTATTTTATACCTTTAAAAATGTGTGTGCTATAGTCAGGAGGCCTTGAGTGCTGCAATGTTGTGTTTTCTCCCCTCATGCCACCAAGGGCTTTCTGAAAATGAGGAACTATCAGATCACATGGGGATTTGGCCAACCATGTATCCCAAAATAAAGTATTTTCATCAGAAGTAGCGTTGCTAATGCAGACTACTTTGTCTCTGCACAGTGTCCAAAGAGAGGCAATTGACATATTTTTGCTATCGGAGAAGGACTAAGATTGAAAAATAGTAAGAATTTTTTCCCAAATATTTCTCTGGGTCAGAGAAAAGCTGAATGGTTTATCTGCTCTTAATGCTGAAGGATTTTGAGTTAGAACAGAATCTTTCTTTTTTATTCCATGATTTTTCTTATCAGATACTTTTTGTCATAGACTGTGTGCTCATACAATTTCAGCATCAGATTTTAAAAAGTATCTAACACATCTTGTAAGATGTTCAATAACTGTCTGTGTTTGATATTCTTCATTTGAGCAATTATTCCACTTGAGTATCTCCGTTTGGGTTCAATGTCGCTCACTTTGATGGAACACTTTGTAAGCTGTTACAACTCTGACCTCAAGCACAGTTAAAAATATACCTCTACAAAGCTCATGGAATTTATGTGGTTACTGTCCTCTTTGTCTGTAAAAGCCTGCCTCAGTGCTTATTTGCTGAATATGAAGCTTTAATTTGTGCTCATTCAGCAGGACCTTCTTATCTGATTCAAGTGGAGGCACTCAACTTTATGAATCAGATTTAATAGATCCAGAGTCTTAATTAGGTCTTCATAGTTGGGTCCAAATGCAAATGTAGGGGCATTGCATTACAAACAAAGCCCCCGCATATTTCCTGTCATGGTTTAAACCCAGCTGGCAACTAAGCATCATACAGCCACTTGCTCATTCCCCCCTGGTGGGATTAGGGGAAAGAATCAGAAGGATAAAAATGAGAAAACCTGCCGGTTGCGGCAAAGACAGTTTAGTATGTAAAGCAAAAGCTGTGCATGCCAGCAAAGCAAAATAAGGAATTCCTTCACTCCTTCCCATCAACAGCCAGGTGTTCAACCACATCCAGGGCTCCATCACTCCTAATGGTGATGTGGGAAAACAAATACCATCATTCCAAATGCCCCTGCTTCAGTCTTCTTCCCCCCAGCTTTATGTAAGTGAGGATGGTATTGGAATATCCCTTTGGTCCACTGGGGTCTGCTGTCCCAGCTACTTTTGCACCCCCAGCTTATTTACTGGTGTGGCAATGTAAGAAAAAAAAAAAGAAAAAAGAAACAACTAATACCATATAGCTCAGTTAGGGACCCAAAATTTCCTGGAGGATGAATTCCAGGAATCAGAGGTTCCATGGATGCATAAGAGGTTGTTCAGCTTAATATTTTATGTAACACCAAGAACAATTCCACAATGAAAAAAGAAAGAGACACAGCATCCTAGATGAGGTGGGCAGGTTTCAGGATCTCCAGGATGGAAGGGCTTATTAGGATAAACATAGGCTTGGAAAATGTGAAATAATAGAAAAATACTAAAAAATAACAGGAGATGAAAAGTTATTGACAAAGGCTTTAGCCTGTCAATTACTGAGTCAGAAGAGACCCTGTGCCAAGTTAAAGGTCTACCCATACCAACAGCAACAAATATTCTCAAAGAGAGGGAGTTAAGGTTGTTATGTGTACTCTTAACTTGACCAACACTTCTATCTTTTAAGTTAGCAGCCTTTGAAACATTATAATAGTATTATATGGAGGTTCTGAGAAAACATAAGAGAAGTTTTAAGACCTGTCATATGGACCCAAACAAAATGAAAACATTTTTTTAATCAGTGTTTTTTTAATTGTAATATACTCATTTTTGTGTTGTCCTGAAGCATATGCAGTATGGTCAAACCATTCATTGTCTGTAATAAATTGGAAAGTAATTTCAGATCCTTGAAACAGTCTGGAACAACATAAAGACAAGGAGTTAAAGCCATATTATTCAAGTTATGTATTCTGTCATATTTAGTCACCATATGGGATACTTTCCTCTGCTTTACATCAGTCTTAATTAGATTTCTCTAGTCCATTTTGTCTTTTCTGTTTCCCTCCTTGCCTTGGTCTCCTGTCACAAAGCTGAATTTCTGTGTTACCAGTTCATCTCTTTTCCATACCTCAGGATGGTACATGTGTCCAGAAACACAGGCCAAAACCAACAGATTTATCACAGCCTTAATGACAGCTGGCTGCATGCTGAGTGAATTCTTAAATTCCCCAAAACTACTTTTTTGCCAAAACATGTGGAGTTGCAGCATTCAACATTTTCTTGGGACCGTTATCTCCAAATGAAGAATGACTCCACTGGAAAAAATTTGGTATCAGCTATAGACCTATTTTTAACTTCTTGTTTGGTGAAACTTCAGAAAACATAATTAGCCATATGTTGAGAGATGTTCTCCAAGTCTTAAACTCAGTTTTTGCAAACCACATTTAAGCACTACCTTGTCCACAACTTTATACTGTTGGAATCAGAAGACATGTTTTTTTTTAATGAGAATGTGATTCTTCATATTTCTTTGGGTAAATATTTGTGTTTATGAAGATTCTAGAACTGGCAGTACTAAAGACTGAAATCTTCTATTTGTTTATATGGGAAGATCTGTGCAGGCAACAGTACTGGAATCAGCCCCTACTTCTGTCACTTATGAACTTCAAGCCTTGCATTGGTGTTCTCAGAGGCAGAAAAGTAAAGCAGTTCAGAAACATTCATTCTCCCCCACAAGTATTTATCCTGAAAACAAAACAAGATTACTTTAATCAAAAACATGCACAGAAACTCTTAAGGTTATGTCAAAAATAAGAGTTTCTACGTGAAAACCAATTTTTTTCCAAATTAAATCTAAATAAACTGTCAGATTTCAAATTGGATTAAAACAAATTGAAAGATTAAATCATATCTGGCTAAGTCTTGGTATGGAATTATAGTCAGGTGCCTCATGATACCACCATGTCCCCTGAATCAGAATTCCTATTGGGCTACTTTTCCCATTACAATTACAGTTTCTCCTCAGGAAGTTTTCTGCAAAATGAAGTTTAGTTTTTGCTGCCTTGAGAAGGCAGTTTGGACTACGTGGATCGGAAAAATGTCACCTTTATGTTTCTATTTAAAGAATAAAAACTCTTGCTAGAAGAGTGCTGACGCTGGATTTTTATTTTCCTGGCCAAAGGAGGTTTTCTTTGGTTCCTCTCTGACTACAGGTGGTCTGGTTCCAGCTTTTCATTCTTTCACAAAGCTGCCAAATCGAAGAAGGACAAGGTTTCTTGCAATATCATGGTCCATGTCATGGATGGAGCAGAAGTGTACAAAGGCTAGAATGAAGGCGAAGAGGAGCATTTGGGACAGTTTCACATTGCTGACTGGCCTGGCAAAGCTTGCAATAGAAGTAGAACTTTTTCAGCCTCTGTGGTTTCTATCCCAGCTGTGTTGAGAGTGAATTCTACATAATTAGAAGTCAAGCCTCTTGGCTATAATCATTTAAAAACAGTCCCCATGTTCTTGTGTTTCCACATATTTGTACTGATGGCAAGCTGTTATCTATCTGTTCGATCTTACTTTCATTGACCTGTTTGCCTCGCTTTTTCCAGTTGACCTCTTTGCCACTTGAAATGCAAAACATTTAGATTGCTGATGATCTATTTCTAGCAAGGTTAAAGAAGGAGAAATAACACCACGTATTGACAGGATTGAGAACTGTTAGGTCACCCTTATTTTCAGTTGGCTCTTGATGAACAGCGTATTTTCACTACTAGAACCATTTTTATCAAACAACAGTGGCAGCTGCCTTTGTCAGCTCACAGTGCATAAAAAAGAGAGTTTCCAAGCTCTTACATGAAGATAAATGTATAGATAGTTTTCTGAGGCACCTCAGTTAATGGTAATCCATTGAGATGAATCTCAAGATCACTACAAATTGTTTCATGACTGTCTCATGGCTATTGAGTGAGTAACATCACACTTTGTGATACGGTGCAATAAAATACAAGGGTCTAAATATCTAGAGTAACAAAAAGCAATTTGAGGGAAAAAATAGCGCATTTAATCAAATTTTACTGAGTATTGACACCAACTGAGTTGCTTGATAAAGCTTTCAAAGCACAAATATGGTGAGCATTGATCATTTAACAGGGCTTTTATTGGTAGAAATTATTAATTGTGGGGCTGAGATGGAGGATTTATTTGTTTCTTATAGCAGGGGTAGATGAGGTTAGTTATTTCACTTAATCTGTTTCCCAGTAGCTGAAGGCTTTTCTTAATTTTACAGCTAACTTTAAGTACAGAAGAATTCATTGGTTTAAGTAAATATAACTAAAAAGAATAAAACTTCTTCTGCAGAAAAGTACAATTTTGCAATATCTATTTTATAGTCAAGGAGTTGGTAGGGTGCTTTGGTTTGTTTGTTTCTCTATAAATATTCAAAACAGCAAAACTTTACTGTTACACTTTAATATATTGCATACAATACCATTTCTACAATGCTGCTAAATAGTTTACAATTATTTTCGTAATTCCCAAAAAAGTTTAATTTGTCATGGTTCTTTTGTGCTCACAGAGCAGTCTAATTCTCATGACCTGTGAGTTCTAAATGGTTTTTTATATTCTCTGGTTAAGCGTTTGACAACTTTTAATGAGTTAATTTGCTCT
Organism: Pachyramphus minor; assembly: GCA_013397135.1. NCBI lineage: Eukaryota > Metazoa > Chordata > Aves > Passeriformes > Tyrannidae > Pachyramphus > Pachyramphus minor. Next base: position 60,420 of record VYXB01007339.1, on the reverse strand, counting down.
GATTAGCTTACTCTGTAGGTCTTCACTTGTAAGAAAAAGGATATTTTTAATTCATAATGTGTGCTAATATGATGTAGATAATCAGAGGTATGGGGGGCGGGGAAGTGAATCCAGTGGATTTTTTTCTTTCCCTGGTATCCAGATGTACAGCTTAGTAAAGATTATGAACAAGTCTCTGCTTAGAAATGGTTTTAATTTGAAAACTTGAAAGGCATAATTCCATCCTCCCTCAGAACACATACACTGCTGAAATTGCACGTTTAGCATTATGTTTTTCCTTTAGTGGTTCCATTAACATCTGTGAATAATGGCTTCCCGTATCATAATTTTATTATGGTTTGGAATAATTGGTAAACTGAAACAGTGTCATAGGACAGGGAAAAACTTTTTAAAAGAAGAGTAAAGGTGAATTATATGAGGCATAGAATCATAGAATCATAGAATCATAGAATCATAGAATCATAGAATCAATTGGGTTGGAAAAGACCTCAGAGATCACCGAGTCCAACCCTTGGTTCAACTCCAGTCCGTTTACTAGATCATGGCACTAAATGCCATGTCCAATCTCAGTTTAAAATCCTCCAGGGATGGTGAATCCACCACCTCCCTGGGCAGGCCATTCCAATGCCTGACCACTCTCTCTGTGAAGAATTTCCTTCTCATCTCCAGCCTAAATTTCCCCTGGCAGAGCTTAAGCCCATGCCCCCTTGTCCTACTGCTAACTGCCTGGGAGAAGAGATCAATCCCCACCTGGTTATAACTTCCCTTCAGGTAGTTACAGAGAGTGATGAGGTCACCTCTAAGCCTCCTCTTTTCCAAACTAAACAACCCCAACTCTCTCAGCCTCTCCCCATAGATCTTGTGTTCCAGTCCCTTCACCAGTCTTGTTGCCCTTCTCTGGACCCGCTCCAGCACTTCAGTATCTCTCCTGAACATGGGAGTCTAACTAGAAATAATGAGATTAAGAAAAATTAGTTAATTTTTGGTTGAAAATCAACGACCTCTACACTGTGATGTATGTTGAGTAGTTGTGGTTTAGGAATTGTCCTCCCCAATGTAGTGCCCCCACTGAGACTCTCTAAACCGTGCACGGACCTTTCTCTCGCTCCCCTGCTATCCCCGCCTTCCCCACTGCAGGAAAAATGACCATAGGGAACCAATTTTTCACTGCCAAGATGTGCACTAGTGACCTAATATCTCCTTTCCACTGTTAGCACCTATAAGTCTGTTTGAAAAAATACTTGAAATTCTGTATGTCTTTTAGTCTCACTTGGATTTCTTTTGTATCTAGCAACAACAGATCATTATTCCATGAAAGTGCTTGACAGTAAAGAGCTTCATTTTCAGTTTTTCTTACTGGACAAAGTTAAATGTTAGGATGTGTTGAGTCACATTGTGCCCACTTATTTTCTTGCAGTAGAGAGGACAGAACTCAGAAAACTTCTTGTCTCATGGGTCACAAAAAAAAAAACAAACTAAAATTGACCAGCAGCACAAGGAATTCCAAATGGTGGGAAAGCAATGACTTCATTGATTTTTGACATTTTGAATTCTAATTATTTGCATTTTGTGTCCTTTACAGATCGTCTGAAAGGAGAGATAATCCAGAGGCACATTCAGAGAGCAGCTCTAGGTAAGAGCATAACATTTCAGGTACAAATAGGATGAATCTGCTTGTGAGGCAGGTTGTATTTTCTATGAAGTTTTTGCCACAGTATTTCTGCAATATTTATGCCATAAAGAACATGGACTCTCTGAAATTTGTCTGAAATTTTACTCTAAAGGCACCTTATTTTACATCTGATGAGAAAAATAATAGAAAATTCTGATAGGTTTTGGAGTTTGGTTTCTGATGAGTCTAATTTGGATTCCTATTAACAGACACTGGTATATCCTCAGACTGAGCTATAGCCTTGTTGCCACAATCTGTCTAACATCCTTTTTAATTTTTCTCATTCTGAGAGGGGCTGAAGGCATATACAGGTCATTTCTCTCGCATCTAGTTATAGTAGTTGAGAAGTTATTTCTTGCAGTTTCTGTTGACACAGCTGTGAAGCTAAAAGTGTCTGTGTAAGTTGTTCACATAAGTGTAAAGTCATCCAAATTTGTTTTAAGATGCTTAAAGCTGACTCCACTGACTTTGTACTGAAACAGCCTAGGAGTGTTCATATGAGAATTCCACTTCTGGGACAATAAACTTCAGCTAAAATTTGACAGAAAACTGCTGTTGCAATAACAGTTTAGATCCGCCTTTATTTAAATCCATAAAAGAATCCCAAAATGTGCCTTCATAGACCTTCTTCACATAAAAGATGGAGCTAACTCAAACCAGATTGCAGTTGATGCATTTATTTCTGTGTGTACATAATACAGAGAACATTATTTGTCTCTTAGCAAGAGGGAGAAAATTTAGGGACTTTCTTAATCTCAAAAGTCAGGCAAGTAAGTTACTGCAGAAAAAAATAGTTTCTTTTTCTAATTTACCCATGCATCCCCAGCTTTGTTGATGATGTTATTATTTTATACCTCTATCCCTTTTTATTTTGATAATCAGCACTGAAAATTAATGGTGTCCATGTCAATAAAGCCCAGGAGTTAAACTTAATTTATTTTGATCACTATGAGAAGGGGAAGTGAAGGAGTTGCTGATCTCTTCTCCCTGGTATTCAGTGACAGGACACATGGGAATGGTTCAAAGCTGCATCAGGGGAAGTTCAGACTTGATATTAGGAAAAATTTCTTTACCAAGAACAGGCTTCCTAGATAGGTGATCAGTGTCCCATACCTGACAGTGTTTAAAAAGCATTTGAGCAATGCCCTTGTTTTAATAGTAATATGCTTTAACTTGTGGTCAGTCCTGAATAGGGGTAGATGATTGTTGTAGGTTCTCTCCTCTCCTCTCCTCTCCTCTCCTCTCCTCTCCTCTCCTCTCCTCTCC
>VYXB01007339.1:39036-57326 GCA_013397135.1 Pachyramphus minor | reverse complement strand
CTCTCCTCTCCTCTATTTTTATACTGTGTATTTACTAATTTTTTGCCACTTTAAGTTATGTCAAGATGAAACACAGCAATGCTACTTATGAGAATCCCTTATTCAATGTTTTGAAAAAACGAAGTATTCTGAATGCATGTTTCAGTTTGAATGATAGTATCTGAGTTTGTATATTTTTTTTTACTATATAGAAAATTGTGTTTGAACTGCTTTTCATAACATAGATAAGCATATTTTTTCATGTCCTTAGGAATGCCATAGTAGTGACTTTACCAGCTATGCATTTACATTGTAAATATTCTATTAGTATTCTAAAATGTAGTAGGCAACCCATGCATTTCTGCCTTTTGTTTTAACCACTGCTGTCTGCCTACCATAACAAAGTCTGGACCGCACAAATTATTTTCCAGCATTTTCATTATTCTTTTAAATACTCTGGATATTTAGACTTAATATTTATTGTATGAGCTGGGGAGTATTGTTTGCCTGCCTGCCTTTTCGAATGAATGTTCTTCCAAGGAGCGACAGGTGTCAAGTCTCCCAGGAACTTCTCAACGACCAGGATGTCATCAAGATATTTTTACCGAGAACTGCATGGTAAAAGTTCTAATTAAGAGTCTGTTGAAATTCCAACATGAAATAAAACACACCATTTTTTCAGTTAGAAACCAAGTTAATATCTTCCAGCTGCTTTTTTTTTTTCCTTAAAGAATTTTATGGTTAAAACTCTTGAAGAAGCTATTCTAGTTGGATTTTAAACAGTGCAGATCTGTTTCCCTCACGGCTGTGCTTAAGATGTGGATTTCTTATTGAAGGAAAACTCCACTACTTAGCCCATTGCTCTTAGCTATCTCTTTTAAAACACCATACGCTGGAAGTTCACAAAGTACACAAATAGATGGGAGGTTTCATCAGAGACAAGGGATTGCTCCATGTTTGTCAGTACACAATTGGAAACATTGAATGTTTTACGTAAAATTGCAAGGATTCACTCTCAGTGTGATTTTATTATGCAAAAAATACTTTATTATGCAAATAACTTAGTTATTTTCAGTAAGATCTTTCAGAGTAACGTGCTTTAAAGCATTTTTAGGCAGGACTTAAAATTCCTTTTGCATGCCTAACTGCATTTTTAGACAAGATTTAAAATAAAATACTGTACACACTGCTTAAGTATCCAGAGAGCGAAAACATTGGGTCATTAGAATGTTTCTGGGAGGAAAAGATAGGAAAAGAGAGGAAAACATGGCTTTTCCTGGAGTTTGCAGTGTTGTAGAAGAAAAGTAAGGGTTTTATTTGATTCTAGTGAAATATTAACATGCTTTAAACTAGCATTTCTGTAAAATACAGGACCCGATTCTCCATTTTCTTATTTCAGTTTTGCATAGACAGAGCATGATTGCAAGCAGGCTACTGTAATGTTATTTGCCAGCACCGGGGGGCAACTGAATCTAAGTCGGACCTGTCTGATGACATAGGAAATCCTATGGTGTATTGTAATGGGAGGATGCTCCTATGGGGATGTAGTCATGTTAGCAAAGGTGTACAATTTGTACAATTACTTTCCATAACAGAAGTAACTCTGCTATGACTTGCACAGTTTTGCCTATTCAACCACATCTTGAGTAGAGGCCTCTGTTGGGTCAACTCTGGACGTTAGGAAGGACCCTTGAACATAATCTTGACTGATCTGTCCATATCAGCAGAAATGTTTAGTAAATCTACAAGTGCCCCAGGCTGTTCAGTCAGCTTCAAGCAGACTGGGACAAAGCTTCATATACAGAAGGATCATCCATTATGTGCAGTCTGAAACACGTTTCCTAAATTACCATGAATGTTAGTCTGAGACCAGTGGTGCAGCATCTTCAGCACAGCATGCCCCTCAGTACTGATAATGACAGGTAGTTTATCAGTTTAGTTGAAATGCAGTTTTGCAGCTTTCCATTTCAAATACTTTCCTTTTCATCATGTTCTCCATGAGACTCCCTTCTCTTTTTGTGTAAGTTTTGAAATTTGGGGCTAGTAGCCATTCTTGCTAGTAGCAATCCATTCTGTTGGAATTCTCCTGAAAACATCAAGAGATGGCAAAACCTTTCTGCTTCTGGGGAGGTCTGTTGGGACTAAATTACTATCCAACTCCACTTTCTCTGCGGAGCTATTTGAAATAAAAAAAAAAAGGTAGGACAAATGTGGGTCTTTGTAAGGAATCTGCATCCTTTGTACAGATTTCAGCATTAAGGTGCAGTTTTATCAATATTTTATTAAAAACAAAAGAAACAAACAAAACCTCCACTTGTTCTTCCAGGTTTTGTAACTTGAGTTTTAGAAATAAGATTCTGTATTTCTGCTGTTATTCAAAGAGCTCTCCCAAAGTTCTTTTTTAAGCACAATTCCTTTGAAAAAGCCCATTCCTCACAAAAAATTAAATTACTAGGTGAGTCAGAAATAACAGATATATTTGCATCCCTGAAAATGCATACCAGCATTTGATTTAGTGTGCCTGAGAGCAAGGCTTTTGGCATGCTATTTTTATATTTGGATTTGTAACACATATTTGTTTTAAGCAAAAATAGAAAACTTTCTCCCTATCTTTGTACCCTCTACAGCCTTGTCTATATCATCTTCTCCTACATTTTCAAAGCTAGATACCTGTTCTAAGGGTATTAGTATCAGTTTATGTCCTTTTTCTTGCCATGATGGATGTTTCTTTACAGCATGTTTCATTCTGCTTACTCATCTTTCCTTGATTAGAAGTGAAAGAACATGATCAATACCAGAATAAAGGAGGGACAGAGAGTGCTGTATAATTAATGTGTCAGAGTGCTCCTGCAGGACTATTCTAGACAGTGTTAGGAAATTTCAAGAAACAATTCCTCCAATATTTGTGGTGCTGCCACTACCATATATCCCATCTATACCTGATGGAAAGAAAATATGTTGTTTGACACATTTCTGCATATATGAAGAGTTAGAATGGGGAACTGCTGCTCCCAGTTATCCAGAGTATTAGATCATAGAGTCACAGAATGATTTGGGTTAGAAGGGACATTTAAATATCATCCAGACCAACCTTCCAGCCATGGGCAGGGACATCTTTCACTAAATCAGGTTGCTCAGAGCTCCATCTAATCTGACCTTGAACCTTCCAATGTTGCCCATGCCACTAGAAAAGCTTATCCACCGGGCTTTGTATTCGGTATATAAGTGTATGATAGTTCTCTGCAACCATTGCAGTGTCTTACAGACATATATAACATTAATTAGATTAATAATTATAACTGTCTTGAACTCATCTGCTGTGATCTGTGTCAATGGAAAACACATCGCACTTCCAAACAGCTGGTTTGCATCAGAGTTGATCTGTTATTTAAATAAATCCATATTTAAATAAAATGAGCTTGGTTTCTTTCACTTCTTTACATCTTGTAACTGAGATGACATTTAACATTTTTCATATGAAGCAGAAGATTCTTGATCTGTACTAATGCCATGAAATGAAGAGACACAAGTGTTTTCAATCACAAAATGACAGAAGCTGACCAAACTGGCAGTTTGTGTTTTCCCACACAAATCCAGCACAGTCCATGGAGAATAATAGATGGCCTGTTTCAAGACCATCGTTCTTGGTGCTGAAAAATGATATCTTACGTATGGGCTAAATAAAGCACTTCAGAGAAATAATCTCTTTGAAATCCAGAATTTTAAGGTTTTGTTTGGGTTTTTTTTTTTCATTTCTGTGGTTGTTTTGTTTGGGGGGGTGGGGCATTGTGGTTTTTATTCGGTTAGTTGGTTGGTTGGTTGGTTTGGTTTGGTTTTTTGGGTTTTTTTTTTGTGGGAGATGAAGCAACATGTCCGCAGTACTACTAATCATCCAAAAGTTAAGTATGCCAAAGAGCAGTGTAGTCAGTTTGCAATAGACTCAGAATAAGGCCAAGATTTGTCTTAGGAAATCATAATTTTGATATGCACAATGTTTCTGTGTGTTATGTTCTTCTATACATTTGTACTTCAAATTTCAAGCAATAGTTCTGTTTTTTGTAAAAGTTCTTGTGCATGCGGGGAACTTATTTTATTCCTAGAGTGACCTCTAGTGGTATCAAGGCCACTGTTTTCTAGTGATGGGTTTGATTTCTTTAGAGTATTTCAAAGAAAACAGGAATTCTGAGAGTGACAGAAAGCTGGTAAGATTGTGCTTGTTAAAAAAGATGATGATTTTTCACTATTGTTAAGACAAAGATACCAATAGCAAAACTTGATGAAAATACAGAAACCAGTACCTCTTGGACTTTTTTTAAAAGAAAAGTTTTACTCTGACAAGGATAAAGACACTTTTGAATTTGCTTTGTAGAATTATTGTAGCAGATTCAGTGCTTATAGAAATATTTACCAAATCATTTTTTAAGCAAGTGCCTGAAGTATAAGTAGTTATATAGGACATTACAAATAGATTAGAGAAGCTTGTTATTGCAGTGTATTTAAGTCATTGCAGTTATTTCAGATTAGTCTTGGTGGGAAAAAGCACAGACTTTAGCCTATGATAACTGTGAAGTTAGACAACATAACAAACTTACTCTCTTAGTTTTGCATGCTGTTTTGTGCTTCCAATTAGCAGAGGTTATGGCTAAAACTATGAGCTCTTGAAGAGCTTTTGTACCTGCCAAGTCCTTCTGTAAAGATGTTTACAATCAGGAAAAAGAACCATGGATTCAAAGCAACAGCTAAACAAAACAACAATGATTTCTTTCCCAGAGTACCTGAGGTTTCTTCTTAGGTAATATGTTTCCCAATATTCCATTGGAATTAATTTTAAAACTGTAAGAGTATGTTCTAATGAGAAGACACTCCTTACACCTGTCCCTTCAGGCCTCAATCTCACACAGATGCTTCTTTCCATAGGTTTCTCTTCAGTCTGTCTAGGGTATTTTGTAGGGTTTTTTGTTGCTGTGTTTTTTCTGTTACTCTTTTTAGCAGGTTTTTCTAGGTACAATGCTAAATTCTAGAGACAGACATGAGTTTTCCCTTTCATTCTGTCTTCAAGAAAGAGAATATTGCATCTTTACTGGAAGTCTCTGCAAATATCTCCTCTTGAACTGTCAGAGAAAATTCTGAGATTACTTGTGTGTTCCTATTAAGTTTCCCATGTGACCCACTCAACTTCAGCTATCATATCTCAGAAAAGAGCAAAGACATCTTTGGATCAAGCGATATTTTTATTAGGAGTCATGAACTTGTAGCACAGCTATTCAGTTCTCGGTTTTATTGACACTGACTTTGACATTTCACTGTTGTTGGAACAGCTTGCAGTCTCTGTTAGCTTTCTTGCAATAAGTATTTCTTCTGAAATTCTGAAAAGTTCAGTGCAAATTGCATTATTGTTTAGAGACTCCTTCTGGTGTCCAGCAAGTAAGCAAGACAGAATCTGGAGATGAAGCTTTCAATTCTCTAGTTTGATCTACTAAATTGAGATATTAAGATTCTTTGAGGATAATTACACATCGAAAGAGATCATCATAGAAGTTTGCAGGATCTCTGTGCATGGAGTTTTTCATGACCTGTCTGGACAACCTATCTGATTCAGTTTTCACTAAACTTTGAGCAGTAGCTTGGACCATGCAAAGGTCCCTTCCATCCACAATGATTCTATAATTCTAAGACAGGACTTGAAATGAAGTAAGCAAAAAATGAACTTGCTTCTACACACGCAGGCTACTGATTCTAGGCCTAAGCTTGTTTCCTTTAGGTTCAGTATATCTTTGAGTAGCCTCTCTCTATTGACTCTAAAAAGTCTGTAGAAAGTTTAACTAAGGGGCTGTAAACTTCTTTGTTCTGGCCATGTCCAGTGGGTGTGTTGGTTCTGTATCAGTCAAAGTTTTCTTTGTGAAAGCTTTCTGAAAGAAACAAAAGTTCTGTAATCTAATGAACTGTAAACAACAAATGGAGCTCTTTCACATCTGTATTTCTTTGAGTTTTTCAAGGTAGTTGTCAAAACTAGAATAGCAATTTCTATCTATCTGATCGTATCAAGGATTGAGTGAATAAGAAATAACATGGCTAATTTGACATTCAGTGTTTCAGAACAATCTTCAGATCTGGTGAAAAACTTCTCCCATTTTACTTTTTGCTGAAAGAGCCAAAGCAAATTAGTTCACTGCTTTTTTGCTCAAAAATTTTTGCATATTTAAGATCACAGAGAATAATGTCTTCAAAAAAGCAGCTATTAATAATATCCTACAAATGTGCAGATGTTACATATACTTCTCCAGGTAAGAATCTTGTGCATAAGTTGTAATCATTTCTGGATATATCAGGAGCAGATAGGTGATAGGTGTGTGCGTGGGAAGACCAGCAGAAGTGCAGCACTTGATGTGGGATATGAGTGTGGCAAGCAGGGATAGGGGGTCCCAAACCATAATCTGGCCCCTATAATGCCCAAGCTGTACATGATCCTAATCAAACACATGTGCTAGAACACTGAACAACATCAAAATGGATCTTAAAGAATAACATTCCTGGTTTCATGAAATCCTATATTGAGCTTCAGAAATTTTCTGGAAAACTCATACAATATTTTTAAAAGCTTCAGGAAACTGTTTTAGAGCACCAAAGGAGTAGCCATATTGGAGAGTGCAAACAAAAATTTCTGTAGTACTTTTGTCTTTATTGTAAGCTTAACTGAGGTGAAATCTTAACATATATATCTACTATTTGCACAGAAAAAAATACCAGATCCATGGTAAAGGGGCTTCAGGCCTAACACTTTTTGTCTTCCTTGAGCCAAGAGTTAAACTACAGACTTTACAGTGCAACCCCTGCTTATAATATGTTGATTTCACCAATAATGGTGTGTCTTTTTTTTTCTGTTTTCTATCTCATCTACTTCCTTTTGCAAATGAAAGGACTTTTACTAATACCTTGTAACAGAAAGATTAAAGTTGTTTGGATTGATACTGCCACATACATTTATTTGGTTAATATTCACTTCTTGAATCAAGGTCAAAACCTCCTTTATTGTCTAACTTGAAGTTACACATCAGTTTCGGGACCCACCTATACACAGCTGACAGAGAAGCAGTGAAGTATAAAAACGTATGTTTATTTTTCTTTAATATTCTTGCAAATGAGGTTGCTATAAATTTAGCATACAGTCCAAAATAAGTGCTTCTGTGCATTGTCACAAGTGTTTGTACTGACAGCCACAGACAGAGTTCTACAGAGAATGCAGGTAAAACACCCCTCATTTTTAGAAAACACTAGGCCTATTGAATTGATCCCACAGTTGCTGCATGCACTGAATTCCTAAATGTGACCTTCAAGCACAGGATTTACTGTGCATGGGTGTGTATATTCATGCACAGTGAGGCTGGCACTTCTCACAACTCAGCAAGAGTTCAGCAAGAGAATCCCCAGCAAGAAATATGGATGCCCTAAGCCTCAGTATTGCTTTCGTGCTCTGTGACACTCAGTGTGACTGCACCTAGGTATTTCTTATTCTTAGGGAAGTTCTACTATATTATTCTCAGTCGAGTTCTTATCTTGACCAGGCATTACTTTACAAAATTGTGGTGGTGTCTTATTGCAACTGCAGTCTGCATATTGGTAAGAGCATATTCCTAATGTCTCAGGTTTGTGATAAAGAACTGACTTCAGAAGTATTTTCCATCCTTTTCTTTCAAGAAGAGCATGACAAAGCTTAGCAAAGATTCTTTTTTACCATGAAAGTTCTTGGATGTCGTAAAAATTAATGCTTACGAAGCTTCGAAGCTTATGGGTGACAAACAACACCCCTTCTTGGGAGCGAGAGAAAGATCATTCAAATATATCAGGTATGATTTTATCTAATGTTATGAACAAGATAAATGATGCAACAGTAATCTCATGTAATCAAATGGTACAATGTACTTATTAAGTATATGTAAGAATCTGATTTCGTAGGGGGTTCCTGGCTAAGACTCAGCTATGTTACCATTCCACTAGATTAACTGGCATGTATGGAACATATTAAACTTGAGGCTTTCCCTTCCCCCTACCCCCTACATTATATTTTACTTGTATATTTGGAAACCAACAGAGAATTTTTAGCCACTATGGTTTCATGGCTTAAGTGCAGCTGATGTGAAGGTAACGCCTTCTATTTTGTATGCCATATGTTTTGAGGAGCAAATATACAGATGACTAGTTTCAAAGAAGAAACTTGAGGGAATTGAAGTGTGAGTATGTATTTAGCCAAAACAGTTCACTGAGATGGGAAAAAATAGCTTTGCTTTCCAGGTGTACATTGGAAGTTAGTTTGAGCCAATATTAAGCCAGCAAAACAATAAAAAATGCAAAAACCCAAACCAAACAAACAAAAAAAAAATGCAAACAGACAGAAACAAACCCAAAAAAAAACCCAAAAAACAAGCATACCAATGGACTCTTTTACTAAATTCAGTGATTGAAATCAAAATCAAGAAAATACACATCCCCAATCCCCTGTGCATCCATTACCTTGTAAAATGCTCTAAATAGGACAGTTTGTTTCAGTGTATTCTCACGACAAATTGGCTGAAACTTTCAAAAATCTTTTATATTAGGGTTAGGCAAATGCTCTAAACCCCATAATATAAACTCATCCAGGCATTAGGATATTTTCCTCTCCTCTGGGTTGGATGTGCATACTCATCTTTGATTTTGTATAAGGTACATACATGGTTCCCAGTGACAAACATAGGCTGACATGGCCCAGGGGAGGAATAAAAAAGGAAAGGGGGGTAATTACTTGTAAGCTGATCCTTAATGATGGATGGGTAGTTCTGTTTCAAAAAACCAAATGACAACATATGTTCCAGTTTGAAAGCACTAAAGCCCGAATTTGCCAGAAGCTCCAAAGCTGATAAATAAAGCAGTAAATATGTTAATGGGATACTAAAGTCAATCCTAAATTTGGTTACTTCAAGTGACTATAAATTTAAGCAGGTAAACGCAGGACTATCTACTGAAAAAATGAAAATATTTGACTGCAAAAGTACAGCTGGAGGGCAGGGCACAATGTTATTTGAGGCACAAGACAATAAATCCCTAGGAGTTTGACTTCTGGGATACACTCAGGTCGAGAACTATACGAGTGCCCCAGAGAGTATAAAGTTCAGGGTCACAGAGAGTTTCTTGCAAAATTTTCTGACTCTAGACAAGAATCTGCCAGAGTATTTCAAGTTGTTGCCAGCTTGCAGTAAACCATGGTGATAACACTTGGTATCTCATGCTAGAAGTAGTGTTTTTCATCCATGCTTTCCATATCGCTTTGAAATAGTGACCCAGTTAGCAGGTGCTGTAATTTCTTTCTGGTGTGTTTTGGTGATGTGGAATGTGCTGTAAAATTTACTACTTCCTATGCTCCAAAATTGACCCTTTCATTAGAATAAAATAATTATATCTTAGAATGCCTCTTAGAAACTTCTTTATGGAAAAAAAGCCAAAAATCACAAACCTTTATGATATGAATTGTCAGCTCATGCAGAGCTCACCTTCCTCTCTAAGCAGGCAGCTGGTATCAATTGTATCCTTTTCCTCACTTTACCAAATGGGTTGTATGTGAAGATGAAACAAAACCAGTTAGCCTGAAAGTAGGAATAAAAGTTTCTAGCTATATCACTACCCAGCATAGCACTGTCAAAGTCTCTTTTTTACATCTTGTGACCTCAGTATTCTTAAAAAAGGCTTCACAGCTTAGGATTCATAATTTTTGACACTCAGCTGTGTGTGCAGTTACTCTAATGTAAAGAAACTAATACGCCTTATCAGTACATTGCTGACTACTGACAAAATAACTCTGTTCTATAGAACTGGATGGAGGTATGCCAACAGAAACCCCCACTATACACAGAGCCAATGTTTTCCTAAACGTGCACATCATACTCCCCTGCACCCCTGAAACCTGGGACTGTGTTATCCAGCATTAAATTGCAGTAACTCCATTTGTTTCCCAGGAGAAGTCACTGGGGCACTAAAAGTGCATGTGACATTACACAGCAATTGAATGGCTCATCTCAGGTGGTGCACTAAAAGCATAGAGCGAAACCGTACAATCAAGTTTCATATGACAAAGTGTCAATCAATGAATTAAAAGTCAACCCTTGACTGAACAAGGAGATACCACTTTGTGTTCTTTTGTGAAGTTGCAGAAAAGATATCTAATAATTAATATTTCAGCAGTAGCATCTTTACTACATCTTGTAATGTATTGCAGAAATTGTTAATGTATAAGGGCAAAAGTTGATGATTTTTCAGTGTTTTGCATTCTGCATGTACTTCCTATATATGTGGTTAATAAATGCTTTCTGGTTCTGCATGGAAAGGCAGTACAATAAAAATAAAAAGAAACTCTTTTACAATAAAAAGAAACTCTTTAGAGGAATAAAAACCTGTAGCAAAAAGAAAGCATTTCTTCTTAGGTATCTGAATTAAAATTTATGAGTAAATATTATGCTTTTTATGTTTTACAGTCTATTCACTCAGTTGTCCCTCTTGTGTTATTTTAAAATAACTGAGCCTATGTTCTGAAGAACATTAACATTAGACATGAGCCAATAACCTCTGCCTTACCTCCCTCGCTTCAGCTGTAGCTGAAATTGCCTGGGCTGGTAAGAGGAGAGGGGTATGAGGCAGCAGCAGGAGCCCAGGGACAAAAAGAGGCTACTGCAGGGATTCAGGAAAGGTAAAGGATAGAAGAAAAGTAGAAGGGAATGAGGCAAAGGCAGGAAACATAAAATTTGAAATACAGTCCACCAGACCTTAGATGTCTTTTGCTTGGAACATCAGGAAAGAGCTATATGTATGTTTGTATACATTACAGTAGGTAGATTCAAAAAGGTTTAGTCTTTAGAGCAGAAAGTTAATCAGTTAACAAACGCATTGTTGCAATGAACTGACATAACAGAAAGCTGAAATGGAGACTGCAGCAGCTTGGGAAAAGGCACTGGGCATCTTAAAAAGGAGTGCCCCCATAGGCATGTCCTGGACTTAATTTACCACTGGACTTCATCTGATACTGTGATCAGAGCTCTTCTGCTTTGGTGACCCAAGCACAGTGATGGATGTCTAAGTTATAGCCATTTATCCAATGCTGATTTTGCTCCTGGGGCCCCATAAGCTTGCAGTACACTCCTTTCTTTCCATTCATGAAACTGTGCTGCTCACCTTTCCCATGTGTGGAGAGTACAGGATTGTAGTGATCAATCCATCCTGCATTTCTGTAGGCTTAGCCTTGACATGGCCAGACACAGACAGTGTTGAAATGCTGAATTATGCTGATAACAGGCCTTCAGGGCTGAAACGAAGAGAAACCTGTGCCAAAATAAGGGTGGAGTTCCAGTGTCCTCACACTGCATGGACACCTGTGGTAATCCAATTAAAAGTGTGTTAGTAATGCATGTTGAGCTCATGGACAGCAGCATGTATCCAATAGTCTTAGAGAGATCATGCATCGGGCTGTATTGGGAGTGTATAAAAGAGCAGTAAATAAAACGGGACACTGCTGATCACATTGGTCGTTAGCAGAGTTGTTCTGAACCCCTCCGTCAACATAGCTGTGCTTCTGCCTTTCATCACTAGCTGGAGATAATGGGTGTCATTTTATTCAGGGGTGAAGATGATGGCTTTATTGTTATTTCTGAAGGTAACTTGCAACCAAATAATCCATTCCACAGCATGTAATCAGCAGAAAAAAAAAACATTTTTCATGGTGTTTTTGTGTATAAGTGACAAAATTCTGCCTAAGTTTGGCTGACCTTTCCGAGCTAACATATAAACATCTTTCCAAGTACTAGATGTCCTAATAAATCAAGGAAGGAAAGCTATATTATGGCTTTGCATCACTCTGTAATGACTAGCAGAATTTGGTGATGTTTTCATATAGGGAAGTCCTCACTTCGGAAACACTATTAACATTTTAAGATGATACTGTCTTCCACTCTGTATTATTTCCCTTCCTTACAAGGGGCTGGAGCTGCTACCTCCTGAACTCAGACACTGTTACAGATTGTGCAAATAAGACAAATGCACTTCAGTGTTCTCAGAAGAGTCCACTTTAACCTCTACTGAAGTTGGCTCACACTAGGTCTGGCTGGAATATTCATGGAAACATTCTCACATGGTGTGTGAGCATGGCTCACTTAGGAGGCAATAGCTCCCTAAATCATTTCAGTTTGTTCTACAAGAGCACATTTCTCTCAGGCCTGGATTCTGTGTATTCATGAAGGTCAGAACAAGTGTGAAGCCTCAGAAGCTCTGCCGTGAGTGTCTCCTCACAATTTCCTGTGTAGCTCTGTGCTTTCCCACATTATGCCTTCTCTTAGGGATGAAATCTGAAAAATCAGAAAATCCTCATAAGCTGTAATCATGGAGAAGTTTACTGCTTTCTGAAGAAGTTCTGACATGATTATGATGGCCTTCTTATTATCTGTTGTGCTCAGGTATAACTTGTTATACAATGCCACTGTTGTAGCATCTCCTCTGCCGTGATGTTTTTACCTTGTGCATTCACTTTAACATTGCAAACAGTTTATATTTTTATCTTTTCGGGGTACCCTCTCCACCACAAATGTCTTCACCCTATTCTTTTTTTGTAATCACAAAAAGCAAGGCTTTGTGCACCAAAGCCTTTCAATGTACAAAATGAGAATTCTGCATGGCCTTTGTCCACCTTGACTGTCTGTATTAACATGCTTGACTTAAGTATTCTAATGAAATAAAATGCCTTTCAACTTAATCTGTGTTAAGCTACAGGGTGCTACAACAAAAGATTAATCGTTTCAGCTGGCGTGCTTAGAGGCAGAGAGGGGTCATTACTGCCCTCTTGTTCCAGACAGAATTCCTCTCCTTGGAGAGAGGGTGCATTCCTCAGGCCTTGTGACAGACTGACACAGAATTTATTTTCTTGGCAGAAATAATAGTCACGGTGGAAACTTGCATGTATTGTACAGCAAATCTTTTGTTTCTTTCATTTTTCTTGAGTTAAAAAGGTTAAACATGTTTTCTTGGGAACCTAAAACTTTACTCATTCATCCTAGAAACTGTTGTAATGCTAGTAGGTAACTTTACATTTCCTTTCACATATAAACCATGATGGAAAGACTTTTTTATCATTTTTCATAATAAGCATATTGTGTATTGCATGCTCACTAGCTCTGTTACAGGATAGGGAAATCCTAAACTGGTTTCTTAGGTTAACTTAGGCTACTCTTAAGGTATTTCCTCAGTTCTCCTTTACCTTGAAAATTTTCTCACATAGTTTCAGGATGGTTTCCTTATTTATACTAATTGTCTGAATTTATTGCTTACGAAAGTTAATTTTTCTTTCAAGATTTGTCTTTTACTCATCCTTCTGTTACTTTATTTCCAAACACTGACACAGCTACTGCTATCTCATCTTTTTGAAACAATTTCTGGTCTTTTCTTTGTAGCCCAAATGCCAGGTTGAATGCATTTGATAGCGGTTTCTGGCAAAGATGAATGTTTAAACTGACAATTTGCTGTTATTCATATCTAAAATCAGTATTCCAGTCTTTACTGGAAAAAAAAATTACAAGTAACTTAAATCAAATCCCTAGTTATCAAGTGTCTCTTCTACTTAATAAGGCCTAAATAAGGAATTTGAAGAAGCATTTCTAGAAGGGAGAAATGGTTACCGACCCCCATTTTGTTAACTACCTCTTAAAAAGTGGGTTTTATTCTAATTAAGTTTATTCTAATTAAATTCTAATTAAGTTGCTTCTTTGTACATCGTATGGTCATTGCTTACATCTGAACATTTCTCCTATAGCTGTTTCAAGTCCTTCTGAAGAGTTAAATATGTTTGATCAAGTAGAAGAGAAACTTAGAATGCAAATTGAAGAAGAAAAAAAAAGGTATTATTTCTGCCTCAGACTTCTGCTATCCTTCAGAAGATAAATTATACTGATAGTATATTCCAATTACAATTCTGCAGACACAGTTACCCTCAGGGTTTTCTCTGACATTTAAAAAATGTCAGCTTTGTGGTTCACTAATAGTTTTTAAATTTGTGTATATGCTGTTGGCTTGTCTGTAAGATGCCACAGTAGATGACTGGGGAAAATTTATTCCTGGCCTAAAAGCTAAAAATAAATAAACACAGCTTAATATCCTCCTTGAGGCTTAGTGTTCAAAACTTGTTCTTTGAATCCAAATGTATTGTGAAACTTTTTGGTTGATTCAGAAAAGTCTTGCCTTTCTTGACCTAACGAAAATCTTTAGGTTATGCAGGATTGACCAAGTGTAAATAACGTGCAAGATACACATTTGTTAACCAGTCCTTGTTCTAATGTCACTGTAGCCAGGAGTATAAAAGAAAATAGATGCAAGGATATCCGTTCTAAGTATTTTGCTACCATTTGTCTTACGCACAGTCTCTGAGGAAACTTCTGACTCTTTCATACTCCTGGTAAATCTCCAAGGATATGTTAAGCAAGAGCCCTGGTTAATGAAGCTTCCATCTGAAAGGGGAATCCATCTCAGCTCCTATCTGAATCCAAGCTCTGGTGACCAGTTCTTTATTAAGATGCTGAGTACTCAATATTAACATGCTGAGTATTCAAAAGAAATCATTTACGTAGTTGATTGAGCCTGGATTTTAATTGTTAATCAATACTGATCCCATTTGAATTTCACTAATTTTTATATGAAATAAAAGGATTTTGGGATAAGTTTCTTGCACTTACTGTCTACTGAAGCTTTTATAAAACATGACATGCTTCCTTCTACCATCTCTCTGTGTCCCCTGCATCTCTGATTATCATTTATTATTTTATAGTTTAAATCTGTAATTGTTCTAGGTAGGATACATATTTCTTCAGATATATGTTGGAAGATCTGTAATACACTTTATTCTTCTCATATTAGTTATAAAACAATGTTCAGTCGCTTCAAAGGGCTGAAGGTAGAGATTGAGCATCTACAGTTTCTTATGGAAAAAGTCAAGATGAAAATGCAAAAAGACTTTGAAGTCTGGTGGTCTGAAGAGGCAAAAAATTTACAGGTATGAAATCACATTGTATTTCTTCCATTTTCATGCAAGGATAACATCTTTAATCTTTCTTAGTAGGTAGTTAATTGACTATATAGAAAGGAGTATGAAGGATGAGGTTCGGGGTCTGGTTCGCCTGTTCTTATGCCAATGTAAATTGGACAAAGGTAATGTCCAGTAATAAATTAGACAATGTGAAGCTAACACAAATAAAGAAAAATAATTTCTTTCTTCTCTATTTTTTTGGGTTTATGTCCTCCCCAAAGAATTGATAGGGAAGAATGTGCCCAAAATGCCAACAATTCTGAAGGAACATTAAACAAATAGAGGAGATTGGGAAAAATAATCTTTTTTACTGCTAGCAAAACTATGATTTCATCAGATTTGTTCCAGCAAATGTAGTTGCTTTTTACCTTCCTTTGTTTCAAAGACTCCAGTAACCTTTCAGCCTCCCTAAGCTCCCAGAGGGTCAGGAGCTCTGAGCACAGTGTTCCCTCACTCTCTAGCTGAGGTCCACCAGTGCTTAAGAACCCAGCAGATACAGAGTGCTCTAATTCAGTGACCTGTGTAACAATGAACTAAAGAGGTGCAATTTTAAACAGTGAATCAGAAATTCATAACACAGTCTGAAGACTACACTCAACTGAAACAACAACACAGCTTTCTTATGCTCCTCTTCTAACACTTTTTTAATTATTTACAAGTAGTGCCATGGCATCCCACAATGAAGCACTGCTGTGAAATGTATGTCAGTCTCATGAAAAGAGTACAGTTCATCCCATATCATTTATTATTAACTGGAAGAGATTTATCCCTTGAGGAAAAATTGTTATAAACAAAGAAATGTTTAGCCCATTTTTGGTTAATTCTCGTGAGTATAAATTAAACTGTATTTTTAAGAAAATAGCCTGAAATAAATACAGACCTTGACATGAGAAACTTAGTTATCCATGCAGTACCACCTAACTAGCTTAACTTCAAGTTATCATTGCAAAATACTTTTCACACTAAAATCCCTAACCATATTAGTGGCAAAGAGGCAAATGTTTTAGTCACCCTCCTGTCTAAACATTTAGGCTTTTCAAAGCACTTCAGGTAATATTGTTGAATCCACTGGAGCACATTTTTCAGTATCCCTTAACAAGAGAGATCCAAGATGCAGCCTCTCATGATTCATCAGCAGAAGACCAGAAAAAGGAATTGGGATTGATTTCTTGGATCTTGACCTATCTATATATCTGAGCTCCCTACAAAACTGAAACCAGTAAACACACGCTGTTACATATTACAAAACTGTAACTTGAGCTTAAAAATACTTGAACCAATTCTAAATACTTTTCTCTTTGTTCAGAAGTGTTTGTGTAAGTGGAGAAAACACTATATAATTCGGACTCTGTGTTTTCTGAATGAGTCATTGTCTACCTTGTTATTGTTGAAACCTGTAGGTCAATATTAAGAAAATCCTCTCCTATCTAATTTTGTTTTTTGATCTAAAATCAGCAGGAAAAGACGGAGATGGCTACATCACCAAATGCTGTTTATCCCCAGTTTATCAAATCCTCGCAGCATCTATCAACTAACAGGTAAATTGGTTATTTTTCTCTTCCTTACTTATATGGGAAAAAATACAGTTTTAATAGAAGTGCAGTTCATCAGAATGTTTTTGCAAATATCACGCTGAAACACTATATTTCCAGTTACAACAGAAACAACTGGGTAGAAAATGAATTTTTATCATTGAGTTATTTTGCAGGCATATTGAAGGCAACTTACTGCACATCAGTTCTTTTGACCTGTTGGGACCCTGGAAACCTGTCACTGGGGAGCCCATGACAGATAAGAAAGGCAAGCTTGTTATCAATCAGCTCTGCTGTATGAGGAGACTATATCTCCTTTGGAATGTATTCAGGGGACTGCAAACCAGAGAAGATTTTTAAATTATTTAATATATAGCCTAGATACCATTGCTCTTGAAAAATGTCATGGTGTTACATTTATGCAGCATAGTATTACACAATGATATTAGATTTGATATTATAGAATACTGGTGCATCCTCTACTGTAGAAAAATGTAATCATCTTCTTAGTTTCATCATCAGTCACTTCTGCTTTCAAAACATCTAATTTCAGTTTGCAGTAATAAATCTTCCATAGCCATCAAGGAAAGTAGAGTGCAAGAAACCACATACCGGACTGTGCAGTTTCCATATTCACGGACAATAAAATTCCTTTCTTCTTCCCCACCTTTCTCTTGCTCTCTTTTTCTCCCTCTCTCTCCCTGTTTCTCCTTATACAGTCACCATTTCTCTGATGATTGGCTTTAAGAGTTGGACTCAATGATGCTTGTGGGTCCCTTCCAACCCAGAGTACTCTGTGACTTGACCTACATTTTCTATTTTGCAACAAACACAATATATTCTCCATACCATTAAATAATGAATACTGAGTTTCCTTAAAACTGTAAAATATGTTCTAAGTTTTATTTTAAACTTTCCTGTAGCATTTGCTACAGATACCTGTGGGCTTAAGCAGCTGGCCTGTGAAGGCCTTAGCAAAGGATATTGAGTTTGAAGGCCTGAGACCATGTCCATAGAACAGAGGGGCATGTAGGAGCCCTGAGATCATTTCCATGACAACAGAGATTGCATTAGCAGGTGAGTGAGACCATGCCTCAGAGAGCAGAGAGACACGTAGCTCTTAGGCATGCGATAATTGTGTTTATGTTAAGCTTAGTATGTAGATTATATTAGTTACCATGTTACTATCTGTCGGACTCTCATTAAAAATCAAAACTTTCTCAGACAGAACTCACCAATGAAAAAGGTGTTAGTGTGCTTTACGTAATAAATATCCAATCAGCAAATTACACAGTTACTGGACATTTTGTATTAATGTTGATGCCTGCTTGAAAATAAAGCTACTTATTCTCTGATGACACCGCTGGTTGTTGTTCCTGTTGGCCACCCTGACATTCATACTGTAACAGATATCAGTACAGAAAATGATAGACATAGTCCTCTAAAGTTGTCTGAGAAGACATTTTCAGATGTCTCAAACTGATGAAAACCAACTCTAGTCTCCTCTACTTTGCTTCAGTTCTTATTCCGTGTTCTCTCAAGACTTAAGCACTATTCACTTTACAAATGGCTGTCAGGTTTTAGGCCTAATTTGAGCTGGCATTAGCCTGAAGGTTATTTGTCCCACAGAAAAGCTGATGGAATAAAACGTGAGACCATTTTTTGTCTATCTTAGCACAAAGTATCAGGAACAG
>VYXB01007339.1:7287-38753 GCA_013397135.1 Pachyramphus minor | reverse complement strand
TGGACTTGATGATCTCAGAGGTCTTTTCCAACACTGTTGATTCTATGATTCTATGACAGCCAGCCAAATTAGCTCAAGCAATCCATGACTGTCACTCTCTTTAACTTTGTACTGCATTGAACTAAGCACCTCTTGCACAACCTCTCTGTCCCCCTGACCTAGATAACAACAATTTTCTGTCAGTGTCTTGATGCATTGCTCAGGACAGTGATAGCTTTTGCAGTCCAAGTTTGAACTAAAAAGAACATATGGTAATGCCCAGGCATTTTCCAGTGCAATGGGAAGCTGGTCTCCAGCAGTGGTGAATCTTCCATCCCCTATCCTAGCTCAGAAGCAAAATTTTGTAACTGATTTCTTTATAATTTTTATTTAAGCTTTTCTTGGATCTGCCTTTACTGTTCATGTTTATTCCTGGAGGAGAGATCTCAACTAAGTCTGTCTGGTATTCTGAATAGAATGGTGTCTTGTTGCTTTCAGCTGCCAAGTTTACTGCCCCACATAATTTCTTGCAAAAAAGCAGATGTTCTTCACAGTGAACAGTTTCTCTGCATCTAAGTAATGGGCATCTTGACTGAGACTGACTGTATGATCCTTGCATACATATGACAGACACAGAATATTCATCTTCTGGAACTTAAATAGTAGATGGAGTCAGGAAGAATATAGTTTTATTTTCCCATCTCTATCAATATTCTTGCAATAATCTTTAGAAGTCAACTATTCTTTCCTTCCTACAGTTCTAGAAAGCTGATCTTATTTTTTATTAGGCTATTCAAACATAATTTGCTCAGGTACATTTCCACTGTGATGTGTATGGAAATTGAAACACTATTTCTGCTTTTTGTGAGACAGGAGCTGCAGGCTTAACATCCCACTGTGCATGAAAATTTACTTTTTCCCCTACCTGATGTAATAAAATTTGAGAGTAAAAGTTTTCAATTTAACAGGCTTTAAGAGAGTAAAATCATAGAATATTTATTTCCCAAGGTTTTCCTTGACCCCAGTTGACACAGGGACTTTACATACCAGTTCCCATGATGGTGTAGAATGAGCCCAGCTACAGTTGCTCCTGTTAGTTCCATAGTCCTGAGACACAAATGGCTCTACATTCCTAACTCACTTAGAAATCAACAACCTCTCTTTGAAATTATATTGTTATCTTCATCCAGCAGAATAACCGGTCACAAATAAAAAAAAGGCATAAATTGTATTTGATGTAATGTGGTGTAAATAAAACCTATTTCCATTGAGGAATCAGTTAACAAGTGTGTTCAATAGATCTAAGATCTAAAACTTAGTGGGCTACATGTCAGAAATCTAGGACTGCTGTTGACAGAGTAAGTGTGCAGTAAAACCATTCAGACAAACTCCTGAATGTAAATGGATATGAATACACTCCTCAGGATTAGAAGTAACCAATTATCTATCTCAGCCTACAAAGGATACAAGTTTAGTCTATAACCTTTTTGAAATTTTTATGTGTGTTTGAACAAAATCTTTTCATCACCGTGTAGCACACAATTTGTGTGGACTGCTATTTTTTGTCACACCTTAGTCTTGTTATCAGAGAAAATTAAGCCTTGGGAGAGCTCAGATCGTATTTTATATTAAATCAATTTATAACTAAAATAACAGAGAGAGAAAGCTGGTAATCCTTTTGAGGCTTAAGAAGGATACACACATATAAAAGACACTAGATTCATGACCAAGCATATCTCTTTTCACAATTGAAAAAAATGGCTGAATTGTTAAGTGTTGAAATGAGTGTGTGTTAATAAAAGAGTTGAACTGTGAGCATTTCTGCCTCGGTCAGTAAGGTTTGAAAGCTTGTAGTGCTAACTGCAACTTGTACTGTATATATGTTTATGTCCCTTAATGGGTTCCTGTCAATTCTACAAAAAGTGTGAAAATTCATGTTGGGCTCAGCACTCCATGTGTGCTTCAGTTCAGCATTCAAGCTGAAGCTTGAACAGCATTTTGTTCTTCCTCGTATTGTCTTCTCCCACAATGGCTTTCATTGAGGAATTTATCAGGTTCTTGTCTATTCAAGTTACTTCTCTCACTGAACATTTAATTTCAGTAGTGTTAAACTATTCTTGTATTCCCCTGGAATCAAACAAATAGTTATTCAAATCTTATAAAAAGTTCTGGATTTTTTTTCTTTCTCTCAGAAGAAATGTATTCCTTTTTAGCTCAGTCAGATCTTTCCTAACCTTATTCATTCCCTTTTACTGAATCTCATTTGTCCTATTCCAGCCAGACCCAAGTATGTTAAATCTCAGACTCCTTGGCTGTCCTATTTCTTCTTCAAAATCTTCCTAGCCCTTTAAATTCCCCCGGAGATGTTTTCAGATAACTCTTCATGTTCTCTGATGACTTTGAGCGTCAGCTTTTCTAACAATTATTGTCCTGCATTGCAAAATTTCCTTCCTGTATTAATGCTGTGTGAAATGAGGGCAATGTTTACATATTTTGCAGCATTTTCTATCTAATTGTTTTTTATTCCTGCCAATTTTCCTCAATGTTACATAATGATAAAATATAATCTGGGAATAATGTCATCAATTAATGACATTTCAAATGGTTTCACATTCTGTAGTGACAACTTGAACAATTTATCTATGAATTTGCAAGCTAGGCCAAATTTGATTTTGTAACCAACTACTGAAATGATCAGCTTTTAAGCAGCTTGAATCTTTCCTGTCTTTACACAGAACATCTGTTCCCCTCATGTCCAAGGTTCAGATGACTGGAGAACTGCAGCTGAGAGGTTTTTTGCATTACAGAGGTTGCACACCTTCAAATTTTTCACTTTCCATTTTAATCTACCTGATTTTCCACTATGTTTCAGCTGGCAGATTAAGCATTCATACTATGACATGCATCACCTCTCCAGCTTTTCTACCCTGTGTGCTTTATGGAGCTGATCAATCCGTGGGTCAGTTGTTTATGGTCCTTGGGTTCCTGCAGCAAGGGAAACACTGCTGCAACACTGTGTACATTCCTCTAGCTGCTGCTCCATGCCTGATGGAGAAATATACCCGCAACAGAGGATACCCTCTCTCGCCCCCAAAAAAGTAAGATGTCCAGTGGGTGAACTTCAGGTACTAGGTTAAAAAAACAAACTTGAGAAACAAAAATAAACAAAGCTGACAGACTATCTTTAATCTTCAGGAAAAAAACCAAGAATTGTACTAAAGTTGTCAGGAAACAGTGTTTTGAGACTTCTTAAATTCAACTTGAGGAAAAATCAGATAAATTCGGAGTGAAAATGGGAATTATACATTGTCAAAACAACCCAAATGATGTTAGAGCTTAGGAGAGAGACAAAGAGACAGGCCTTATATACCTTGTATGTCCATCCAAATCCAAAATGTGATCCAGGAGTGCCTGTTTGCACAGAAATTTTGGTTCAATGGCACCTCTAGAGATCTCTAGACCAACCTCTTGCTTGAAGAAGACAATCATCACATTAAAGTGGGTCAGGTATGGTTTTGTTTGGCTTTAGCTGAGCATCCTGAGATATCCAGTCCTTCAGGCTTAGCACACAGAGAAGCGTGTCATTACCCCCACCCCCTGCCATCATAATGACCTTCCATTAAAATTAGAGCATTACTAGAATATTTCTCATCACTGGAACAGCATCTAACACTCAGATGAAGGAGGAGAGTCCTGACATCTAAGAACAAGCTAGGAGCAAATTGCATCTGAGCATACAAACCACTGCACAGCAAAATTACACTCCTTTGTCACCTTATGATTCAACATATCCTGCAATGCCATTATCAACACTTCAGTATGAAGGATGCAAATTATCCCCATACAGACCATCCCTCTAGCATAGGGATTAAAGAAATCTCTGGGATACATAAAACAGGGATTTGAGTTGTGCGAAGCTGAGGAACTCATCTGTTAGATTAGTACACTAATTATTAACCTCATGTGGAAGCAGCACTTCGAGTCATTTTAAAAAAACAGGTACAAGATTCCTTATACATTTCTTTAACAGTTTGCATCGCACGCTAAAAATGTCTGGATGGAAACCCACAGGGAGAGGATAGAAGGTTAAGGTCCATCTCTAAGCACAGTAATGTTAATTCCCTGATTCAGGCATTATCTCTTTCAGTCTAAATGTTTTTTTTTTAATATGCCCTTCCTTGGGTACCCAATTCTCCCAAAGCACCCTAAGGCAAATTTTGGCATATTGTCCCTGGGTCGAGGAATCCATTTAAAAGTGAGATCCCTAGAGATAAAACTTTGCCACATCTGTAGTGTCTAGGTTTTTTTTAATTGTTCTGAATCTAAATCCCCTTTAAAATGGGGATTTAACAATTTTGAATAATAAGTTTAATTTAAATGCAATGAAAAAAAATAGTTCCAACTATAAACTACTGCAGTTTAAAAATAAAATACTTCAGCTGACTCACAGTATTTGTAAAATTATACTTTCCATGCATGGCAAATAAAAAACAAATAAGCTTATTTTAATTAAAAGAAAGCAATCAAAAAATAATCACATTAAGTCACATTACCTTACATTTGTTGTAGGCTAAGAATAGAGTCATGGGTGGTTGCTATGATTCAGTCGATGCATAGTGATTTATTAAACCATGATTATATGACTTGGATACCTAGGTATCTCAGGGCACTGACAAAGAGAGCTTTTAGAAAACTGAATTTAAAAGCCAAAATCCCTTCTTTTTTAAGAACTACCAAATCAATGGAAAAATATTCAGGAAATCCTAAGGCAGGATGATGATGTGAAGTTCCCAGATATTGTTAAACCACACAGTAGGTAATAACATCGCATATCCTTTCTAGCTCTTGTAATATGTAGGTGTAATAAAGCACAGAAAATTATGAACTTCAGATACTATAATCCTTTAGTTGAATTAGACAGGTGTGAATGGTGTGTGACTCAAGGAGTTAAAGAGGAACATACAGCAAAACTAAAACTGTTCATCTGAAAATGACTTATACTCCTGGGCATAATATCTTCTGCAAAACTGAACCTGGCACAGTGTAATACAGTAAAATTTTAGTAATACATTTCTTTCTTTTTCAAGTTCTCTGCCAGAAATATCAATTCATCAGCCAACAATGAACTGCAGAGCTAAAAAAGCAAGAACTTGCCAATCCTGCCATCTACTGGAAAAATCCCTAAACTGAGTAATTCAGTGTTTCCACTTTAAAATTGGCACTGGATCCCGGAGCATATGCACCCCCCCAGGAAAGGAGAGAATCCATGGATATCCAGTGGCAGAAAACTGCCTCCCTAGCAGTGAGCTTCCTTGATAATGATATCTGCAGGGGCAGGAATGCACAGCAGCTGTTTGCAATATATTTGGTTATCATCAACAAGTCACATCCCGAAGTCCTCGCTGAGTCTTTATCCAGTTTCCCACTGATTTTGCTAATAATTTTGCCTGACAAGAGAAGGAATGGAAAATGAGCTAAGGCCTCACTTGGCTAATAGTCAGTTTGGGAACTAAATATACCATTCCTAACTGTACATCAGATACATCAAAGTGCAAAGTACAAGCCCAGCTTAGAAGGCAAATACTAAAAGTATAATCTTTATGAGTTTATTTGTCATTCTTTCATCGCCGCATAGCTACATAGGTCTAATCATCGTATGGATTAAACTGAAAATCTTCTTCCAGTAAACAAGTGCTTTATATAGAAAAGAAAAAAATCTTAAAAACCATCTTCTTTGTAGTTACTTAGTGTATGTATTAATATTTGCTACATGAGGATTATGTTCGTTTTTCATTTCTTTCATTTCCTTCATTTTCCTTCATTTCTTCATTCCCCATTTCAGTTTTTCAGAGACCACAAGAGTCAGCCCTAATGAAGATCCATTCGGGACAAACAATTCCATCACTTTTAGTAACCCTACTTTAAAAACAAGGTAAGAAGTGTACCTGGGCTATGCAGAGGAAAAAGCAAAGTACTAAGTAATATAATGCCTAGATAATCCTCCATCAGACTATTTAACAACAGTCTCCTTGAAAAATAAAACTGTAAAAGAACTTGCAGATTTGCCTCCAACTTCCAAAACAACAGCAAGGCTGTCACACAGCTTTACACCAATCGTCTGCATTATCAGCATTAAAGATGTGGTTTCTTGTTTGGCCTTAGGCTTTTTTCCCTATAAGCTAATGAATCCTCACAAGTGTCTCTCCCTAGAGAAAGGGACTCGTTCAGAATAAGTAAAATATTTGAAAATAAGAGAGATCAAAGTGTGTACATATTGCAGAATTGCAGAATGCAGGAACTAGGCAGAGTTTTTTTTCATACTTGTGATTTTGTCCTTAAAATATTTTTAATCTCCCTCCTACAAATTGTTCTATTAAAATAAAATGACAACAGTAGCTCAGGTGTGTCAGTTTTGGAAAAGGTTACATGTCATGTTTTCTCAAAAGGGGTACTGTTTTGTGAAAATTAACTTAGCAGGATAACAGAAAATATTTTTTTTGAGCCTCTATTTTTTTTCGAGCCTCTATTTTTTTCCTAGTGTGTTCACTTTTCTCCCACTGAAACACTGTGCTGAGTCACTATACTTTCTGAAGTTATATTCTTATTGTGCTGAACAGTTCTGGGTATTAAGGCCCCTAGGAAAATACGGTTAAGTTACTATTTTTCATACTGTATCAGTAAAAACGAAACACAAGGGTTTTTTCTTTCATTTTCCAAAACTATCCATTTCTAGAACAGAAAAAAATTGGAAAATTTCATCCCCCAAAACCTGTTGAAATGTTTTAAATTGCATTTGGTTTCAGGAAAAGCAGAAGAAAAAGAGAAGCTAAAATGGAATTTAGACGATACCTTCTCAAATATATCGTGGGGTTTTATTTTTTATACTGATGTTAATCACATGAAAATTAATAGAATAGTTCTTTACTGCTGTTCTGCAATCACCTTGTAAATTTTGTAAAAATAGGGGGGGTAATTTCTACTTTTTTTTCCATTTTGGTTCATTAATTCAGCAAGTGAGAACTTCGTTAGTTGAACAAAGATAAGGATGTCAGACTGCTGTTTATGTCAGTCACAATTACCTTCTACTGCAATAGAATGTATAGTAAGGAACAGTAAGGAAATAACTATAATTACAAAGGTAGGATATGCAAAAAAAAAGGTTTCTCCCTTCAGTTCCACTTGTCCTTCTGTATTTGAAATTTTTGTCATTGTATTTCTGTCAATGTATTTGTTAAAGACTCAGGCCCAAATTCTTAGCTTTCTTAGCTGATTAGAGCAGCTTCATTTTATTACATCATCTTATACCACCAGAGAGTCTATCAAAATCAGCATCAATAATTTGATTGCATAGATACAAGTGTTCAGTTGGGACTGGAGATTCAGCAGCAGAAAGAAGTTACATCTGTCAGGAAATATCATGAATGTCATGTGATTGTTTACTTCTGTGTATGTATGAAAATTTAATTCCTTCGTTGTAGGCAAAAATACTATTTATCTGTTTGAATTTATAGCAGCCTGAAGCAAACAAACACATAGCATAGTCACATCCATCATTTCCTTGGTAAACTCACTCCATTAGGCTTTTACAGTTGGCAATAGGTCTTTGACTCAGCAGTAAAATATTTTTAATTCTTTGTGAGAGGCTTTATAGCTGATAAGCATGTAGTCTCACCACACTAAAAAGATATTGGCTCATCTTAGGAACCTATGTAAGACCATTAAGAAGTCATGATTTCTCCTCTAAATGTGCCATCTCCTCTAAAATGTGCCATCTTCAACAATCTATGGAAGAATAAAGTCCTCCATGGTGAAAAAAGAGGAGATAGAAAAATTAACCTTCTTACTCACTTGAGTCCACAACTATACTTCTTATTTCAGGACCCCACCAAGTTCAAGTACATCTATTCCTCTGACTGGAGACAGCCAGGCTGATGCTGACATCCTAGCTTTCATTAAAGCAAGACAGAGGATCCTGCAAAAGAAAGGTAAATCCTGCCAAAAAATTAGGAAGCCAAACCAAAATCTCCAGTATAGCATTTTAAAGCTAAAATAGCTTTAGTCCACATTATACTGACGCAAGTGAGAACTGATTCTGGCTTCAGCTATATTACATTATGTTCTCAGCCATTCTAAACACTTGAGGTTCTTCACATGTAGCTCAGTGCTGCAGTGCAAAACTGTGAAGGCTCTCTGTTTTACTCAGTCACCATCAGTGAACTTTCTGGTGCATGCATGGCTGTGCAGCCTGCACAGTATATTACTTTACCCTTAAGTAAATGCATTTGAATGAGGTTTCCTGATGATTAAAATAATTCCAAATTTTTCTTTAAACTATCTGGCCTGTTTTTCATCTGATACAAATTTAATTATAACAGTTGTCTCCAAATAAAGATTACTCAAATTACTTCACTGTACCCTACCTCAGGAGGCAGCCTGGCCCACTGTGTCCAGCAGAGAGTATCTACTTAACAGATATTTCACTATATCAAGGTCTAATGAAACTATATCAAACCAGGTGCTGAGAGCAATCACAGGCATGTAATAAAGTTCACTCTAGAGTGTAGATAAGTAAAATTGGCAGGAAGCAGAAAGCAATAAATAAACAATGGTGGCACTGTAAGGCAGCCTAAAAGTAATTCATCATGATAAAGAAAAATTACCTGTGGTTTTCTTTTTTTTTTCTTTTTTTTTTTTTCTTTGGGTAATAGTTTTTAGTGGCAGCAACCAATTAGACAGAAGATGAAAGCTGTGGTGGTTACTGAAGCAATAACTTTCCATCAGCACTTTGGTGTTGATGACAGCATTATTCAACAAGCTATCAGCACCTGGCAGATGGTGTTAGCACTGTCACAAAGTGGGGCTTTGGTATCACACTGCTTATCAGAAAACTGTCAGGTAAACATACAGTGGCTGAAAAAACAGCCTCCCTACACTCATCCAAAGCAAACACTTAACACGCTTAGGCTTTGGGATCCCTTTTGTCTTTATTTAGAAAAGCTGTTGTCAGGTTTCTTCTGCAAATGAAATTAAGTTGATTTTATAGGCAGCTCATCAGAAGAAGGTTAGAGATAAGTGTCTTACAACAAACATTTCAGGCCTTTAGAAGGTCCAAATCTAACTCAATCTGTGACGTACAGTAGTGTAACTAACATGAGGACATCCGTGATTATCTCCTAAATCATACCATGTCAAAAATGTTTCTCTCAAATGCTTTTTCCATCCTGATTGTTTTCGGCCACAGGCTATTACCTAGCATCATCCATCAGTTTCAGAAAGGACTAGACATTATCAACATTGACAACTATTTAGACCCAAAGTCATAAACGTATTCTTTTAGAACAAAGGACAATCAGTACTTAGAATTGTTCTGAAGTTCAGTTAGACAAGATGAGCTACCCTAAGTAGATGAAAAGGAATGGAATAGCATTTGATCATCCTGGCAGTGCAGGCCTGGATGACTCGACCAATTGCTAAACATAGGCAGCAGAACAAAAATTAAAGAGGCCTTGTCAGTACAACAAATTGTGTGGGGATCTGATGTCACAGAAAAGAGGCAGCTCAGCAGCAAGTTCTTCCTTGACTGCTTGTGTGGAAAGGGAAAACCTTCCAGAGTTGAAGGATGGAATCACTGATATCGGGAACCATCAAGCAAAACACTTTTGTAAATTCTAATTTAGCAAGATGAAGAAGGGTAAAATCTACAAATTAGTATTACTAAAGAAGTACTTTGTGATTCAGCACGACCGTGAAACCTGAGGACATTTATGAGGTGCAGTGGTAGCCTTTCTAATTGGGAGAAGAAAATGGGCTCAGCAACTCCACTATTCCTGCATCTGTGATAGTGTTATGTGTGTTATGTGCTCCCTTTCCCTGTGAGCACATCATTTCACTCTTACTTGATTTGTTTCTAGAGTAAAAGGAGATGAGGCACAACAACTGCTGTAGTGTTTATGCATTAATGGCTATATAGAGTTTCCAATAACACTTCCATCCAAAGCAGAGCAGAACTGGAGGGTGGGATCTGAGGGGGCAGGGATGCAGACTATGATGTCCCCATTCCTGCCTCCAAAATAAAAACTATCAGATGTACAGTTAGGTAGAGAGGCAGAGAATCAATGTACTTTCACTTATAACTTCAGGGGGAAAAAACTATGTTTTACCAGTCTCCCACATAACTTTTCCTCAAGAAGTTTCAAGTATATGAAAAATAAACCAAAGAGAAATTATTTGCCCAAATCTATTAAGCTGAGTCAGACACTTTCACATAGAAACTAAGTGTTCTGAATCCCAGTCCAGTGCTCTGTTGCCTCCTTCCCAAACTCTCTTCAACTAGTGATGTTCAATATCATTTCTGCACTTGCATGCAAATGTATTCCCTCTCTACCTGACTGTTAACGCACATAGTGCCCTGCAGGAAACAATATGAGGAAGCGTAGGGTCAGCCAAACCAAAGTCTGCTAGGCCTAAAAAATGTCAACATCATTACTGCTCTTTCCTTTATTGATCCAGACCCTTTCAAACTTCTATATCAGTATTTTAGAAGCAAACTGAGGGCCTTACTTTACATTAGCTGGGGGGAAGCAGGCGGGGGGGAAATAAATGTGTGCAGAAGCCAACAGAGTGGAAAATAAGTTCCATAAACAGAAAGCATGGGAATGCTCAATATCCTTAGTGACAGTAATGCAGGAGTGGGAATGAGAGGTCTCAGTAAAGATTACCTCAGGGATTGTAGGTCGTTACCATTTGCTTTGTAAACAGAGCGGAATTAAAGCAGGTACATTCACAGGGCCTTGCTGGGATTGTTAAAGCATTGTAATAGCTGCATTGGAAAGCTTTTTACAAAGGGCTACTCTTCAAACATGCTTTTGTTGCTTTGTTCAGTCTTGAGGTAGAGAAATGAAAATGCAGAAGAGTACATTAATGATTTTTGTATCTTAAAAATTTTAAATTAGAGGATTTTTTCTTCTTTCTTCTGTGTTTCTGAAGTTTGTTTTAAAACTGACAATGCAACCTGAAATGCAGTTTAATGTATTATTTATCTCCTTTCAGGCTTGGGGAACAAATGAAATTCTTGTCACCGTCCACCATTTCCTTTTAGAAACAGTGAAAGACCTTTATTCTTTCCCTTCCTCTTCTGTTTAGAAACAGGTACAAGTAAGTACTTTAGATGCACAGGTTTAATTGTTAAAGGTATATAAATGATTCGTCTTTGACAGCAAAATGAATTTCTCTGGCAATAGATTTTTGAGCATTTGCACTCACTATCTTCATCTTGTATTAAGATTAAGCAAAACTGAAACAACTAATCAGGAGTTTGCCAAATATGTTTGTTTATGAGAATTCACTGTATGTTTTCTAAGTGTTAAAATTATCTAATGTGTTAATGTTCTTCTACATCTTTAATCTGGGAAACTTATTACTACTGATAGTTTTGTTCGCATCAATTTGTATAAGGCTTTATTAATTACACCTATTTGCCATTAAGAGATATCTATTCAACAATGGTAGTTATCTGGGTTATAAAAATCTATAGAATTGCATTTGAGATTTTTTTTTTCCTCCAAGGAATAGAAGTTTTCATATCAGATTACTAGAATACTGAGGCTGTATTGTAATATAAAAAAAATGTATTTTAGAAAGTAATTTTCCCAACTGTTTTCTTTTTATTTGAATGCATTGTGTTGTGCAAAATATACACCCTCCCAGATTATACAGGTTTCAGAAGAAACATTTACACTTAATAGGCTTAAAATAGAACTGAACAAATACTTCTAAAACACAAATGAGATGTGTTCAATGTAAATTCACTGTTGGCTCAGTACTACTTTATTGCATAATATCTGGGTATGTAACAATTGATTTTACACATCGGACCAAAATCAAAAAATGGAATGCAAAATAAAGTCTATTTCTCTGAGATATACATACTACCAGATGGAAAATATCATTCTTCATGCTAGTGATAATTTTATAGTCATGCATTTGGAAGGATTTGGCTGCTTTGTTGGAGATTATATTAAAATATCCCTCTTCCAGAATTTTTATCTGCCTGTCTTTATTTTTCTTCTTCTCACTCTGTTATATATAAACACTGTGTTAAGTATATGCTGAATTATTGTTTATGCAGCTTCTGAGGAGAGCAGGGCCACCAACCTGCTACCTGGAGAAGAGCCAGAGGTTCCAAACCATTGCTGGGTGAAGCAACTGTATTTTTTGGTTTCCAATATAATTCCCATTGGGGTGAATTTATATGAAAGTGGCCAAGAGAGAATCACTGGTACAAAAACTCCTTCCTTTTGACATTGAAGCATTTCCAGTAGCTTTAAGTAACTGGTTAAGAGAAGACAACCCTGGTATGATCTATGTGATGCTGCTATTAGTTGATGAGTCAGTGTTCTGCTCTCAGTTTGCCACACACGCACAGAGAGAAAAAATTCCTTGCTTTTCTGTTTCAAAATTCTCTAGCCTGTTTTTACACTGTTGTAAATTTGGTGTGAAATTCAATCATTGTCAACAAAGTAGTCCCTGATTGGCAAAATGGTCTGAGAGTAAGATTATACCAAGCACTTAAGAACTTGGACAAAGGTGCATCCAATAATAGAAAACCATATAAATATAGAAAACCATATATGCAAATACAAATCTTTCTTACTTCTTTGAAAATTTTCATAATATTATATGGAAAGAAAAGATTGCTCATTCAGTAAACAACAGTCTTCAGACATAAAACATTCTCTTTTTAAAAAAACTGCCTCCACTGTTCAAAAGTTACCTCTGGGGTTTATAGGAAAAGTCAGGTTGGAAAGGATGTGAGCAAGTCTTTAATCCCACCTCTTCCTCAAAACAGCATCAGCTATGAGATCAAACCAAGATGCTAATGGCTTTGTTCAATGTGGTCTTGGAAACCTCCAAGGATGGAGACTGCATAACCTTTCTAAGCAGTCCATTCCAATGTTTGACTGTCCTCATCATGAAAAGGTTTTCCCTTATGTCCAGCCTGAACTTTTCTTTTTTGCCCATTATCTCTCTTCCTCTCACAAGCCACGCTGTCAAAAGCCTGGCTCCAGCTTCTCAATGGCTTTCTCACAGGTGTTAAAAGGCTACCGGGGCACTTCTCAAAGTCTACTTGGCTTCATGAAAGCATTTATTGCTTCAAAAAGTTTAGTTGGCCACAGGTGAACAAAGTTACTTGTTCTAATAATCTCTCTTCAAGATTTCAAGATTAATTTGAAATAACCCAAGTATTTACCACACTGAAGAAACAATTGACTCCTCCCTAAGCCAAATGTAAAACAGTATTGCCAAGCATGGAAATTCTCATACATATATCTCATTCCTGTCATTTCACCATGATATCTAGTTGCATTTGGTTCAGTGTTCATATGGTAAATACCAGTTTTTTATTCTATGCAATCAGAAGAATGTTGTGGGGGGTTTTTTTCTTTTTTTTTTTTTTTTTTTGTGGAGATTTCTTGAGGAAATAGCTGTAGAGTACTAGATATCATATAGATATTTCTGGGATTAATTGATACCAGACACTGGGGATCATCTCAACACATTTCCAATTTTCTACATGGTTTATTTCACAAGAAGATACACATCCTCTGGTCTCCTACAGCAGTGTAGCTTCTGAAAGGGTGAGGGTATGACCCAGACTTACAATAAAGGTCAAAGGCTCTGTTCTCATTTATGCTGAATCTGCCAGGGCTCTATACACAGTCTGGAACAGTATTAGTGAAACCTTAAGCTAACCAGCTTTTGGCTTGAGCATTTTACCACTTCCTGGCCACTGCAGCTTTCCAGAGAGTTTCAAAAAGAAAATTACATAACCCTAAGTTGAGTTTTTCTTGCTTGGAAGATGGACATGACTAATTCAATCTCCCTCCTGCATTTTTTAAGAGGCTTTGAAGTGGAATAATGAGGTTCACATGTGTAACAGTGTAAGTATATAATGTAATATACACTTACCTGGTTTAATCAATCACAGGATGCAAGTATTTTATGTCAATAGTATAAACTGAGAACACTTCAACATAATAAAATGTTAAGATCTTGTAAATGTTGCCTGTACCAAATATGCAGGTGGTGAATATGAATGCCAAGAAGATGAACATCTGGGAATGCCCTGTTACATATAGCATATTTGGTAGCTCTATATAGAATTTATTTGTCTTTTCAAAGTCCATTTTTAATAACCACAACAATCAAACTTCTGGTTTTAGATTATTTCAGATGAATCATTTTTATTGTTGCTTAAATCAATGTTAAATGATCTTTTTCTGATTTTTTTTTCTGTTTCACTTCCTGCAATGTTTGCTTTGAAATCTCACCTATAAGACAAGCAGTGTAAACTGGATATTTATGAGTGGTTACTCTCCATGCCTTGATTTGACACCACCACAATAAAAGTAAAGATTTCTTTTCCCTTTTTCTTGAGGGAAATCTCAGGGGTTGCACCTGAGACTGTTTGAAGATTATTCTCTGTTCTTTTCTGGGGGCAGCTGCGGTGCTTCATTTGATACAAAAAGTGAACTAAACAAATAATTGTATTTGTGGGCCAACAGTGGATTTACTCAAATGTATTTATGTAGATGAAGAACACAAACAAGATCTACTTCCAATACAATAACCACAGAATTCAAGGAAATTGTGGGGTTTTCCCATGGAATACTGTTGAAATCTTAGAATTCTTTATACCTTTTATCTGAAAATGCTTCATGTTTGCACCTATGTGAGCATAAATCACATCAATCATGATTGGTTTAAATTTGGAGTAAGAATAAGACCAAAAGTAGAAAATTGCCAGACTGCAGTGTCATTCCTGAAGAAATTAAATAGTTCTATTATTTATATTTCACATGGTGCTAAAATAATTTCCTTAATTCTTCCATGAAGTGCAGAGTCTAAAAGTCATTCAAGGAGCAAAGCAAATTAAAAGCAATTAAGTCTTTCCTTGTACAAACTGTTCAAGCTGAAATGCATAACAGGTGGGAGACGATCCCTGGATCTTTGCATCCACTTTGTCAACTACTTCTGTACAGAGTCATTTTTACCAGAAAAACTAGTCCAAAAAAATCATTCTTCATCAGAAATTAGTGAATGACAGGATCAGCCAAGGTATCTTTCAATCATTTTATTACTTGTTTTAGGAACAGCTTATTTATGTCAATGTAAATTATACTCCTACTGATCACAATGGTATTTTTTCCAGCTTTTGAAAACCAGCACAGAAAGTGAACAAACCATGTCAGTTATTTTTGGCCCATCTTTTATTTTGTATCTATCCGTGTTTAAGTCTGTTAGGGACTGTAACAACAATAGGTGAAGCAATTGGAGAGCCCTGAATCCTTTGATTTGCTTCAAGATGCCATTTTGGTATCTGTCCTTTTCAGAATGGCTCAGATTTTCTGTGGGAAAAGCTGGATCCTATTGGGTCAGTCACATTGAGGAAGAAAAATATCATAAGTGAAGGAATAATCAAGGAGGTCGTGTTCAGCCCTGGATTCAAAATATGTTTTGTGAGAAGTCATTTCTTAGCTTTGAGACCAGATGCTCTCCTATGTTCAACATTGTCAGGGAGCTCTGGAAAAGCAGGACCTCTGAGAAACAATCAACTTCCAAGTTCATCTACTCTTAAGAAGTTCTTGTATTCGGCACTTTTTATTTTTGTTTGTGAACTCAGGTTTTATTTATATTTTAATCAGAAGAGCATTAGAAGAGGAACAGAGAAGTTAGATTAGACAGTGTGCTTTGTCATCCTGTCATCAAAAGAGATCTGCTAGTATTGTTATTTCAGCACATTGTATATTATACCTTTTTACCTGGAAACCAAACTTAATTTCTGATGTGGTAAGCCATGCTGAACTCTCTCTTCCACATGTATATATTTGAGTTTCTTTTTTCCCTGTGGCAAGACCTAACTTCTGGGCTGCTGCACACAATCTGGCTTTGTTTGATTCCTATGTTGCAACCTGACACTAGAGGGGGGAAATTCAAACCAGTAGGAATGACTATAGTATAGAAGTAAAACCCCCTTATAATTTTAGTGACCCAATTCGCAATACCCTCAGAAAATTAAGATCTAAAAAGTAAGCCTGAGTGGACATTTTTTATTTAAGGCATAATTTAGACTGCCAAGTTTGGCAGCTGGAATGCTTTGTTGAATTGAACTGAACAGAATGGAAGGGGATATGAAAGAGATCCAGTGCTCTATTCTTTCATTTATATCTTAATAGTTTCATACCCTTAATTGTGAAATGTACTTCAACTGAGAAAATTTGTCTCAGCCCTGCACATGGGTTTGCACCCATTCCAGGAAACCAGTAGACTGGCATTCTCTCGGCCTTGTAGACATAGGTCCTATAAACAACATAACACTTGGATCTCTCACCAGAAACAGCCCTGCTAGTGTAACAAGCAGTTGTGCAACATCCCAGGCTTGGCAACCCTTCCCGTTGCATAAGGTATGGAACAATAAGCTGTACCTCTTAGTTATGGAAACCAGACACAACAGAGATGTTGTTGTTAGATACTAAGTAATTGTCACCCTTAGCACAGATCAATAGAAGGCCTTTTGTCAGTTGGACATCTCAGTTGCTTCAGATCAGATTGCTTCATAATGTTGTTGAAGTGCTCAGTAATGTCCATGCCACTGTAACGTCTATCTCCCAAATGTTTCACTTTTTCAGTGAAAAGAAATCCCAGAGCACCAAGGCTCTGAGTCCTTGCACACTGCACTTCTCTACTGGCGTCTTTCTGTCCCTCAGTCATACCGACAGAGTGGTACCAGACAAAAGTCCAAGATGGTCTCCTTGGAGTCATCCACGATAGTTTTCACTTTCCACAGTGCTAAGTAGCCTTCTGCTGCCAGTCAGTCATCCTCTTCTGGATGATGCCTGGCTGTAGGCTACAAGCACAGTACAAATGGCAAGTACAGGGATTTTCCCAAATACGGATATGAATGAAATATTTTTTCCCAGTCTTTTTCTGTGAGCACTAACTTTTGTTCAAAGGTAGGTGAAAACAATCTGAATGCTAAGCAAAGGGGAGATATCTGTATCCAGCACATTTTAACAGGAAGGGATTTTAATAACAAAATTGCATCGCTAGCCTCCTGGCCTTCTTTCTGGGTGTTTTCTTTTGGAAGTAGTGTGGCATAGGTGACACTTGCCATTAAGCTCTTCCTACAGAAAAATATGCAAGCCCAGCTCATTTCCAGTGCATGATGATCATTAAGACTCCCATGAGTGAACCTCTGATACTTTTTTAGCCAATGATTAACCTTAAACCCTCCTTCCCCCTTATGCATTTGGGTTAAAAAGGCAATATGGAGAGAGAAAGCAGTAGGCACGAGTGGTGCATTCTCTAACTCTGTGGACTAAAGAGTGGAGCCATCTGACAAATAGTTCAGGACCAGCACGCCAGGCAGTGAGGAGATTGATTTTATTAGGGTTAGAAAAGAAAGAGAGGTTCTGTCGTGTGACCAGGCTGAATTCAGGATGTTTATAAGCTTCATCATGCTGCTTTTACTGGTGCCAGCAATGTTTGTATGGTACAGACGGCAGCTATTGACTTTTCCATTTATTCAGCTCCATACTTTTCTTTGTTCTGGGGAGTCTGCTGTAATTAGAGTTTATAGTGTTTTCTTGTACAGAAGTGTAGTGTTTAGACTTTACTTGTCAAGACTTTAAGAGTCTATCTGTGACTCCGTATTCATATGACCCAGGGTAAGTCACATAACCACAGTTTTGATTCAGCTTCCCAGCCTGGAAACCAATACCCAACTCAGAGGGCTTCATTCATTTGATTAAGATCTTTGGATAAAAGTTGTTTCAATAGGAAAAAAACACTATAATTCGTATTTTTATTAAGCCATAAATGCTCACCCTTTAATCTGGATAGAGAACAGATGTGGAGGGATAAAATTTCTCTGTTAATCTCATTTTGTATAGCCCTGATACCTGTATGTTCTATTAAAGAATTCTCCAGGGCAGTAGCTGGGAACATGGGTATGTGATTTCTGGGTATTCTGGGTAGCACACATCTTGGGACAGTAACCTGTTAAGTACTGAGCAGGGACTGGCAACAGCAGAGCAGCAGCATGCCCCTCCTTGCCACACACCACCGGCAGATCAGCTGGACCCTGCTGCTGGTACTGGGGTATCTCTTTTACCTCCTCCTGGGTGCTATGGTGTTCCAGCTGCTGGAGAAGCAGGCAGAGACCCACTTTCGGGACCAGTTCCAGCTGGAGAAGCTCAACTTTCTGCAGAACTACACATGCTTGGACAGACAAGCCCTGGAGAAGTTTGTACAGGTAAGAGGAACAGGTTCCCATTATTTCGGCTCAAGCATTATTTTCATTAGAAGAAATTATACTATTGTGGCCAAGCATGTTATAAACTGATCAGCTGTCCATGATATTGAAAGTTTAACTGTTTAAAGTAAAGGCAGAGGTTTCTCAAGCCCATTCATATACCTCTTTATCTTGATCTATTGAACTACTTTCTTCTCCCAGTCATGAACTCCCAAAATATGTAAATCTGCCTGATGCACTTTTGTGCTACATTGCAGTAATTTCAACTTCATGATTCTCAGCTCCCTCATCAATTATTACAGGGAATTATGCATTGGGACAAAATCAAGAATCAAACCTAAATAAGTACGTTGCCCTTCCAAGGTTTTCCAGTCCAAACCTGTGCGAATTCTGCCCTTTTGTACTAGAAACTGTCTATTGTCTTTGAAGGTGGTCCTGCACTCACAGGCCTCTAAAGAAAAGATAAAGCCAACCATCACCCACTGTGTTACCTATCTCTTGTAAGAAGAGATAAAGAGCTCTTATTCAATATGGGTTGTCAATTAATGACATCTTCCATTACATTTTAATCTATTCCTCAAAACTTACTGGATATATCATTCTGGTATTATATAAGAACTGGATAGAAATCCTTGAACAACCACTTTCTTTGTGCTCAGAATCTATCCAGATGCAGAGCTGGAGGCCTAAATAGTTTGAACTCTTTCTACCATGTCACTAAACCTGATAAAAACTCTAAACATACTATGAGTTTGCACTGCCCAAGTCAGAGGAATTCCACAAAGGTGCATGCTTTTAATAAACAAAAAGCCTAGATTTTGTAAATAGATTTAAGCAAATAGTGAATTTCAGATTAGAAAGGTGCCTGAACCTCTGTCTACAAAGCCAATATTCTGATTACCAATCCTGTGATATATTTCTTGTGGAACATTGGGCATTGGCCAGAAAATTACTAGTTTTCAAGAGCTTATATGCCTAAAAACACGTCTATATTTTTCAGCTATAGCATTTGGTGATACTACCTGTCCTTTTCTTATCTCTCTGATAGCGATAGAGGCGAAAACCGTGGTTCTCATTCTAAACCTAACTGGGATACCTTATAGGATGTAAAGGTTTAGTTAAAACTCTG
Source organism: Pachyramphus minor (assembly GCA_013397135.1). Taxonomy (NCBI): domain Eukaryota; kingdom Metazoa; phylum Chordata; class Aves; order Passeriformes; family Tyrannidae; genus Pachyramphus; species Pachyramphus minor. The sequence continues at coordinate 19,332 of VYXB01007339.1, read as the reverse complement.
CTACCCTCAAAACCTTAGGGAAGGTTCACATGTGTCCAGATTCTTCTCACTCTGGCTCCAGTGGAGCTTTCTTAGCACTGCCGTGCCACTCAGAGAATCACATTTTGTTATGTCTCTGCAGAATTAAATACAATTTCACTTGTAAGCTGTTCCAGATAAAACCGGCTGAGGGCACCAAATCATCTACAATGCACCAAGCTTCAAAGTGCTTGCTAGTACTCAAGGTTTACATAAGTGCAGGTCCTCTGACTCACCTGTTATTTAGAAGACTTGTTAAGACATTTGTCTAACTATTATTAATATTAGGAAATACTACTCTTCCCATATTAAATCTCTAACTTTAAGACTAATGCAGGGAAGCGGTTGTGTCTGCATATTTTAACTATATGGTTAAGAAGACCTGTTCATCATGTCAGAAGTTCCAGTCTGAAAAGTCACAGTAGTCAGACTGCAGTGAGACACAGCCCCTAGACTCAGTCTGCTCAGCTAAGTATAAGATGTCTTGTCTTAATGCCTATTCTTTAAACCTAAATCCTGAAATGTGAGATTCAACCCAGGTTTCTTTTTGCATATCTATGATTGCTAATAATAGAGTTACCACTTATAATTCATTAACTTTTGACTCGATTGTGCAGGAAACAAATTCTAGCAATTCCATGTCAATAAAATGCACTGACTCTGCATGGCTAAAACTGCCCAGCTGAGAGGTGGCCCTGAGCTGCAGCTCCTAAAATGAGCAGCCTGGAGCTTTGGGAAAGTGCAAATCCAAATTGTTGATCTAATGCATCTCTGGTAAACATACATCGGTCAGGAAATTATGCCATTCTGACAACACAACTGAGATGCATTGAGTAAGGAGGTACCCTTTATGAGTCCCTATTTTGATTATGTCCATACTTTTTCAGCCTCAAAGGAACTGATCTAAACATAGACTGAAAGGACCAAACCCTTGTCTATGACTACAAGTGACTGCAGTGTGCATTGGCAGGGGGACAGGAGGAGAAACAGCAGAAAGTTTTTATTCTCTCCACATACTATTGTCCCACAGGAACCTTGTTTAGGAACAATTCTCCTGGGCACCACGATGCCATTTATTTCATGGGGTTGTACTCAAAAGCAACAATCATACCAAAAAATCTGACCTTGTCAGACTGTGTCTGAAGGGTTCAACATTCAAAATTGCCTCGTTGCCACGTTGACTCTCATGATGTGAATGTAAATCCTGTGAACTCTTGTGCGTTGAAATGCATAGAACTAGCAAGTGTTTCTTACGGAAATAAATTAAAACTGTGATTATTTTAGAATTTTCAAAGTATCCACACCTTAGAAGCTTCTGTGTGTTCCTTCTAAGCAGAAAATGAAATAGTCAGCTCTAGGAAATTTGACATATTGAATTCTTCCCATTCTAAGGACAGGTTTTTAATGGATAAAGTTGTTTGTTGTATTGAAAAGAAACTCTGCTGACACTTCAGTCATGAACTCACGTGTGATGATGCCCAGCAGCCCTCTGATAAACTTGACCAATGCTGTAGGATGTTTTACTGCAGAAATAAGATTAGCCACTAAACTTACAGTACCCACTCCACCAGTACAGATCACCTAAAATTGCAAAACCTGTACAAAATTGAATACCTTATAGTGGGTATGTTCATTAGAAAAGCAATCCTTCTGGCAGTAGTCAACATTTCAATCAAGAAACAGTATCTTCTTTGGTCTCATACTCCAGGAACCAGCTAAAGCTGGTTTTGCTATTAAATCCTGCTCATGTCTTGCATCATACAAAGTCTTTAGAAGAGATGAACAAGTAATTCCTTAGGCATTTTGCAAAATTACAAAGGCTGTGACCTAGTGTGTGACAAACAAGGGGATTCTTAAAACCCAGGCAGTGAGCAGAGAGAAACCAGCCTCCTTCAGAGAAATCCTTGGAGACAGCAAAGGAATACATTCTTCACTAAGGTAGTTGACAGGATATTTGCTATAGGAGCATATTTTTTTAGCACAAAGTAGTTTTAGTCATCTGATAAGAGTTATCTGGAATAGCAGAGAATATTTTATTAGTTAATCTTTCAGACTAGGAGAAGCCTAATATTCATTGAAAATTATTGGGAAGTGAAAGCCAAAAATAGAAATTCATCCTCACTAGTACTTACATGGAGAAAACAGAAATGAGCATGTTCCTCATGCCCCTCCCGCAGATGCATTTACACTTGCCCACATAACAAACTGGAATGAGATGACTAGGCTATGGAAGAAGAGAAGAGGAATTACATTTATTTTTTATGGCACAGTTTTTTTTTTTTCCAGTTTGATCACTTTGGGGAATTCCTCCACTCCCTTCCCCTCAGATTTCGTCTAGCTGTGGAACCGATCCTACTTTAATGACCACTTCTCCAGTGGCAAGAGTTGAAGTTCCTAGCCAGCTCTGTTTCCAAGTTTTGCCATATCAGCAGTAGTCCATTTTAGTCCAACTCTACCCTGTTATCTATGCTGTTTATCACTCTGTTTGCTCAAGATGGAAAGCAGTATTTACTTCTCTCTAGTTCTAACATTCTTCCTCATCTTTGTTCCTTTGACCTCTTCCACCTCAGGTCCTCATGGAAGCATGGGAAAAGGGGGTCAACCCAGAAGGAAACTCTACAAATCCCAGCAACTGGGACTTCAGCAACTCCTTCTTTTTTGCAGGAACTGTTGTCACCACTATAGGTGAGGTATTCTCCTTCCTTACAAACTTGGGTTTCCTCCAACTATCCTGTAAAGCCCCCAGAAATGTGTAATTGGTGGACAGAATACACCTGCAAGACAATCAACTACTGTGAGTTACAGCTTTCTATTGCTTTCCAATTATGCCTGTTATTCTTGCATATCCAGTATTTTAGACCTGCCAAGGAAGCCGAGTGCCTGCTTGGTACATGCAATATCATCGTATCATGGACAGTGCATCTTGAGGTTGCTTTGAAGCACAGAGTTGCACTCACCACAAAATCAGAAACCTGTAGAAGTTACAATATTCCCTATAAGAGTAACATTTTTCATGTTCAATTTTCAGCTAGTAGTAGTGTACGCACAGGACTCCGTCATAAACTATGGCAACTTGTAGACAGATTTAATTGCAGAAAATCATAGATTCACAGGTTCATGAAGCTTAATGTAGTTGAGCTTCCAAGTTTAGGAACTCTCCACGATGCCTGCAGTCTTACTGTAGAGCCTTTTTGTGTAGCTGCTTTCTTCTTTTTTTTCCAGGTTATGGTAACCTGTCCCCCAGCACGGTGTCAGGTCAGATCTTCTGTGTGTTTTATGCCTTATTCGGAGTGCCCCTCAACCTGGCCTTCCTTAATCAGCTGGGCAAAGGTCTCAATGCTCATCTGCTTACCCTGGAAAGATGGGTGCAAAAGCCAGGCCGTGCCCAGGTACAGTGTCAGTTTATCATTTGTTTCCTCTATTTTAAAACTAGTTAAAGTTGTCTTCTCAGACATGTGCTGCTGCTGCTAGATTGGGTTTCCTTGTGCGAACCACAGCAGTTATGTGGCCCTCTATATCAGAAACTCGATACAACTGATTTATCTACAAGAGCTTTAAAGGAATGGGCTTTTGCCTAAGGGACTCTAGATTTGCCTTTTTAAAACCTGACTCCGCAAAACCATTAATCTGCTGACCTTAGAAGAATGAGCCAAATCAAGCTTCTATTCTCTAGCCTATGCTCTGCACTGTGCAAAGACAACTAATTTTTACTGGCATGCTAATCTGGCTTGAATTAGCTTCCCTGATTGTGCCAGCAATTTAGCACTTCCTCCCTTTTCTTAAATTGCAAATACTCCTCCTTACTTACGGCTTATTGGTGAGTCATTGAACTAATCCAAATGTTTTATAATAAAAGAAGCACTGATAAAAGAAAATACATGAAGGTCATTTATAACACAGTGCTGTTTCTGAGAAAAGGTTCAGTGAATTGATTGCTTCAGTAAGGGAAAGGGGAGATTAGATTTGCTAGATAGGTAGCAACATTTCAGAGTTCTGATACAAGTTTTTTCATTTGTAAAATCTCTTGAGTCACTGCATTCTTTATCTACAGTGGGAAGGCTATAAAGGTACTGTCAAATGCAGACTTGGATTCTATAAGCAACATTTCTTTAGCTGCATAACATATACCTGTTCCCCAAACACATGCAGCTCTACCACTGGAGGGATTTTCATGTTAGTATCGCTGCATCTTTCCTGAGATTTCTAAAAGTACCTCAGGGATGTGATTTTTTTTCTTTCAGTCCTGAATTAACACCTTATTTCTGGCATAAATGCTATGATCAGACAAAGCTTTGGAGCTGTATCTGTTTGTTTACCCTGAAAAGCCTCTTCCAGTAATTTGGTTTACCTCCTTTTAAACAAAATTTTGTCATGCTTTGGGAAATTAATTACAATCAGTTCTTCCTTATTTCTAACTCACTGTCCTTCTGGTTTGTACCAGAAATTTCCTAAAAGCCAGGCTAAAAGGTAAAATTGTGCATATCAGTTTAAAGTTTAATGCAAAATTCATTATCTAATTAAACGCTATTACACTCCTAGAATGAACTAAATCTGAATAGATATCAATTATTACCATGTTGATTGGTAATTTTCAAGGTGCTCTGCAAATGAAGTATTACTAAACAGCTAGAGAGACATGGCACATAATACAGAATTGATTCATCCAAGTCACTCACTCAGCTCATATCAAGTTTCTCAAGCTCAGAGCACTATTTTATATGTGAGATAATACAGAAAGAGAAAAGAAAACTTGATACCTGGACCTTCTACCTTATAAACAGTGCTCTGGCTTTTCATCTGTCTCAATAGGCACATGAATAGAAAATCATGCTCTGGTTTGAATGCCCTTGAGGGCATTTTTAAATAATTGCAATGAGTTTGCATCAGCACACCTCTAGTCAATAGTTCAACAGAATGTGTTTCCTAGAAATCCATGAGCTCCTGATCCTGAGTCCTAAACTGCTAAAATCCCCTGTCATGACCCATCCCCTGACCAATCTTTGTACCTATCTATTGCAGTCACATATGCAGTAACTTATCTCCCATAAGGCAGACATTTGTACTGAGAGGCACAGATCTTCCCTGTGCTAACAGAACAGTTTTCTTCTGAGTGCTTCTAAGTTAAAAATGAAAGAAGGCAAACTGATTTCACTTAAGTTTCATCCAAACGTATTTTTGGCTGAGCTCTTATAAGCCACTATATAAATCTTTGGAAGCAATCATGGTGAAAAGAACTATAATTTTTTCTTGCCAATCTTTGTGTAATGAGTTATGCAATACTTGGTGTTTTTCCTCAAAGACAGAAATGAATTGATTACAAGAGCATCTCCTCTTGAATTGAAATCGTAAAGTAAGTACTTAAAGTAAGTACGGCCCTATGGCTGTCATAAGTCTAAAAATATGACTGGAACATTCTTAAAAACTCATTGCAAAAAGCTTTTTAAAAATCCTCCCTTTTTCCTAATTTAAGGGTTTTTTTGTTTCATGATTAGGTACAATATCCATGTGCAAAGTAAACAGTGAGCTCAGCCTGCAGTGCATGGAAGCATTGGCTTATCCTTCCTTTTTTGCCACTGCTCCCAGCTGGAATGGCTTTGTAACTCAAGAAAAAAACAGACCCAGCAATTTTGACAAGACCACTGCTCCATGCTGCTTAGCTGCCATCTTTCCTTTATCTTTCAGGTGGTTCAAACACTGGCAGTGGCCATCTTCCTCTCCACTGGAACCTTGCTTTTTCTAGTGTTCCCACCATTAGTCTTCAGTTATGTAGAAGGCTGGAGCTATGGAGAAGGCTTTTACTTCACTTTCATCACCCTGAGCACCATTGGATTTGGGGACTATGTAGTAGGTAAAAAAGAAGATGAACTGGATTGAGCTTTGTTGAAATTTGTTACTGTAGTAATAAAACTAAATACAGGGGGCATAGATATCCATGCCACTATAAATCTCGTACAAGAGTGAGCTCAGCCACACTGGTAATAATGAGCCAATATATTATAGGACATGAGCATTTTTCTCTTGGCAGCTAAGCTGAGAGTCACCCAACTCATTTCACATGTGCACTGAACACCCATACAACAGTGTCTCTGCCCAGGCTGTCACGAATGGGATCCAGGAGTGACAGGTGGAATATAAATGAAATTTCTTTGTCTTAAAGAAGAATTAAGTATTAAGCCTTAAAACCACCCTCTTCTAACAGTGATTTGATTCTGCAAGAGCCTACCATTCCCAATAAGAATTCGTGTCAAATATTAAATAATCAGTACTTACAATAGCAACAACATTACTGACAACCGCAGGATGCCTCTGAAAGAAAACAAACCCAGAGAGATTACATAGTCTTTAGAGATGTAGACCGAGACATGTGAGGGGTTACATTTCCATACACTTATTTGAACAAATGCACAATCTTAACAGATTATGTCTAATGTGTGTATTTGTTAAAACCACTAGGACCTCTTACTTTGCATGTAGTAGCTCTCCTCTCCCAGAGGTCCCAAAAGAAGATAAAAAAGCACCCCATGCTGAATCTGGCATTGTGGAGTTTCATGACGATCTGGATAACGGAGACTAAATGGATAGCTGCAGTGCTGTCCTGTGCCTGTATCAGCTGCACCAATTGTCCATGCTGTGGAAATATCAAACCAAGGACTAAGATTCTCATAATCACTTACTTAAAATGGCTGCATTTCCCATATTATCCAGGTGATTGTAAACCCTGCATACTGAGTTATATCACCCTACAAATAGCAATCACTATATCACTGTATTTTTCTAAGTCATCTGAGATTCCCGGTGTTTCTTTTGCATAAAATATGGCTAATATGGATTCAATGTTGAATTTCCAAGATGGTTTTTTTCCTTTGTTGTTGGCTAGGAGTTGTTGGTTTTGTGCATCCCTGATCAACATTCAATATGGCTGTTTTTATTGTATAGCCTCAGCTTCAGGGATTTGATGCCAACTGTGCTAAGTTTAACCTGAAAGCTGGCATTAAAAAAAAAAAAAAAAAAAAAAAGAAGGAAAAAAAAAAATCTATTTCTTGANAAAGATCTATCTGCTGATAGATCACACAAGCTCATTAAATCTACATTTAGGGGTGGAGAGGGCGTATCAATATGTATGTTCAGCAGAACAAAGCTGTTGAGATTAATATGCAAATTTCCCCTGATTTTTCAGGCACAAACCCCAACAAGCACTATATCCCTGTGTACAGGAGCCTAACTGCAATTTGGATTGTTTTTGGCTTGGCCTGGCTGGCTCTGGTCTTCAATGTGGGAGCTGACTTGATGGAAAAATTCCTTCAGCTAAAGTGGCAAAAATCTGACTTAAGCTTGGCAGAAGGAGCTACTACCAAATTGGAAGATGAACCTGAGCAGCCTAGAATCCATATCCCTAGCTGAGCAAGGTACAAAGAGAGCAGTCTGAAACTGCATCTTTCATCTGTATCTCACACTAAGCAAGCCCTGTGGATATAGGACTACCACAGGTTTTGGACCGTTTCCTAAGGAGGAAGTGTTCCAGAAACATGTGTAAGCATCAGCCTACACAAAACCTCCAAAGGAGTAGCATACATGGTTATACAACTGTCCCAGGATTCATTTTACAATTTTCACTCAACAAAGGCAACTTCCCCTTAAGTAATCAATTATTATCCTTTGTCTTTCTCTAGTGGGATTCAGTTCTTATGGTCACTCATTTTCAAAAAAATCCAGAGTGACTGCCTCCCAGCTTCAGTAAGAAGTCATGTCATCAAGAATCTCAAGTGGAAAAAGTCAGGTACAGAAATCTTTCTTCATTTCCGGTCAGAAAACAAGCAAAACTACAGAGGAATATCAACAGTAGTGAAAACCTGCTTAATCAGAGCCATCCAATTAAGATTCAGTTGATATTGTCTGAAATGAGCAGCTTTCACATAAAACAAAAACATTTATTTTCTGGGCTAAAATGCTTCTCTTTTAATTGTGCAGAAATTATGTGTTATCCAGCACTGCCTGGACTGTTACAATTCATCTTAAAGTAAACTGGCAGCTCAAAGCAGGTCCTCATCATGGTTCATTTCACAGCCACTTTGACGGCATTTTAAATGCAAGCAGACTCCCCTATTTCTAGCCAGGTCACAGTATTAAAGTCTAGCATTTTATTTGGGCCAGTTCATTGAAGAACTATCATGCACCATACAGATTTGATGCTGTATGTTTATCCCTAAATAAGGCTGATGATAGGCTCTTGCATTAGGTCTGATCCTCACTCGAGTATAGTGTCACCTATGAGAAACAGGGAGTTTGATTTTATCACAGTTAAGTCAAAAGTAGCTTAAAAGTAGTCAAAAGCCATCTCCAAAGAAGCTTAAAAACCAAAGCAGGACATATAAGCATCTTGTAAGAAGATAGGCACTGAGATACAAAACTGTAGTGATACCCTGTATTAAAGAACTACAGAAACTTGATAAAACAATTATCCATTCATTAGGTACCACATTCAATTGGTTATAACCATCACTAACACATTCCATGGGCATGTTTGTAATTATGTACATACTGCTATTTATTCAACATGTTTATACCTCATAGTAACCATCAATTAATCCTTTTAAACTCATTTATAAGAGGAACTTTAATGTAAAGTGTGAGTGAAATATGACTGCATATGTAGACTAGCCCCAAACTAGCATATGTCTGACAGGTTACAGGAACATCAAATGTCAGCCTTTCAGCAGTTGCTTTGATATTTCATTTTGAAGAAGTGTCCATAAAACATGTAGAGGCTTGTGTAAGTCTTTTCATGCATACTTTCTCAGCTAGATTTTTACTCCTGAGGAGGGTCACAACAGACATTTGTTCTTACATCTTACATGGTGTTTGTTTTGTTTGCCAGTTGCTGACACCTGCATAGTGCAGTGTAACTGTTCAAATCTGAAATGCTGGCATGTAAGAATGCTGGCTATGGTTTCTTACACTAGCTTCAAAAATGAGTGTTCAAATGCGTATCCCATCTAAGATTTCCCTCATGTCTTACCACTACCTACCTCATAGATTTTTATCTCCTCCATTTTTGCACTGATCTTCTCTATGCCCTCAGCTATTCCCATAAATTTATGCAACAGCTTTCTTGGTAGACTTTCACTGAAAGCAGCCAATTCTCTCCTGTCTGGCTTTTTGTATCTTTGCAAATCTCAAAGGAGACCTTCTCTCTCAATATTTTCTATTCTTCATACATAATGTTTGCACTTGCACTTTTTAACATCATCACCATCACTGTACTATGTACCTGTCTTGTGTTAACACTCCAAGACATTTTTGGCCTTTTTATGTGAAAAATGAAAATAAAGTTCTGCTGACTTTTATATCTAAACCTGTTCTTTTCATCTTGTGTTTCTCCATGCCTTCCTTACTTGATCTAACCACAGCCAGCCACAACACATGTACTACTCTAAAGGTGATCCTATACAGTGTTTTATACCATGCTGCATGCCATAAAAAGTGATAATGAGGTTTGTCAGGGATAGAAAGCACTTATTGGCAAAGTAAGTGCTTTCTTAAAGTTATCCTTACTTGACATCTGACAGCAGGAAGTTTGGATTGTTTTTACTGCAGTCCAGAAAATTGTTCCTGTATCTGCTAATGATTTTGCAAAGTAGCAGCATGGTGAGACCATCTTCTGAATCTTTTGCTACTGCTATGTTTAGTAAAGCTGAGAGTAGCTGCAGCAGTTCTCCAGCTGTTTGCCAGAAGACGCAAAAAGATACCTTAAATCACGCACATGGCCACACTGGAACAGAAACAAGAAGGATACTGATGTCCTCTCATGCGTTACATGAGTGATAGAAATTTCTTGCTCACTTTGCCAATTTTTCAAGGTGCTGAAAAGATCCTAAAGGTCATGCACATCTGTAAGTGAAGTTAGATTGAGATACATACTGGGAGCACTAATTCTTGAACATGGATGGACCAAGTGGTTTCTGGTAGCCTTCCTCTAATAAAAAGGCAATTGTCAATTACCAACTGACCAGCTAAGAAAAGTAACATGGAAGAACTGCACAATCACAAGGGCTTGCTAGGAGCCAGAGGAGCACGCAAAAGGGACTCTTCTGGTCTAATAGCCCATTTTACCAGTGGTACATTTCTGTACAGAATGAAGAGTGCACATACTCAGCTCCAGTGCATGGAAAACAGCACTTCTGAAGCCTCTGAATGTAGCTCTGCAATCTGTGGCAGAAGCAATGGCCCAGGCAGTGTTCACCTGTGATACGCAGCTGCCACTTGAAGTCCAGCGCAGGACAAGAAGCAAATGTCCTTCCAGGCTTATACTTACCCTTTAAGCCTACCCAACAAGCCCTTCTTCATCCTCAGATATATTGGTACCTTCCAGACAACACCAAAATATCATCGGCAAAGACTTGAGCCCTTCTCTGTGAAGACGTAAATAGAAGACTGACAGACAAATGACATTTCTGAGAATACTCACGAAAACCAGCCATTTAAATATTATATAATTCTGTGAATTTTTCTTGTGAAAATCTTGATCTCTTTCTCCACAGTTTCCTAGTAAACACACCCTTGATGTCCTGGGTTTTCACAGTCTGTCCTGTAGTCAAACTCCCTATAATTATATCTTTAGTATAAACCCCCTGTATATATCTTTAGTATAAATATTAAATGCTATATGTTTATTCATATTGTATCACCAAGTTTCAGCATGGTTATACTCAGTGTGCTTTGTATAAACTATCTGGGTTCAAATGCAGTTAAAATGTCGAAATATAGTTCAGATGTATCTATTTCCCAATATTAAATGAAAGAGGTTACAAGTATATAAACTTTTTATTATCTTTGCATTTTTATTTTCTCATATATATTTTTATTGAAGCCTTTCCTTTTTTACGTAATTCCATTTTTGCTTGAAATATAATTCAGTAATGAATACCCTGAAAAGGCAGAGTTAAGATTGAGCAATAAGCAGCACAACTTTTTTTTTCCCCCCTAGGACTGTGCTCAGGATGATATCTTTACTCAGGAATTGGTCTAGTCTTTGCATATTAATTTTTGCATCTTGCTAACAAAACCATGTGTTCATGTTAGTCAGTTTAAAGCACAGCCCAGAAAACCAGAGATTAGCACATTTCCACAACAGTTCCAGTGGGGCAATACCTGATTGAAGGTTGCCTTATTTGTAACAGTGTGCACACGTCCCTGGCAAAAATAATTAGAGGGCAGTGTGAGAACACATTTCCATGTGACAGTGCATAAAGGCATCCTGTTCAGAAGTCTAGTGCGTTTATCTCCCTTTAGCTCGTATTACACAACAAAATAGGTAAATTAGAAAGTTTTTACACACCAAAAGTGACTTGGCTGTTTTATTTGCTGGTGAGAGAACAGAAAGAAACGTTGGATCTAGTTCTCTTCAAGAAAATAATTAATAAAAGAGGTCTTGAGAACTACCTATATGAAGAAAGTACTTCCACAGGATAATTACAATTATAAAATGATTCTGACAAACTTGCTGTCTTTTCACCTGTTTATATCGAAGAGTTGTTATCATAAATACCTGTCAGCTGCCTTTTAAATTACATTAGCAGCTGAGTGAAGGAGGAACGCAGATTTATGCAACCTTACTGGTGTAGCGGTAAGTAGTGCCAGCTGGTGAGAGAGCTACTTGGATTTGCTGGGAAAAGGGCTGGCTAGCATCCCTCGGAGGGGCGAACGTGACTCGGTGCCCGCGCTTGCTCAGGCACTCGCGGCGTGGAGAAGGGACCCCTGGGGCAGCTCCGCGCTCTGGAACGGGCAGGTGAAGCGGCGCCAGAGGAGGACGAGGGCGGCGCGGTGGGCTGCTGCAGTGGGGAGTGGCACAGCCACCTGCCCTTCCAGGCACAGCCCGACTCTGTGGGCAGGGGCAGGCCGGGGGAGGTGTAGGGGGCCGGCCGGCGCAGCCCTCCCCCTGCGGGCGGCCCCGCTCCCGCCCCCGGCGCAGCCGCTTCTTCAGCGCCGGGGGCGGCGGGGGCCGGAGAGTGATGGTGGTGGCGCGGCGGC
>VYXB01007323.1:0-28449 GCA_013397135.1 Pachyramphus minor | reverse complement strand
GGTGGATTCACCATCCCTGGAGTGAGATTGTCCCAAAACAGATTGGACATGGCACTTAGTGCCATGATCTAGTAAACAGACTGGAGTTTTACCAAGGGTTGGACTTGATGATCTCTGAGGTCTTTTCCAACCCAATCGATTCTATGATTCTATGACTCTTAAACTGCTGTTCAGTTTTGTCTTCATCCAATCTCCTAGATTCCTTCCAAGTCACAGAGTCAGAAACATATAACAGCAGGAGAGGGCACAGGAAAACAGCTAGGAAATAAAGTAAGCAGAACAGTATATGAAAGGCTGAAGAGTCTAATATGTGCCCCCAAATGCAGAACAGACAGTTTCACTGGCCAGCTCTTACTTCTTCACCTTCCACTGCTAGGAAAAATCTCCTCTCACTGCACCGTCACCAGAGAACAATTGCCCCAATTTAATGCAGTTCAAATTCAAACCAAGTCTGCCTGCAAACAAGAGGCAATAAGGTTTTTAGGCTGATATTATTAGTAGTCTACAGGAGACATTAAAAATTTTCACAGGAAAAAATAAGGGGAAAAAAAACAAAACTAAACCCAGTCTGTTTTAGTCATAAGCTTACAATTAATAAAGAAATAAATACATTTGGGTGACTATCACCTTCAAAAGCCTTGAAAGAAAATAGGTTGCATTCATAGTGGTATTAATCATGCTCAACCTATTTCCCCCTCACTGTGAATCAGTGCAGTTTTCAGCTAACAAGAAAGGGTGCTCCACTTGAGCTGACAAAGCCTATTCCCCCTAATAAGAGAGGCACTTAGCATGGCCATTACATCCCAAGCTTAAAGACAATGAAACTCCAGGAGCGACAAAGTCAAATCAGTTCAGTTGTCTGATTGTTCATACTCATGAAGTGGTGAGGCTGGCAGGGGATCCAGAATAAAACTTAGGACTTTCCAGAGGAGCTCCTTTAAGGTAATTCATTGCTCTCTACAGTAGCTTAAATCAGAATGGTCACAGTAAATGTGGCTCCTGACAATTATTAAGAGCAATATTAGCAATAGCCAGCTGCTAGGCCAGATGTCAAAGGTGCATTAAGAGCACTTGGTTTTGATCTAAATCATTCTGAAGAAGTAGAATGGATTTGGCTTTGAGCAATGCAATAAAAAAAAGATTGTGATTAATGAAGCGGTACAAGTTAATAAAGTAAGTTGACTCCTGCTTACTTCTCTCCAGTATTTGCAGTGTCCAAAAGTAGTTGTTTTACTTATCAGCCTTACCAGGGACATATAAAATGTTAATCATCAATCTGTGGGCCATTAAAGAAGTGGTTTTTGTTTCTCAGCTTGAAAACCAAGAGGGAAGGATAATAGGTTTGGTAAACAGAGCTGTTCAGATAATGGAGAAATTCAAAGAAAAGCTATCATAGAGTCAGCATGGGAGCTTGGTGCCATAATCCCTTTACTAACCTGACTTCAGAATTAGGTGGGGACTGGAAATCAGGATTGAGACAGAGGAAAAAGAGGCTTTCTCTTTCCTGGGTTGTTCTAATTCAGCATGGCCAGGAACAGCAAGAGAAGATAAAAGTATTTTATTCCTTGTGTCTTATTGTTTGAACAGAGAGCACACTGTTAGAAATAACTAATTAATATCTGCATTTTTGGACTTTACACTAACTAATGAAGTAAAATTCATGCAGCTGCAAATTCAGGACAAAAAAATAAATAGAATACAGAATCTAGTAAATTGTGCATATTTATAATAAGAAGTGATGAGTAGAACTCTCTCTCTACTCATTTGATGGATGCAAAGACCATCATGTAAAGAAAACATTTTTGCATAAGCTTGAGCTTGGAAAATGGAAGTGACTGGCAGTATTTTGAACAAGCTTCATGCAGTTCTATGAGACATTTTGTAATATGTGTATGAATACCAGTTCTGCTCTTCCAAAGAGAAAAAGAAGATGTAAAGACATCAAGAATTACTGAGAGTTGGAAGTTCTGAGAAAAAAAAAAACAACTATTTTTCACACATACCAGCTACTCTTTAAAAGTGATCTATTTCTTTTGTGTATCATACGTCGCATTTCAGAGCTCATTAGCAAAAAGCTTCAGCTGCTCCAAAAGAAAAACCCTGTAGCCCCACTTTGAAAGCAGCCCCAGTAAATTCATCTGAAAATACAACCATTACTGAAACTCTGTTGTCACATCAGAAAAGCTTACTTTAGCATGTCCCTGAATGAAACTACAGGCTTACAGAACAAGAAGGGTTTAGGTTCAGGTAGAGCTAGCTAACCGGAAGGCTGTGCTTCTCAATGTTGCAAGGCTTGAAGTAAAAGATCTTCACCTTTCACCTTCTCACAAACTTTGCTTTTGTAGTATTTCTGTATTTTTTTTGTCTTTTCCTCAACTGAATAATAAACATCTATCAGGACTTTTGGGTTTGCAGTGATTTTGAGGTTTGGCTAGGGTTGGTATTGTTGGGAGTTTTGTTTGGTTTTCCATTTTTTGGTGAGACACACGCTTGCTAAAGGAAAGGTAATTTTACAGTTCCTTAGTTGGAAAGCTGGCAGCAGCACTGTCTGTAATTTATTCCATGTTGTGGAGCCTGCATATTTCAAGTAGATGTCACTGCTATACCCTTGATTTCCATTTTCTGAGGAAAAGAAGGTTGAGATCTCTTTGTAAGCTCGTATTTCCCTGTCCAGAGTTTCTCTTTCCGCAAACCCTTGGGCCACAGACTCTCTTACTGGTGGTTTAACCTATGAAGAAGGGATTTGTACCCAAATACAGCAAAACACCAAATTTGCAGTTTATAATCTAATTTCCTAACAACAGGCATGAGTCTCTAAAACCCCTTGTGACAGGAATTTTGTTGTTGTTGTTGTTTATTTTTATTTTTTTCTGTACCATTGAGTCTGCCTATTTATTAGAAAACAAAATCAAAAATCTAAACTTGTGCTATTGGAGTAGTTGTTTGTATAAACAGTGCTGTGTGAATGTAGTGCCAAGAAGCTGTGGGATATGAGATTTGCAAAAACATAATCCAGTTTTCTCATAGTTCAAGTCCAACCTCACATAAGCAGCAATATTTGGAAACCAGGCACAACCACTGTGCAAATTACGTGCCTGATCCTATAAATGGAACAAAAGGTTTTAGCACTCCGGTAAACAGAGATCAAATCAAAAGGTTAAGCTTTGCCAGGTAACAGTACATGTTTCTGTTTGAAAAAGTGCTTTTTTACCCTCTGCATTATTTCAAAAAAGAGGTGGCTGTTTAGTTTGTCTACCTTTATGGAGCAGAGATACCAGCAAAAGACAGTTTAGTCACTCTGTCCTACAATAAATATCTGAGTGTAGCAGTTTCCTCCCTTGGCATTTAAATGCAATCTGTAATGAAAAGTACATCAGATTTTTAATATTTTTCAGCAGAAAATGAAGAGCAGTATGTATTACTTCTGCTTTACCTGCATGAAGGGACCAATTTGATCCTAAAGTCTTATTTACAACAGTTTTAGAGTAAGAAAAATGACAATTACTTCTCTGAAGCAATGAGATATGGCAAAAGAAGCATGTGGAAGGTTCATGAAATGGTTTATGTATGGGTACTTCACTGATTATTACCAGGGTGTTGGCTTAACTAAAGCAGATTTCCTGGAGAGCAAAGGTTTCCCTCATGCTCTGGAAAGAACTATGTGTGCTGTTCCTTTCAGGTTTAAGGGGTGACAAAAAGAAGGTCATGTAGGCAGACCTACCTGCAGTAAGGATTCTGTTCAAGGTACACCATTCCATAAAGGACAGAGGGAAAATACTTGATATCTGCCAAAGTAAAACATTCATGTGCTGATTAACGTTCTGGGCACACTTGGAACGTTGAACAGAGGGGTTTTCTTTCCTATAGTAAATGATTCTGTTTCACAGGAGCAAGTGGGTCATTCTGACACTGCCCCTGAGAGAGAGTTTACTTTCAGCTCGGTCAAGAAAACAGTAATGATATTGTTGTAATAAGAGTTGTAGCACTTACAGCAGGTATTGATGGAAGATAGCAATCCCAATGTAACAGCTGAGAAAGAAATTGCATTGAAGGGTTCAGGAGAGACAGAGGAAATCATGCTGCCTTTTTTCAGTCCCATACAACATGCTAGTCCATTTCTAGCTAGTGAGGAATAGTATTATGGACCATATAAAATTAAGATTGTGGGTAGGGGTAATAATCTGAGACTGAAGTGAAGGAAACTGGTAAGGGAGGTTATAGAAGAACCTTGAAAAACACATCCCATTATTTATAAAGTTAGGCCAGAGTAAGCCTTCTATCATAACAGTGCTACACGCTAAGGAAACTAAGGCCTGATGCCCACATAATGGCAGCCAGTCATAGTAAATCAAAATCTTTAGTGGTTGTGCAGTAATTACAGTTATTCAGCCCTGAAATGCTGGATTCCAGTTCCTCCTCCTAGCAATCGAACACGGTTGATGGAGAAAAGTACAAAACTTTTAACTATTCTTGTGCTAATGTATTTGAAGCTTCCATGGATCTGGAGAAACATTTAAAGGCCACAAAAAGCACAATTTCATCCTTATTCACAGAAATAATTGTGTTATATTAATTAAATTGGAGCAAGAATGTATGCTGGTGAAAGTAATTATCTGAAATTTGATGGCACACAGAGGGTAAATAGCCAGCTGTCTGACTTCTCCCTTGGCACCTCAGATGTTTCAAATTAGTGTACACATTTGTTCAGAGGAAAAAGACAGCAAATCCTTTCTGGGTTGAAACTTAACCTATGCAATTTGTTTCATAGTGATCTAGTATATATTTAAAGGCTAGTAGTATAGGTGTGTCTACACAAATTTAATCTGTACATCAGAGCCCTCCACACACTGCCACACACACTAGGGCACAGTAGTGGGGTTTTCTTCACAGGCGTATTTGCAGTGAGAGTCCTATAATTGCAATATACTTGCCAGAGTAAAGTAACTACAAGAGTTGATGGTGTGTGTGAGGAGTAATAATTGTGTAACTTGAGGAGAGACGTATTTTCCCGATGTTGATCTTGTCTTTTCCAGTGGCTACACATTTGCATTTTATCAGACTACACTTGAATCATCTAGAACACAATTGGTGTTCCATAAGTAAAAGTTTATTAAAGCAAAGGAAACATTAAAATCCAAGGAAGTATTACTCAAGTACATAATACATAAGAGAGTTGAAGCTTCTAAGAGGACTTGAAGTAGAAGCTTTTCTTTCTGTCTTCGTGAAAAATCTATCATACAATGCAAGACATCTGACAAAATATTTGGAATGTTGTGGAATTCAGGAAAAAAAAAATTTACATATCTGATACAAATCAAGGTAATACATGCAAGTTGGCTTGAAACTGGGTGATGTGCTTTGAAATATAGAATATTTTTAATCTTTTTTTATATTGTGATTGTGCTGTTAATATCCTTTCTATATGATACCACCTGCCGCACTTGTAGCTGGAATGTGTACAGTTTCCTTAGGCTAATGAGGAAGGACTATATCTTTGCCTGAAGCTACCTGTGATTTTCTGTGGCTCAGGTTTATTATGGTAAGGCCATTTTACTCATGCAGAATATACAGGGGTCATAGAAGTTTTGTTAAGTTGGCTAATCTTGAAATCAAAACAATTGAGAGAATCACATAGATCTACACGAGCCAGTAGGGCCAGTTTCAGCTGACAAAAGACAGTCGGTGGGTCACTAGCACTCATGCAGACTGGATCACAGAGACTGCACCTACTGTATAATTAACAGACCAAGCAGCAGAGAACCTCAGTCATTCTACCGGAAATACTCATTTTGTATTTAAATGCCTCTGAAGAATCTACCTGATCGAAAGTAATTCAGTTCTTAGAGCAAGAGGTGCAGTACTTCACAGCAAATACTTCCATCATTCAAATATTAAGTTAATCTCATGTTTGGCTTTGTAGGAAAGATAATGCAATATTAATAGATTAAGATTTAGGCTGAATTCTGAAGGTTGTATTAGACAGAAACCATTAGAAGCATTTTAAGCACTTAAGTAATTCTGATACTCTTACATTTTAGAATGGAAGAGTAAGATATTCTGGTTTAGATATTATTGTGTCTTCACTAGGTGTTCTTTCTTCAGAATGAATGATGGAAATTTTTGGAAATTTTCGTAGTACACATAAGTTATGAATGCAAGTGGGTCTTAGGGCAGAGGAAAACAACAGGAAAGGTTCAGAGTGAGGGTTAGATAGCTAAAGAGACAGATATTTTACTCATACACTGAAGTCTAGTTTTAAGTCCTGGCTCCACTGAAGTCAATGGCAAAGCTGGGTGCTTCCTTTAGGCCCGCTTTTTAATGTAATTTGTGTAAAAATTATGTCTTTAATGAGCAATGACCTCTTGAGAGTCCTCAGTTCAGAAGATTGAAGTATTAAGTTTTTAGCTGCAGTGAGGCACTAGACTGGGACAGGGAATCCATATGCCAGTCATCAGGCAGCCTGCCTCAGGGCTGGTAGTGCGTGACCTGAGGAATTGTAACTACCTGGTCTGGCTTTGTATTAATGTTCATAAGAAGTTAGTTTCAGACTACTTGTCCTAGGACTTGTCGAAGGACTCATATGAGGTCAATTACTCCTTCAGTTAATTATTCAGGGACAATGTGAAAATTAATGTTAATCTGTGTCCCATATTTGGGCTCAGGAGTCAGGAGTCCATAGCTCAATTTCTGTCCTAGTTTGCCACTCATAAAACACTGGCAAAAATTAATAGTTACATTCAATTTAGCTGAAATATCCTATCACTAAACATCTCTAGAGTGGATTACATAAAGTCCTAAACACTTTTCTCACTGGACCTTACTAGGTCATCTGTGGCCAGCGCTGAGTATCTGGAGGTCAATGCTTGCTTATGATTCAGAGTTCAATCAATACAATTATTCATCCAATTCGCAGAAAGGGAACATCCAAATGCTAGCAAAATGTGTGTAGAGACCAGACAGAGAAAATTTCTGACCTGTTTTTATATGTAGACATTTTGTTAAATCCACCTGCAAAAAACCTTACAGTTTTGTCAGGATAATATAATTATTATTCCAGACTGCTTGTCAGCTGCAACAGATATCAATTATTCTATTACCTATGCTGCTTGAGGATTATCTGAGGTCAATTATTGAGCCACAGTTTGATAGTGGAAGTAAATAAAGTTAAGTAAATGAAAATGTTCATGCTTACGGACATATTCATATGAAATACTACCTCAGTCTTCTGCTGAGAAGACTGGTGGAGATCAAACACTGACAAATTCTGTGATCTAAGGTTCTTTGAAGTAACATGCTGATACAGAACTCCACACAACTATTTTAAGGAAACTCTCCTCTTTGACCATGCAGAAGCCACCCTGGCAGTTACGCTCTTTCTACCTGAGCTAGGACTGAGGCCCCTTCACAGCTGAACTAACCACACTCACACAGTCAGACCATGCTGCCTTACTGGCTCAACCTTAAGTTTTCCATAGCAGAGTCTCCAACTTCCCAATCCTTAAAATAATTTAATCTAATAAATACCTAATAATATAACTACGATAACCTAACAAAATAACAACCTGAGCTGGGAGCATCCAAGGAGGGACCCGAAACAAAGGAAACCCTTACAGTCTATGCGTAGTAAAGTCCGGGGGCTGTGAGCTCCTGCTGTGTCTCCGAGTCTCCAGTCACCTGGCCAGCACCACAGGTCCCTTTTTTTGTGCAGAGGCTCAGCAGTTCATGGCCTCTTGCCTCAGGCTTAGGCTCAGCCTTCTGCTCTCCAGAGCTCAACCTGCAGCTCGGACAGTGAGTACCAGCCCTAAATGATTCCTCAACAGCTGCCAGTAAAGGGCAGCTTCTGTGAGATTTAGTTTGCCCTTTGGGATTAGCAGAGATCTGTACCCATCACATTTGCATACAGAGCAGTTAGCTGCAGTCAAGCACAACTGCACTGTCTTGAATAAAGACCATGTAAATGGAAAGACTTACCTGTTTTTGTAGATTACCTGAGATTGAGCACAGGAATTCAGGCTGCCTCTTGTCTTGGGAGCCAAGGCCCTCAAGCCTGTGTTTTTGTCAGCACCTACTCCATGCCTGGCTAGACCCTGACCTGTAGCCTCCGCCTTATGGTTTGACATCAGACCTGCAACATTACCTGGCAATTGGAGCTGCTGGCAGCAAGAAATGCATTACAGGCAGTACAAATTGTAGCCAGGGTCTTCTTGGAGCCCCACATAAGAGGTGAAGTAGACACAGGTTGAAACAAATGAATTACAATTAGATACATTAATAAAAAACAAGAGTAATCAATGACTGGAACTGGCTACTGAGAAAACTTTTGAAATCTGCTGGAAAAAACCAAAATTTACCTGGGAAAGGGTGTGAATGCCATCTAATTGTAAATACTTTGTGCAGAGAGTTGGACTGGATGAAATCCAAAAGACACATATAGACTGAGCTCATGTATTTTTATATGAACCAAGGACAGTCCTGGGTGTCATTTGCTCTCCCGAGATCATCTGAGGTCAATGGGATGTGTAATTAGATGCACAAAGGTCATTGAAGTTCAGCTGATTCCCATTGCCTGACCAGGGGTCATCTCAGGTCAACCTCAGAGACAATAGTCTATCCAAGGAGACATGTAAGGTCAATCACAATCCTTATTTCCTGTCTAGCATCTCAAGTCTAGTTTCTAGTTTTCTAGTGGTTGCCATTTCTTCCTGCCAGAATTGCCTTTTATCCAGCCTGAGCTGACTTCAGCACAGTTGTGAGTTGGCTTTGTTAGTTTCTTCCTTATCTTGGGAGCTCTGCCAAATGTCCTTGTGGGCGGTAAGTTCTGCATTCCTTGTACCTACTGTGAGTGATACATCTTTCTTCTCAAGCTTTGTTAACCATTCCACAGGTCCTAACACTTGAACAGTATCACCTTTATGCAGACCAAATTCTGGGTATCCAGAGAAGTGTATTTGGGGACCCTTGTGGCAATTGGTGGTTGCAGGTGCTGTCTGTCCCATAACTTGGGATGGTCTTTGTTTGACCAGTGATATGTGTATCAGCAATGGCTTCTTGTCATACAGTCACAGGGGAGAAATTTTGTTTGAGTGCATTAACCAGGATGTACTAACCAGATCTTGCCTCTGCCAGGCCTGGAGTTAGCACCTATGTGTCACAAATTAAAGCCACTTCTGTGGCCTTAATAGTGTTTGAGACAAGCAACTGTTCTTCAAACAAGAGGTCACTGAGGCCAATTATCAGCCCCCATTTTCAGCTAAGGAGCCACTTGAAATCAACTTATAATACAGATAGAGGCTCTAAATATCATCTGAGGTGAATATGAGATCCAAGTAACTGCTTGGGGTCATTAAAGGTTAAATGAGAAACAATTAACTGGCCCATGATCACTGAAGGTCACCATCGCTACTCAGTAAGGTCATTTGAGATCAACTTGAGGACTGAATAACTGCTGTAGGGTCATCTGAGGTCAACCTGATGGCTCAATTAACCTGTCTGGATTAGGGTTTATCTGGCATCATCATGAGACCCGGGTATGTGCAAGGTATTGTTTGAGGTCAACTAGGCCCTTGTTTGGAGACTAGAATCATCTGAGGTCAACTTGACATACAATTACTCCCACAGAGGTCGTTTAAGGTCACCATTTTTCTCATTTGGAGGAGGGGCAAGTATTTAAAGTCTGCTTGAGATCCAATTAAGCAATCAGGTTTCATTTGAGGTCAACCAGAGAGTCTGTCAGCGTTCATGTGAGGTCAGTGCAGCCTTTGTTCAGTGCCAAGTGGTCATTTAAGGTAAACCTGAGGTCCAATTAATTGCTTGATTTGTCATTTGAGTTCAACCTGCCCTTCATTTGGTGCCAAGGGGTCATTAGAATTTGATCATAGTCCTTGATTCCTGCCTGAGGTCATCTGAGTTCAGTCTGAGATGCAACTCTCCCTGCATGATCATCTAAAGACAACTCTCATGGTTGTGACACATAGCAGTTCAAGTAAACATGAGTTCAAATTACTTATGGGAGTCACACCAAGTCCAATTGGTCCCATGTTTGAGCCCCAAGGCTCATCTGAGGTCAACAGACTAGCAAATTAGATAAAAGGGGTCACCTGGGGACAATACGGAAGCCAATGATCTGCTTTGGGTCATCTGAGGTCAATGCTGCACTCATTTGATGCCTGGGGTCAGCTTTACACACAGTAAATTGCCCAGGGTCACATTAGTCCTTGTTTTCATTCAACAGGTTATTTAAGTCCAATTTAGAACCAATTAACCTGCACATGTGTCATCTGAGACCAACCTTAACTCCAATTAGCTATCCCAAATGATCTCTTGGGGTTACCCTGGCCTGCTTTGATGCCCAGAGGGCACCTGAAGTTAATCCAGACCACATTTCCTTAAGGTCACTCGAGGCCAACCTTAAATCTATTTAGGAGAACAACAGGGGTAATTTGTGGCCATTCCTAGTTGACCACCCTAAACTTCCATTGCTCTCCTTCATCAGTTGCTGACCCAACCATTTGCTGTTCAGGCATTTTCAGAGGTCACATAACACTTCAAATTTCATAGGGGGGGTCGTCTGAGAAGTATCTCTTCTTTCATCATCAGGTGAGACCCTTACCTATTGAAATGAGGCCTCCTGGGTACATTCTATGTTTCAGTAGAGCCGAGCTCATGCTGCAGACCACGGAAACAAGACGACATTGGCAGTATCTCTGGGATGAGAGTTCAGTCAGGCAAAAGAGCAGCAGAAAAGCTCAGAAGTCAGAGAGTGCTCTCTGTGCCCAGCTTCCCCTCTTCTTCCTACTCTTTCTCTTTCCTGCTCTTTCAGCTCCTCCTCCATTCGGCCAGCTATGTGTAGGTTGGACTGCCTGCATAGTGTCAAACCTAAATCTTATTTTTTCAATAACATCCCAAGAAATGGAAGGTTTTGGCCATCTGTCTAAACCCATGATACAAAGAACAGAGCTCAACTTTCTTTAGGCAGTGAAGTCACTTCTTTCCTGCAAGACTTCACTGATTTTTCTTCTTGAACTTAAGTGCTTTATCACAACTGAATTATCAGCATCTAAATGGACCTAGGTTATTTTAAAACACTGATTTATTTGCTCTGTCCCTGCAAGCAGAACCAGCGTGAGGTAGGCAAATGAACAGAGCATTACAGCTGTTTATACTCTCCAATAACAAAGAGGTAAAATAGCTTTTGCTTGGTTTTAGCTTGAAATTTTTCTTCCCAAGCAGTAGGTACCATAAATTAGGATATCAAACTCTCTTCTACAATAATTTGCAGTATGACAAATACACTAAAGAAAAGCTGAAAAGCAATAACAGATTTGCAAATGGTCTAGCAATAAGGAAAGGGCTGACAACTCTGGTGTGACCACTGTTGATGGGAAGGCCTGGGACACTCCAGACAGGTTTTTCTTTATCTCTGGGAACAATTTTTCAACAAAAAGGGGCTGGCATCAGCATCCTAACAATGTAAAACAGATGTAAAAGGCAGATGATACAAAATAACAGCTTTGACATTGAAGTTCATGCAATGCTGCTGTTCTTTTATATCAGCTCCTTGTTTACACACTGGTGGCTATACAGGCTTTGAGCATTACAGAACTAGAATTACAGTAAAACAGTAGGACTGTCATATCAAAACAATGATATATATTTTTCTTAAATTGGCAGCAGTGATTTGGCTTACTAACTACCAAGTTTTCTGAGAATCAAGCACACAGCTCAACTAAAAAATATTCAGAGTTTATTGAACAACTAATAAGTAAATAAAATATGTCATCAAACATCTACTTTCTTCTTCTGTAAAAACAAATTTTGACTTATGAGGCAGATGTAGAAATATTCTTGCTGTAAGTATATTAACTATAAGAATAGAAAGTAATGCTACTACACAATTAAAAGAGGAGCTACGAACCACATGATAAACATAGAAATAATACATGTTTATTAATTGAGATTAATAATAAAAGTAACTGAGTTATTGTCTGTATGTTA
The DNA here is from genome assembly GCA_013397135.1 of Pachyramphus minor. Classification (NCBI taxonomy): domain Eukaryota; kingdom Metazoa; phylum Chordata; class Aves; order Passeriformes; family Tyrannidae; genus Pachyramphus; species Pachyramphus minor. The sequence goes on along the minus strand of VYXB01007323.1, from coordinate 16,455 downwards.
CTTTCACCTGTTTCCCCTAGTGCTCAGAAACATATTATTTCATTCTATACCTATCAAGACACAGAAACATTTTGAAAATGTTCTTTTATTCTCTTAAAACAGTATGAAATAGATTGACAAAACCATAACAAATACAAATCCATTTCTAGAAAATACAGATGTAATATCCCTTTTGACTTTATTTCACTAACAATAAATCAGTAACCTCGAATACACCACAATTTTTTTAAAAGCCTTCCTGAGTATGAGATTCTCAATTTTTGAAAATTTTTCATGTGTTTAAGCTACATCTCCAATGCAGCAGATGCCAGAAACACATTTTGCTTTGAATAATCCCTAGTGAATTCCTAAGTAAGCTTTTTTAAGCTTATATTAAAATGTAAGCATATAAATACTCAGGTGGTTTTGTCTTATTTTGTTTTTTCAGAACTTCACTGCCTGACTTACCTGAACTAAATAAACAGGTCTTTTTTTCCTGAACCCACCAGAAGTATAAAATAAATTTCTGTATGTGCTTTTCAGCATCAACAAACATTGAAACTAACAATCAGAAAATCCTATGGTTTGACACACAAGTTTTCATCTTCCACACTAGTTGTCAAGCAGCTGCAAAAAAACCCTGACCTCCATGCCTTTCCTTCCATGTGTACCACAGTTTTAGTGTGGGTGGGTCTTGTTGCTGTTCCCATTAAAGGCTGCTGGGTGTTTTTCATGTGTTCAGTGGGCATGGGCTCCAATCCAAGGTCACTATTTGGACATCAAAAAACAATTTAAAGAATATACAGGATTTGTAGAAAGAAAGGCACCAGAGACTCAAAAGAAATAAAAATATTTTTTCAAATTATTTTCATTGTAATTTATTAGTGAACTATCAAAAGGGAGGTGAGGGTGGTCTTTAACCAAATACTCAAATCTCCACTTTAGTGAAATGTGAATCAGCCTTCCCAAAAAATGCAAAAAGAAAGGTGAAGAGCAAGTTATTAACTAGCAGAATCACTGGACTTTTTCAACTTAGTGTCTCAATGCATGGAAAAATTAGGATACAAATATACAGTGGAAGACTTTCCAATGCTTCCTTTTCTTGTTTTATCCCCTTAATACTTCACAATGAACAAAATTAAATAGCAATCATATTTATATCAACTATACTTTAACACAGATTATTAGTTTGCAAAGATCCCCTATTTCAGTGGAGGGTAGTACATACCTTCACAGATTTTAACAAGAAGGAATAAGAAATCTACACTGAGCTACATGTTGTAAGAACTCTCACAAGTATTGCTATGAATGAAGAAGCCACTCACTGTTGAAGGCAACAGTAGGGTTGTCAAGAAAAGGTCATCTGAAGTAGGATTTGTGTATACCTACAAAACTTATAAAGAAAAGAAAGGTGCTCAGGCCCAGCCTGGTGTGGAGTTTGTTTTTTGTGTCCAATATATATGTGTTCAGAATTTAAGGCAATGTTTGAGGAAAGTAACACTATCAGGGCAGGAGTTAAATCATCCTTGATTTTAAAGATGTATTTATGTGTCATTTAACTTAACTGAATTTAAAGGCATATTAACAGTTAGAGACCCTTTAGAGAAAGTTCTGTCTTTAAAGTATTTATGTATGAGTGTAAGCACATATCTCCCTAAACTTAGATTTTTAAGGTGATAACCATGGAAAGCAGAACTACTACTTTATGAGCAAAGGGACCAAGATTCGCCATCAGTCTATAGAGATGCAATTAAGCTATCTCCTTCACAGACAAGCTAAGTCTTCTGATAGATTGACTTGCTTCCAAAAAAAGCTAAAGGAAAATATGTATTTTGCAAAATGAAAAGTATAATCTAATAGGGGAAAATGGGGGGGGGGGTCCACCAAAATTATCTTATAAAAAACTATTTTTACAAAGAAGAAAAAAAGTAATAGGAATCTTTTCTGAAACTGCAGGCATCTCAGCTAAACATAGTGTTCAATGCATCATTAATATCATAATCAATATAAAAACTGATAACATTTCCAAATCCCAGGTATATGTAGACACTTAGTAAATACACCAAATTAATCATAGATCATAACAAAAAGCCCCCTTACATATTAAAATTTGCTGTCAGCTGTAGTAGAAATATGATTTTGTTTCTTATTCAAGGATAAAGTTTTCTAGTGACTGACATTTGAGGATTAGTTGTTTCTACTCAATATGAAAGTACAAAGTTGCTTTAATGATACATGTGATCTGTAATAAAACACCAGTTGTACTAGAAAAATTTCTGCTGCGAACTTCTTTTCAGTCTATTTTTCTACAAAAATCATATTGCACATAATTGATTTTTCTGTTTTCTGAACTTCAACTAAAATCAGAGGACATCAATAGAAAGAGATGCAGATGCTGCAAAATATAATTGCACCACTGTTAGATAATAGTCCTACTTACAACCTGACATTGACAAGTTAAATACCAAATGGAACATACTATTTTTTGTGACATGTAAAATCTTTGTTCCAGTTGCAACTTTAAAACATTCAGAAGCTAAAATAATATAAAGAAAGGCAAGTTCTAAAAGTCAAATCACATTCAAGATTATTCTTGACATTTGTATTAAAGATCATAAATTTATCTACTTCATCAGCTCAGAATAAGTGTCAGTGATGGTTGTGGGTCCAGTAATGTGCCCCTTCATTGTTCATTTTTCTTGGTATGTGAAAAGAATTCAAGGTGAATTTTCCACAATTTTTTTCAGTCTACCTGTTTTATCAGTGACTATTGTTTAAACTACTGATTCATTACTCATATATTCCTGGTTTGTCTCTGCATCAAAATCAACAATTAACAGAAATATTTCCGGAGTTTCCTGGAGAGCCTTCTATGCCCAAGGAAAAGTGAGCATAGGGCTGAATGGGCTCTGGCTCTGAAAATAAATTATTTGTATTTGTTTATTTACTGAAGAGTAGAAAGAGTAACAACAAATTACTGCCCCTTGGAAATAAACTTGTCAAAGTAATTTTCCTAAAAAAGCACAGTTTGGAACCATAATCTGTGTTTAAAAAATGAAGGCACAGATGGGACAGTTCATCTACCTAAGGGATGACCTGCTCCTTGCAATTCATTGAGCTGTGCAAGAAAGACCAGCACAAAAGCATGTAAGGGGAGTAAATAAAGTAAATTTTTTTATTCCTTCCTATAGCGTCTAGCAAAAGCAGACAGATGCTCCACTAAGACATCTGCATTTTGTGCTTTTGGACTGACCCTTGGCAGTGATAATGGGCAGGTTTTCAAGCATGCAAACACACAGGCTCTCCTCAGAGCCACTGCTTCATAGTCGCGTGTCATACTCCAAAGGCTCATCTGCATTGTTAGCTCCTCTGGTGCTTGTTTCCATTTCTGTTTCAAAGGCTGGACCGTCCATTTCCAATTTGTAGTCACTTCTTCTCAAATCTATGACAAGAAAACAAATTCAACAATGCAGCCAAGTAAACATTTGAAAACCACGTACTCTCTGAGCAGTGTGCAACCCAATGACTGGTCTGTTTGCTGTTTCCCGGAGGAAGAAAATCTGCAGTAGGGCAAATCAGAACCAGGGACATGAGAGCACTTGGAGGACTTAATGCTGTGAGCCAATATGAATGAACCTTCCCTGACTGTATTCATTCAGCTGATTTTCCACTCTATTATCTCTAGCTGCCACAGACACAAATAATCAAAACCAATAACACTGCAGTTTCTGTTTCAGAATCAAACAGCAATTATTACTCCACACAGGCACTCAAAGGAAAGAGCTTTCCCTATTAAAAAAAAATTAAAAAATGGTGCCTGAAAAGTCATCCAGAAAGCAATCTATTTCAGCTTTGAGTCTTTAAAATCTGCCCCACATTAAACAGAAGCACATTTTACCAAACATAACATGAACAACTAAGCAGAGGCTGCAGTGTATAGTATCCTTTGCAGGACCAGGAAACATCCGGTAAGTTTTCCCCAGGTAATGCATTGCCAATTTTTCTGTTGTTACTCTTTCTTATTCTAAAAATTACTTCTAGTGTTGTCTGTATTGATGACCCTGGAAAAATGGCTAAATTTCACAAAGTAAGAGAAACAATGCAATGAGAACAAGTTTTCGTGCTGAATACCAGCACAAGGTTGGTGAGCTCAAGCCCTTACATGTCAGGCAAAAGAGCCTTTGCACATAAAGACTGTGCCTACCATAATCTTTCAGCTCAACAGTTCTTGTCTTTATAGCACACCTTTACTTTTACTGGACTTAAAAAGCTATGCATAGATTAAAAATTAATCTTTACGTTGCATACCAGGAAGTTTCAACCTTCTGCAGCAAGAGTTACAACGATGCTTTGCAATGAAGTTTCTTATTGCACCTTCTCCTAGGTTTGCTGGTCCAAATACCATTTTTCCAGATCTAAAAGAAATATTATTCAAAATCAATGAATGCAAAATAAAGCAGATATTTTAGGGGAGGGAGATTATAAGGGTTTTTATTTTTTAAATGAGAGATCAGTTAGCCTTTTTTATCAAGACCATCAAAGATTAATATACATCACAAGTTTCTTAGCTCTGAGACAAAAAAAAATCCAGTTTCTGTAAAATATTAGCCTACGCATACCCTAGACTACTTCTCTTTTTCTGAAAAGGGAGACAGGCAGACCCAGAAGTTCCTACTAAAATGTCCAAATCCGGGCACAGTGACATTTTGATGACATATGCCATAATCTGAGTGACTCTGTCGCATCAAGCAAGTAGTTTGGTTTCAGGAACACACCAGAACTAGCAACGACTTATTTCCACCTTATTTAAAAACAGAAAGGTAAAAGCAAGCACAGACATGGTCACATCAATATGCAAGCACAGAAAAATAAAATAAAAAAACAAATCCACAGTAAGCTGCTTACAATGGAAGTTTTAAAATTTATTGGCTTCTTTCTGAGCTCATTTTCATGTGTCTGTGCTCTGACTGTAAGTAGAGAAAAACCTCCAGAAGAAGGAGGGAAAAAATAGTGTTCACTCAGGGAAACTTTGCTGCCTGGGAGAAGATTTGTTCCATGAATAGCTTTATGTGTGTCACCCTCCCTGCCTGCCAGGGAGCCTGACTCCCTGTTACAAGAAAAGACAATGTTCTCACAGACATCTCTGGAGGCCCCCACAGTGGTGCCAGTCAGGCCATAAAGCATAGACGGACAACACAGCCTGAGGTTTTATTGTGCATGTGAAAGGCACCAAGACAACAGGCACTCGGCATCTGCCTGGTGTAAACTAGCACTGGTTTTGACTTTTGGAAATAACCTTTTCTTAGATCCTTAGCTGTGGCCTCATAACTGGGGTATCTGCATGCACACAGTTGGTCACACTGACCAAATCAACAGTGCTACTAGGGGATCCATTTGTGAAAGCGTAGTGCATATTCTGAATGACTCTGTCACAATTACAAACAGAAGCAAGCTATATGCACACATGTATTAGAAATACCACATAATTATATCAGATTCTTAGAGTAGTTTGTTATTAAAGTAGTGTTATTAATTATAGTATCGCTCCACCATTATTCTCAAGAATTTAATTGACATTGTAGACATTATGGAACACAGCACACAAGAAACACTTCCACGGAAACTTTACAAATGCTAGTGTTTTATTTTAATGATATGCAGAGTGGAAACAGCACATTTTAAAATCTGAAATCAATTACAGTTCTGAGAAGCTATAGGAGAAGATTTTAACTCTCTCAAATCTATCTGTAATTCACACCAGCAAAAATATATTCTCTCTAAAGAAAGCAGTTTTCAATTATGAAGCTCTTCCCCTTCACACAAGAGAAAAGCAATAATTGGCCAAAACTACTATACAAAACTTACTATCTCTTTAATTTCTTGGAGACACTAGAGACTGTATGTCTCCTGAATCTTCTGAAGGACTTGTCTAATCATGCTTTAATGCAAATTAATACATCAAACAAGGCAAAAGGTAAATGATTAATCAAGTGCCATATATACACTTTAAATGACATGATCCTATATAATCACTTGTATTCCTTCCTATAATCTGGTGAAATGCCAGTAGAAATAGACAGTACTGAAGTGTTTGCTTGAGCAAGTATAGGAAATTGAGAAGATTTTGCTAATTCCAAGGCCACACAACCACTCTGATCTAAAATTACTCCATACAAGATGCAGCAAATAGCTCAAGACAGACTGATATTTTCTCACAGCTTTATTCTTTTTATCATGTATGGGGTAATCTTTCCCCTCTACCCAGTACTGGCAATGGTTCAAGAGGAATACTGCATTTAAGTTTGGAAAACTAGAAATATGGGGATAAATTGGAAATGATCAGCAGCCTAGGAACCATGATAGGGGGTAGTCTAAAAAAAAAAAAACCAAAAAAGAACACACAAAACCACAACAAAACAAAACAAAACCAACCAACAAAACAAAAACCAAAAACAACACTTTGAAGGAGAAGACTTATTGAATTTTTTCTTTTTCTCTATGTTGACAGTAGACAGGAGCAGAAAGAAACATTTTAGTGAGGAAAACAAAAATTCTTTCAGACAGTCATGATGTAAAACTATTGAAAACAGATGCTCTGAGAAATGTTTAAGGTCGTCCTTGGAAGACTTTAAGATTTTGTTTATACAAGACCTGTAAAGCCAGGAATCACCCAGATAAACTCTTTGCGTCATTCTACTGGGTATTTAAGGTTTGCATGTTTCTCCAATGAGAGAAAAGTACTGAGCCTGGCTTTTCTATTTCCCAAGCAAGTGCATTAATGTGAGCTAATGGGCTCAAAAAAACAAAATATGTACCTCCTTTAATGTGAAACATTACTTAAGAGTTATGTTCCATAAATGCCTACCAGATTGTATGATATTTGTCCAAGCAGGTTACACAGACTGTGCTGAAGCAGAGAGTGCTCCTCAATAGTCCAGAGCTAAAAATGTTTAAAGCAGACAATAAGATATTTACAGGACTTCACTGATGCAAGGTAAAGGACTGTGAAGCCTTGGTAACAAGTAGCACCTTTCCAGGGAGGTGTTCAAGTAACTTATTCAATATATTTTGTAGATTTAGCTTCCAATCCAGCTATTTCAAGTGTGTAGCTTTCTACAGTAGAAATTCATTTCATACAGATGGCAGCAAACCAACTGGAAATTGTTTGGCTGAAAGTGCACAGTTTGGTAAAATTCAATAGATTTTTTTTCTTCAAAACACATCCTATTGCGTAGCTTCAGAGATCGTAGTCTCCACTCAATAGTAAAAAATTCAGTCCATCTCTATCTGCTCAAGAGCTTTCAAAAAAGGAGAGTTAAGAGACCTAGCACCTCTGATTCCTTTTCACATATTGATAATGAGATTTTTGATTACCTTTTCTACTCTTCAAGTAGACCTATTGTATTGTTTCTTTCCTATTTGAAACTCAGAACACTATTTTCCTCATCTCTGAATCTGCACTTAATGTCATTCAAAACTTTATTTTCGTGCACTTCACTGTAGATTTGGCAAGAAGTACATGCTAAAAAAAGCATCCAGAGTACTGCCTATGAGGCAAGTCTTCTCAATGTTTGAGCAGTACAGGAGTCTGCAAGGACTGCATTGTGTTAAAACCTTGTTGCTGTGCTTCAATTACACCTGCTCTTAAAGGAAATCTCCTTATGAACATTACACCTTTATCATTTATCACACCATTATCTGCTAGGCAAGACCTTACATCGATTTACATCAGGTCAGGATATGTCTGTGTTGTCAAAGCATCAGGCATACTTTCCAAACATATGTATTATATTTGTCTTGATAATGTATATAAAACCAAGACACAATGCACTATCACAGAGCTAGGGGTCACATCTGGCCATTGCAAATGCCTTTGCCATTTCAAGACAGAATGAAGATTGCATAAAATGAAAGACTTACATGATATGATAATGACACAAGCCAGTAAATCAAAGGAGCAGAAGAAGCAAAAGATAAATAATTTAACTCTTAAGTTACGCTAAAATTTGAATCAGCCCCATCAGTCAAATGACACCAGTTTTCTCCTAGTATTCTAGGAGAACATGAGCTCAAAGAAACTTTTGAGGAAATGTACAGCTTAGGGTTTGTTATTAAGTATCTTATTTACAAATGAAAACTTATAACACACCTTGCCACTGTCAGAAATGTTTCTCCTGTGAGAAAATGAAGATTAAAGGAAAGACAGAGCTTTTACATTGCTATTTATACTACTCTTTTAGAAAGTGCTTCTTCATAACTTGCTGTTCTGAAGATTTCCCTGAATATAAGAAAATCAAGTTAGTTTTGCTTATTTAATCAATTAATCTAACTAGGACTATTTTGAAGATGATTAAAAAAATGAAAATAAGATCTGTATGATCAAGTTTTAGTAGTCATGACAAAATTGTTTAATAACAAAAACAATCCAGAAGGACACTAATAAGCATAAGCTTCAAAATAATGTAGATAAATATTATCCCTATTTTAAAGAGGATAAGATGAGTTGCCATGTAAAGTACTGTGGTCAATGCCTGACCACTGTTTTCAGCAATAATTATTACAGTTTTTATGCTACCACTGATATAAAAAAGTCTACTTGAACTTCCTCCCTCCCTCCTCTCTCCTTCCTTCCTTCCCTTCAATCAGACGACATGAGCTGAGTAAGAGGGAGCCAAGATGAGCACCAGAGAGGGGAGGGGCAGGGATGTCAGGGAACATCTGGAGAGATGTGTAGGTTTAGGAAGGCTACCCTGTAGCAGAGCAGCCATCAGCACCAGTGTTTCTGCTCTCACTACAGGAAATACCATTGAAGAGTGAGGTCACAGAATGGGAGAATGGCCATAGTTCTGATCCTGAAATTTGATTCATGAAGGCAGACTGCTACTTCTGCGTGTGTAGTCTCTCTAATTTTTGTAAGTTTCCACGTCTCCATATCACGGCTCTGAAATTATAACATGACTAAATGCAACACTAGAGCCTATTGAAAAGGTGAAAGAGCAAGAAGCCTTCTCCTCATCCTCTTAAGACATTGTGGCCCCATATACCATATACCATGAAATAACATGCCCTACCAGGCAGGAAAACTAGACTGCCACATTCAAGTTACTTATTGCCTCCTTTGGTACAAATTTGTGAAGAGATGTACATCTCTTGTTTAGGTCTTCCACCTCCCATTCCTGCTTTCCCTGCATAGCCCTTGAAAAATCTTATGCTCCCAGCACAGCAACACAGACTCTCTTTACTTTCATACACCTATCACTGCATGTTGAGAGCTGGGACACTTACAGTCCTCCAAAACACAGGAGAGGATGTAGTCTTTCCACTCGCATCATACTTTCGTTTAATGGAAACATCATGGAAAAATAAATACCCCACACAAAATGCAAAAAACCACCCTAAATATACAGAATGTTGGCATAACGTCTAAAATGAATGATAATTTCATCAGAAAGAAACCTACTTTTTGTCTTCGGGTTTAATCACAGATGGATCTGTAAGGTTTTCCCCAACACCTACAACAAATCAATAGTGTGTGTGTGTTACAAAGGAAGATGGTAATGATTTCATAATCTGGCACTTAACAAAAATGTAATTAACCATTTTCAGTAGATCATGACTTGTCAAAGTGGTCATGAGCTAAAAAGAAAATGCTATGAATATAAAAATCTGTAAAGTATTGGCAAACATGTATAGTTCTTATTACAGTTTTGACTTCAGCTACTTTGAGGTTTATTTATATGTAAATACATATTTATATGCAAATACAGTAAATGTTATGTTGAAGCTCAGCTAAGCAAAATATGACCAACAAAATGCTGTTATTTTAGTTGGTGTAAAGGATCATCACATATGGATCTTGCAGATATTAATAGATCTATCCTCAGAGACACATTCTCTTCAAGGTAACAAAAAAAAAAAGCTGCAACTTCATGATGTGCAGATGTTTGGTTGGTTATCCCTCTTTTCAGCTGGGTAGCCATATTAAAAAAAATTTTATTATGATGCCTGAATGCTGATGCCTATGTTGCAGTTTTCCCCAAACTGTTGACACACTACCATTTACGAAAACCATCTTTTCTTATATCTGAAGAAATCACTATGCTTTTATACTACTGAAAAATCATATGACCACATAATATGCAATTATTTTTATTTAAAAATAGTATATTTATATTCTGCAAAAAAAAAGGGTAAAGATTTTGGTAATAGCATAATGTGACTGAAATGCCCCCAAATTGCAGTGAAGGCCATTTCAGTTGATATAAATTATGAAAATGAAATCTATATGTACATATGTGGAAATGGCTCAGATATTACATAGTAAATTGTGATATACATTCATCCTATTAAAACTTCAACGGCAGCAGCCCTTGCATTTTCCTCACATCCAGATTAGAGAATTAAAGATAAACATAAGGCCCAAACTACAGCTGATTTCAATTAGTTTGAGATGAAAACTGATATTTACATGGATGTTTAAATTCTTCATTTTTGAGCCAGCACGGTTTGTCTGGAACTGTCAAGAGTTGTATAAGAAGCCAAAGCAAACTTCAGGCAAATTCTTGTAGGCTACAGTGAAGACAGACTTATTTTTTCTATACCTTTTTTTCATGTGCAGCTAAAACCACTAGAGGCAGGGATGGAATTTAATTGCTTAATAAGTATGTCTTAAGCATTCACAGCTACTGGATGCTGTAAAATGTAAATATGTTAAGTCTTTGACTACCCATACACATTTCCATTGACAATGTATGAGAAATGCCAAATAGTGTTTATATGGTTTGATGGGTGATGATCATCTTCTGAACATTGTCAACTGTTTACCTCCTCAAGATATGCCATCTTCCCACTTACATATGTACAGTAAAGTGATCACATGTTCTTTGAAGGAGTCACCAGACTTTGTGAATAGCATTCAGGCTTACAGTTTATATAAACTTCTGACAGATTTATTAATATGAACAATAAAAAAAATAGAACTGCAGAGAGAAGTTCACACTCTTTTGACAGATATACCTGTACACTGTGTGCATATATACATGAGTAAACTTGAATCTCTGTATTCTTGGTATTCTTTTTATATATTTTATGAAAAATGAAAATACTTCAAATACATTTTTATACATTGTGATATGTGGAGTGGGTTTTTTTGGAACTAGCTGAAATGTTTCTGTACAGTTTATTTAACTGCTTTTTTTCCTCCTTCAACCTAGAGATGTTTGAAGCAAAATTATTTTCCTATTACACCTACATTAGTACAGACTGTTTCCACAGATTCTCATTTATCAGTATCAAATAGATATTCAGGGGTTTCTTGAGCTCTGTATTTTCTCATGCAAGTGAGAATTTGGCCCATTCCTCAGTACTAAATTCTCTTTTCAGGTAATTGCTTTTCATTTGGTTTCAAATAGCTATCTCATGCCAGCAGTCACCTTGCAAATCCAGGACAAGAAGTTCCCCACAGGTGTACACATAGGTCCAGTGAGAGAATGCCAGCATCAACTCTTCCAGCAAGCTGCTGGGAGTAATCTCATCTCCATTGTTGTTGTTGTATTTCCGAAATTCACCAGTCATGTACTTCTCAATGGTCAGCCACTGGTTCACTGAATGGCGGTAGATAAGAAAAACTTCCAGGAACCTGTGGACATAAATACCATCTATCAGGACCTGGCAAGGTAATGAACAATCTTACAGTCTGTGAAAGTCATGATGCAGTGCAAATATATGAAAATGTCTTCCCTAGCAGGAGTATTTTGAACAGCAGGAGGTAAGAAACAGTAGAGAGAACAAAAGCTTTCTTGGTCTGATAACTCTCAAAACAAAGCACCCGATCAGAAAAGTATAGTTTATGAATAAACAACATAATCTGATTTACTCTGGCCCACTGTAAATGAGCTATGCCAAATTGTTTTATATTGATTGTACAAAAGTCAATTCTTGCTTAAGGAACAGCATGTTTATTTTGCTACCACATGCAGCTACAAATGCAAACTTTCAAGTTACCTAACTTTCCTGTTAAAAGTTTATTAGCTATCATTAAACATTATCATTATCATTGCAATTATCACTACATTATCATTGCAACTCTGCATGGAAAAAGAGGCTGAATTAGACGTGGGACACAGTTGAAAAGAGAAACTTTTCACACCTAATACTTAAAGATACTGAATTTACCTTGGAGTATAGGGAATATTATGAGGCTTCACTTGGTTGAAGGTATAGATTAACTTCTGGGCAGCCCTTTGCTGCTGGATCTCCTGAAAAAAATAATGTTATAAACACCATTTTCATGAAGAAAGGTGTCATGAATTTGTCAAAACTCACAAAGAAACATACACACACTGATTATATATTGCTTACAAATGAGAGATATAGCTTCCTTAAAACCTTTTTTCTTTCTGAAAGATAACATGAAACCACGTGTCAGCCATGCTCAAGACATTAACATGGAAGCAATGTAACATCAGGCTAGACCAGTCAGTGTCTTCAGTTCTGAACTCACCCTCAGGCAGAGATGTAACACTGTGCCATCATGAAAGATCTTTTGCCAAGTTTGAACCACCTCTGGCAGAAAAGACTTCACAATAAATACTTGTCCCAACTTCAATACATCATTCTCAGACCAAGTACAAATGACCTTCATGGCCCTCCGCAGACCCCCATCCATCTCCTCCCGTGACAACACTTGGATCATTGCAGCCATACCACGCTGGGACCAGGAGGACATGCTTTTGTCAAGGTTCATTGGTGAACTTTCTTCTAGCTGATAGACTGTCACTTCCTCTCCAGCTTTAATAAAAGGAAGTTTTGTTAGCAAAAGTCATATATTGCAGAAACGGGAGAGAACTGTATTTTGATTTGATGTCTTTAAATATACATACCACTTTACACACTTTTGTAAGCCACACTTTTTTAAAGAGAACCTTTTTATCGTAACAATTCATCGGTCTGAAAACTTCTCTAGCCTAAACTTACACAATTCAGTACATACATTCTTCTACCGTAATAATAATAAGTGGTCCAAAGAGCTTGTATTAACCCTCTAAACAGAAATGGATTTAAGACCTCCTGGATGCTTCCATAGAAAACAAAGCTCTCATATTCTAGTCTGCAGTAGTCATTTAAAAGCACATGTTTTTAAGGAGTTACCATTTTTATCTCCTGTGTATGAACTCTATACTGAGTGTAGTTCCTTCTCTTTATACATTTATGTGGAATGGAAATTTTTAGTAAGACTTGTTTTAAGTTAATCATGATCCATGGAACACTCACAGTATTTTTTTTTCACTGTGTTTCACAAAGTAAACCTCAAAAAAACAACAAACACCCAAACAAACCAGCAGGAGCAGATCTGAAACATTTGCACATTGCAAATAACATTGGAATTTCTAAAAAAAAAAAAAAAAAATTATAATCCTAGTTTAAAAGTAATAGTTAAAGTAATAGTTTAAAATAATAGTTAAAAATAAATCTATGAAAAAATCATGATATCAAGGCAAACACACAGAGCATGTAATAGTTATTGACTATAACATTAAAGGCCTTTAATTTTGTAGTTGCTACAAAATAGACTGTAGTCAAGAGTGCCACCTTTTGGTGCAGACAGACAGCTGAGTTGTTTAAAAGTGGTGACCTGGCCACGATGAGATGAGCCAGTGAAATTAGATTCAAAAGGACATTCCTACGAGGACAAGCGCAAGCAAATTAACAGGAAGCTTGCAGTTTTGGTACCTTAAACTAAGATTTGATTTTTTTCTAGAAATTCCAATGTTATTTGCAATGCACAAGTGTTTAAGATGTTCTTCTTCTGCTAGTAACTTTTTTTCTGAAAGCAGAAACTAGTGAGCTTAAACTCATTTATATTCTGTTTCCCTCTGTAGTTATAGTATCATTCCTCTCTGCAACAGAAGCAAGACACCTTTCTATTGCCACCATTTGTAAACTAACAAAAGAGTGAGTTTTTAAATCTGGCTTTCCTTCTTGCAACTCACTTTATTTGCGATGTTAGTTCCTAAGAAACAGGTTTTCAGTGGCAAGTGTGATGTGACGAGGTAACTACATCTGCAAAATGGCAAAGAATGGGATAAGCAGTGATAAACTGGATTTCCTTCCCACTCTGAAACTTACCTGCACCAATAAGCACACATGTAGATGCTGTTGAATGCAGCAATTTGCACACATTTTTATTGAAAATAAAGCAACTGGAATGGTGTCTTACATAAAAGATGGACGCTTGTATAAAGATACTATATCTAGAAGCATTTTTTAATTGTACATTAAATCTTCATTTTGCTACCTTTTTACAGTTTAATACCTAGAAAGGTATCTCCTAGGAGCTTCGAAGACTAGAATTTTCGATATGCTCATAGCTATATTAATTATCTGCAGCAATCTGGTCTCAAGAAATCTTGTGATGCTGCAAGTATCAGCAATTTGTTGCTGTGGGACAAAATATTCTACTTATTGAGAAGCTAGCACCTAGATCTCAAATGTCCAGAGGCAGAGCTTCTGCTGCTCTAAGTCAATACTGCATGCTAATTTCAGATCTCTTCCCAAGTTTATGGATTATTCTCTACCACTCTTCTGTTACAGCACAGTTCTTTTTAACTTAATACACTACGAGTCTTCTGTGACGGGCACAGGAATAGTGTCCTTTAAAGCAATATCTGGTTTTCTTCTTGGGGGTATATCCTATACATCTATTTGCATCTGTGTCTGTATGTGAAAGAGGAACAGAGAGAATGAAGTTATCAAGTCTAAGGGGAACTTCAGCTATCCTAATAGATATATAGAAGATGGAGTTAGATTAACCTCTGAGGCTGACAGCAATCACACGAATGCCAACAGATGCAAGCTATAGCAAGGGAAACCTCAACAAATTCTGGAAAAACTACTATATTCACAGGTATGTCTGTCAAAATCTAGAAGAAGTTGCCCAACAAAACTGAGGAATTTGCATTTATAGACATATTCAAAATGCAATTGTACGGGGTTCAGCAACCTGATCTGAGTTGATCACAGAGGGAGATGGACAAGACAACCTTCAAAGTCCCTAGATTACTGCATGAGTACAATTTTATCTGTTTCATCTCTTTCAGAAAGAAGAATTGCTGAAATTAGTCCAAGACAATTTCTCAAACAGAGTATTTAAAAAGATAATGCTCTAACTACTTATAAAGCAAAAAATCATAACCAGGAAGTTAGTACTCACCAAAGAGCTGGACTGGTGTAAATGGTATAGTCTGAGCAAGTCTCATTAAGTTGTTTCTTTCAACAGCTGCAAACAACATAGGTTTCACTGCTATATTGAATCAACAAGCTGGCTGAATTTCAAAAACACCTGGCAGCACTTTACTATAGTATACAAAGCCAGTGTGATCCTGTGTCAGATCTCATTACCATTCACTCTACCCAGCCAGCAACTCCCTTTGCACACTGTCACAGTTTAGGAACTCTATTCCCCAATTTAATGTTCCCACTTAAACACTCCGAACCATGTGCTGCTCCCCTGCTGCTCCCTCCCCATTCCTCTCCCTTCTGCAGTGGGATGGAGAGAATTGGAGGCACAAAAAGTGAAGGTCATGAGTTGAGATAAGAACAATTTAATGGAAACAGCAACAAGATAACAAAACGAGCAGTAACAGCAACACTGTTAACAACAGAGGGTACAAGACAAAAGCAAACTATTCACATGTGAATGCTCACCACGTGGAAGCCAGCAATTCAGGAGCCTCAGCCTCCCTACCCTGACGCAGAAGGGACCCCTGTTCCTGGAAAATGACATGAGGTGGTATAGAATAACTTCTGGGTCCTAGCCATGCCCTCTTAGATACTGCCAAAATTAGCCCTGTCCTGGCTAGAACCAGGACACATACCGATGGTATCTTACAAGCATCAGCGGCCGCTCTTCTCTGAATTCATGAATTCCTTCCTTCCAAAGACACAGGCTCACTGGGAGAGCCTCTTGCACCCTGCTACAAGGACTGTTTCTGCTACCTCCTTATCCTCCTCCTGTCATCAAGGGCTGGTGCTGCTTTCTGCTGCTCCCAATTTCTGTGCAGCAATATTGACACTATGCCAATGAGATGCATTGACCTCAATTACCTTCACTACCTGTCTCGTCAGGCTCAGAAACACCTGGAGATTTAGAAAGACATGACAGGTAAATCCAGTCTTCCCTTGCACAGAACACTGTTTCTTCCTCTGGGCTTCTTGTCAAACAACACCAGTAACATTATTATATCTCCCTATCTGGCAGCTTATTACTCAGGCTTCAAAACATTACCTTCAAAACTTCAGAGTCAACTAAATACAATCCTCACAATAACTGAGTTATCAGGAAAGGGGAGAGAGGTGTAAAGTCAGCCACAAAGAGGGTAAAAGGGTAGAACTAGGAAGCAACTCAGATGCTACAGTTCTATCTAATTTGCCTACTCAATGGTTGAAAGCAAAACCAGCATAGAATCATAGAATCGA
>VYXB01007318.1:0-44747 GCA_013397135.1 Pachyramphus minor | reverse complement strand
GGGACGGGGTGCTGGGAAATTGAAAAAAAATATCATTTTTCAACTTAATATTCACCTCCCCTGGTTTTCCAGGTCGCGAGGTTTTCCTCCCTCGCAGCCCCCTGGCTTTATTTGCGCACTGACTGCTGTGAGCTGGCGGCGGGGGGGGGAGCGAACGCTCGCAGACACATATTTACTCGGAATTTGGTGGTGGTGGTGGTTTGGTTTTTGGGTTTTTTTTTGTTTGTTTGGTTGGTTTTTCTTAGGGCTTGGGATTTTTTTGGGTTGGGGTTTTTTCCCCCCCCCCGGAATGGGAGGTGACAGGCGGTGGAAGGGTGGGGTCACACCACGCGGGCGCCCCGGCGCTCGGGGAGCACCGGCAGCCGGCACATGTTGCAGCCAAACCCGGGCGAGAGGAAGGCGGGGAAGAGGCACGATCTGCTGGCATGGATGAAACTTAGGCCAGCTCAGCCCCACCGTATGTTTGTCGTCGTTTGCCTTTATTTTTTTTTTAATATAATTTATTTAAGCGTGGGGAGGCGGAGTTGGTGCTGAAACCGTGGGCTTTTCCCGGAGAAAAGCCCGGTGCTGCAGTGCTGGGTGCTGCTGCAATCCGCTCCTTGGCTGGAGGCGAGGGGCAGGGGAGGGCAGCGCCCGCCGGGTGCGGAGCGGCGAGACCCGCACAGCGCCTGGGCTCGGCTCCTGTCGGCTCATCTCAGCTCATTAGCGGGCTGCAACCCATTAGGTTAATTATTAATATCCGCCAGGACCTAGGATTTTGCGCTACTATGTAGTGCTGAGGTAGTGGCTCTATAATATGGACTTCGGTGAAGCTGAAAGGGGGAAAATTATGTTTTTTCCAGAACTGGCCCTGAATATGTGTGCTGATATCACGGGCTGATGCTGTTTAGTCCTTTAAACTTCCTGAGACGTACTGTACCCCCGTCAGGGGTGGGGGACTTCAGGTTACTCGCTGGGATTGTGGCTGAACTGCAGCTCGCAATTCATTAGTCATCCTGCAAAAATTCGTGGTGAAAGTTACTTGAGTAACCCTTTAATCCGGCTTCCCAAAATGCTTAGTGCTCTTGGAGTTGATTATTAAACACTAATGTTTAGTTTTAACTATGCAAATTAAGAGTTTGCGTGGTTCAGTTGAGGGGTTTTTTCCCTGTGGGGTTTTTTTTTTTTGGTTGTTGTTTGGTATTTTTGGGGGGTGGGGGATCTTTTTGGTAATTTTGGACAGAGAAGGTGGGTTTGGGCACAGAAGAATTTAATCTGGACGCGGGAAGATGCATAAAATTACATGGTAAACATATACTCTTAAAGTTGTTGAGGAAACATGATTATAGCGTTCTCCTTTGAGGAAATTTCTGGTAAACTCTTTCTCGCCCGTCTTAAAGAGAGACGGTGCGGAATTTAGTTCTCTCTTTAAGCTGCTTAAAACCGTTTTCATGTTCTTCTTTGTAGTTCCGCTTTGGCGTCGGGTCCTGGTGGTGTCACCGAGGGCGCGTGTGGAGGGTGGGGTGGGGGCAGCAGATGACACTGCGGTGAGTGGTACACTCGGCGTTTTTGTTCAGGTGGCTGCTGGCAAGGGCTGCCTTGTCACTTAGTTACTCACCCTAATGCCTGATAAACTACTGGAGGAGTTGAATTAGCTCCCAATTATTAGGAAATGCGTGGGGGGAACGGAACAGAGAATCGGCTTTTCTCGTTCAGCAGATGTGATTTCTAATACGTTTTGCTTGGTTGGGTTTTTCTTTGTGGTTTTTGTTTTTTTGGGGGGGTGTTTGTTTGTTTTTGGGGGGTTGTGGGTTTTTGTTTGTTTGTTTGTTTTTTCTTTTCTGGGGCCATGAACAACTTGAGCCAATAGTAGAATCTTTAAAAAGCAATACTGCTCTGGAGGTGAATTGAAATACAGAATGTTTGTCATATACCTAAAAAGACAGTGCTGCCGGTTAGAATCAAAGTATTTTGGCTTAAAGGAACCCCTTGTTTTGCTGCTTGCTTTGAACTTGTGACTTTCTACACGAGTGCAGTACAGTTGTGTGGCTATATCTTCCAGCCAAAAACTAGAATTTATTTAAAACAATTTTGTCATCCCTAGAGTCGTTTTGCATGGATTTATGCTCATGTCTTTTTTTTTAAAAGATGAGAAAAATGCTGGAAACAAGATGCAGCAGCAAGGTAACACTGCTGAAGGGACTTGTTTTGAAGGTCATGCATTAGGTGACTGGGAGTGCAGTGAGCTGTTTGATGCCCTGTGCTGTGATAGATAAAACTCACAGTTCTCCCAAGAGATTGTTCCTAATGCACACAATGTTGTTGGTGGTCAAAAAAATTATTGTTATTGCCTGGAAGCTCCTCTTGAAATTCTTAAATACTTGTGGGTAATGAAGATGCTGCTGAGGAGATCAGCATAGAGGCGGTGTTTGCTCAGGGGAAAAAAAAAAAAAAAAGTAATGTTTGATAAAAAATGAGAAGTGGAAAAAATGTTTTTGTATTGCATGCTGACAAATCTGTGCAATTGTCTTGTGTGAACAAGTCACAGTGTATATAGAGGGGGGGAAAAAAAGCAGGATTTGAGTCTTCATCTTGCCTACTATGAGACTCCTTGGAGAGCGAAGTCTTTCAGAGGAGTGCTCCTCCATGGTGACTTGTCAGCGCTTAGATGGTGAGGAATTGTCATTTTACTGCCACCTGGTGCAGCTATTTTTGCGGTGGGGCTGGCTCTGATAGTGATTTTTCCTGTTGGCTGTGTAAATCCAGTTGAAGGAGAACAAATGGCGGTGACAAAAGACTGTGTCGGTGCTGATCCTGTTGAAACATATGTCCCCTATCACAGCCAATACTGTCGTTATCACAACAGTCAAGTGGCATTGATGGCTTGTCATTGACCAAAATCTGTGTAGTCATATTGCTCCAAATTAAGTAAAGGATAGGAAGAAGATTGAACAGTGTCAATTAAAATCCTCAGCCAAATTCTTTGGTAACTTGTTCTTTTCAGGCAGATTACTTCATTTTTTGACAAACACGTGTCAGATTATCTTGTAAAATCTTTACCTCAGACAGCTTGTGAAACTTCAGAGTTAGTTGCTTGATGAACTTTTTTGGCATGTTGTCAGACTGGTGCCTTTGGATGGCAAGTGACTAAGCAGCTGTGTCAGAAACACAAGGGTCGACGTTCCAGGTCTTTGTGTTTTACTGGGTTATGTGTCCTGCTCTAAAAATCCCATTAATTCTTTTTCAGCTGAAGCATTTGCAGTGTACATAGTAGAGCGTGGTAGGTTTCTTGCGGGTTTGCCAGACACTTAAAGCTTCTTACACAGTATAATTCTAAAACTGACCAAGAACAGGTCAAAGGCAGGATGGGGGGAAGATATTGGCAAGAGTGTACTTATTGTAGCAACAAGGGGGTTTTGTATGTTTTTGTAGAAAACACAGAACATAGAAAGAAATATGTATTTCATTAAAATTATGAGCATTTTAACATGTTTGGTTTTCAGGTTAATGTTTCTTGAAGGCCATTAGGATTGAATGCCTTCCAAAAGCTTGAAACTATCTTTGTTCCTTTGTTGGTTTGGGATTTTTTTTTCCTAGTATGCCTCCTTATGACATTTTCTATTACTCTATAGTAGAAGTGTGTAAGTCATTTTGAAGCAAGGAGGCATCTGTTTACTTTCTAAATTTAAAGTTTGGTGTTTTTTTTCAGGTATACCAATTTTTTTTTTTTATCTGGTAGTTTGTAAAGTTACATTTTTAACCAAAGTCTTAACAATTAAATTGGGTGGTTGTGTGCATGGGCAGTCATGGGATTAGTATTTGATGTTTCTGGTGTGTTGTAGGCTACATTCAGGTGACTGTTTATCATGGAATATCCTAAGCTGGAAGGGACCCACAAGGATCCTTGAAGTCCAGCTCCTGGCCCTGCTCAGTGCTTCATTTGATTTAGAGAGAAATTTGTGCCTGTGAGTGCAGTTAACAAAAAGTTACTTATGTAATCTCCCTGTTATGCCACGTGCTGACCTCACAAATGTATATTTAAATATTTGTTATGAGTTTGCTACTTCTTCACGGCTGTATCCCTTTATGTAAGTAAACACCCTTTATGTACTTAGAAACCAGCAAAAAAAGCAACAAAGATGATGATGATATAATGAAATACAAGCTCTTCCTGTCCTTTTAGTGCAGAGTGAACAAGTCACTAACTGAAAGTTTGGGAATAAATATCAGATCTGTCCAGTCACATTTTGCTTTTGCATAGGAAGAACTGACAGGTACCTTGGGCTTGGTCTTGCACTTTGCTTATATCTTTCTCTTGGGCCTTTCAGGATTTAAAAGAGGACCATGTAAACCTCTCCAGATCTCCAGATCATGTAAAACTCAGTGAAAAGACCGGATCATTAAACTGTCTTGTGATGAACTGTGCAGAAGAATGATTGAATTGGTGTCTCATGAGAGGCAATTAGCGTTTAAGTAAGGAAAAGAATCCCAGTGTGTGATGGGTGTGGTGCTGAGACTTTTTTAAAGGGAGAATTGATGAAAGAGTTTTCATCAGCAGTTGGTTAAGAAAGCTTTGTTGTTTTAGAGAAATACAATAGTAAGAGTTGAAAAGCACTTAATTTGGAGCTACTTCTGGTCGTCTTTGTAAATAACTTCTGAAATTTAGCAGCTGCTTCATCTTAAGCTCACAGAAGAGTTAGTCTGAGACTGAGCTGACTAAAATCCCTTAATTTGTAAATCAGCTCTCTAAATGAAATGAGCAAGAAATCTTGATTTGTGGGTGGGAATGAATAATTTTTATTTTTCTCTGAACATTTAATTTCCCGGTGGCTTGTGAACCACCAGAGGATATGGGTACTTGTATGGAATTTATGGTAGAAGCGTGGCCCATCAAGGTGTGCATGTGGGATGTGCAGCTTCCTGCCATTCTCCTGCAGCTCACCCTGTCCCAAGTTTCCTGCCGAGAGCATCCCGCTGTATCGAGGGGCAGTTTGGAGGCAGAGTGGCTGAAGCAGCCGCTGCTCTCTGTGCCCCCGGTCTCTCGTGTGCTCATGGAGCTGTTTGTGCAGCTGTGTTGTGAACTGAATTGAGGAACCGAGTGGATGGAGGGAAGAGCCTTTTGGTTTGCTTGTCTTCAGGGCTATGGAGAGTGCAGTACAGTGAGCTATGCAAATATGGGAATTTGTGGCCTGGGAAAGGGTGGGATTCATTCAGGTGAGTTTAAGGAGAGCTGCAGCTGAATGTTGCACTGTACCCTGAATTGAGTGCTGTTTTGTCTTACTTGAGCAATTGTATTTTTCTAATCTGATATTTGAATGTTAGAAACTGGTAATGGAAGGCTGTCTTTTCCACACTTACTCTTGATTTGCTTTTGAATAAAAACAATTAAAAGACCTGCAAAACAGCTTAAATTTGGTTACCTAAACCACTCACAAACTCACTGGATACTTTGTATCCTTGTGCCTGTAACAGGTACAGAAGGTACTACTTGGATTTCCAAGTCTCTAATCGGGTTAGATGATTATCTGCTTTTAACAAAAATGGGAGTAGCTGCCTAACCGGCTTAAAGATCTTTTACAAAATCCTCCTGGTATTTATATGCATCTTTAGCTGCCTAAAGCTGTAGAGAAATTGTTTCCTTTTCCATAAACTTGACAGCCTAGAACGACATCTGTATCTTAGGTTTTATTAGTTTGAAGGAAGGCAGTGAACTCCACTGATTTTTCTGAACCTTAAATGAATTCTTCAGAAAGATGAAAAACTTTTACTGTACTCGTTAATTACACCTGAAACCAAAACCAGTTGAAGGCAAAAGTATTTTTCATGTATTTGCATTTTAAAAGGTGGGTTCTGCATTCTCAAACACATGTTCAGTTCAGTAGCGTAAGTTCAGAGGCAGATCCCAGAATTCTGACGTGAATATTCACAGTATGAATTTGGTTTGGATTGCCTTCTGAGCAACCACATAGCACTTGCAGGGAAATATGGCTTGAGATGGGCTGGGAAGTCCCAGCTGTGTATCCCATCACCCAGCCACTGACTGCAAAAGCAGAAGCTTGTGGAAGTCAAATTGAAAATCACTGTTGGTTTATTTTTAACCCAAAAGGACAGTGGTCATCAGGGGTCAGTAGTAACTTCAACAGACGTACTAGGTTACACTGTACTTGGTTTTGAAACATAGTTTTTAGCAGTGTGTTTGTGCCAGGCTGGTAACATGGGCAAGAGACTAAGTGAAGGTAAAGTTTGGGTGGCTTAAATCATGGTGCTTGAAGGATGGTTTTGTTAGTTGACTAAATAATGAGTGCTCTCCGTGCAGACATAAAGGTGGTTGAGATATGGTTAAGGCAGTACTAATTACTGGTTTTAAGATAGAACTGGAAGAGATACCAGGAGGAGATGACTTGTTTATGGAAATTATGGTCATGTGCCTCCTGAATAGGTACATTAAATCACCTTTTTGATTTCAAATGCAGCACAAAAGCAAGGAGTAGGAGCATGTCTGTCTAGCAGACTTTATCTCTTTAAATGTGCCTTGAAAGCCTGAGCCAGGTTTGCAGTGTGTTACCAGAACTAGCATGGATCCAAGTACTAAGAATCTGGGAGGAAGGTAGTTCATTATCCACTTCCTTGGCTTTCTAGTAATTATGGGCAGATAACATTCCAGGTGAAACCCCTGAACAAAGAGCAGCAGAAACCAGTGGGTTCAATCGGCAACCCGCTGACCTGCTTACAAAAAATGTTAGAGAAATTCAGACCCCAGGGTGTGTTTTGTTAAAGATGAGGTTGCCCAAACTCTTTGTGGGTCTGGCCCTGCCTGTGGGACCTCTGTGGATGAACAAGACCAGAAGTGTTGGGCTGCAGCAGCAACGTGCTGGTACATGGAAGCTTAAGCTGATGAAAAATGGGATCTGCTGTGGTCTGGGCTGTGGGAGTCTTCACTCTTGTCCTGCTCTATTCCTTGTGTTTGTGCAGCACAGTAGCAAACACATCTAGTGACGTGAGGCAGCTGAAAACTAATTGCTGCTTTATTGTCGGGTGCTTTTTCATCCTCTGGCTTGCTGAACTGATTCACCACGGTCCTATCAGTGCAAAGGTAGGATGGGACTGTGCAGTTTGTAGGGGAAGGAATAAATTACAGGAATGAGTCAGCTGTGACTGAAACTGTTTCAAACTGCCACGGAACTGTACCTCCCCAACTTGTAATGGATGTGATGAATGGCAATTAATTTTCTTCCAAGAAATACTTCTCTGCTGACACTTGGTTAAACCCCTTATCTTGATTCTTTATAATTTACTGTTCGTTCAAGCTGAAGCCTGTCAAGGGTAACTAAAAACTGAAGTTCTTAAATCAGAAGCCGGCAGCTCTGGGTTATTCCTAACAAATTTACAGTATTGTAATTCTAAAGCTTGAACTGACCTTAAAATGACTTTTTTATATTAACAGATTGGGAAAAACAGGTCATTTCTGCTACCACAGGCCCTCAGATACCAGAGCATTAAACTTCAGTATTTGTTTTTATAGTGAGTTGAGACCTTACCCTCAGTTGTCAGCAGGAAATCTCAGTTACTAACAAAAAACCCTAAAACCAACAACCCAAACCCTTTTTACTGATAAACAAAGAAACCAGTTGTTTGTTTGTTTTTTTTATTTTGGTCAGTTTTTTTTTGTTTGGTTTGGTTTTGTTTTTTTCATGTGCAGTGAGGAACACCTTCACAGATGTTTATTGTGGCTGTAGGTGTGTTGGTATAGAACAGTGCTGTTAGCATGATGTACTAAGTTATAGGGACACTGCCATGGTTTAAATTGCCTTATGTAAGTGTGGTGTACACATGGAGCTCCGTTGCTTTTTTCATTCCGTTAGGAAATCATGACCAAACTCAAGTAGTCTATACCAGTAGAAAAATTGGAATATACATTAAACCTGGGAATGAGTTTACAGAATACTTTCCATAATGACCAGAGAGCTTTTCTTGCATGCACCTTGATCTTCTATGGAAACACTTAACACAATTCAAATATGAAACTGAACATTCTTTCAGCCAATCCAAGAATTTCATTTTAACTGCTAAAAAGACAATATTTAGGCCTAACTTGCAGTGAATTCAGTAGGTGCACAGTATTTAAATATCTTAATTAAATCCAAAGCTTTTGTGGGAGACACCTATAGTAACTTAAAATATAGACAGGGTTGGGATGATCTGAGGATTTGGTGGTAGCTGACTCTCATTTAAAAATGGATGAAAAAATAGATCATTCTCCATTGAGGAATTCGTGACTTGAATTTGGTTTGGGGTTGGAAGTATTCAGTTTGAAATGGTGGAGATCTGATAGTATCTCTTCCATTTCTAAATGTTCTGTCAAGCAGGAATTTCACATAAGCTGGTTTTAATGAAGTTATAACTAATTTTTTACTGTTGAATTACTTTTAAAAGATAACTTACGCAAACTTTGTGGGTGTTGCTGCAGTGTTTCTAAATAGCAATATAAAGTCAACAAAACTTTGGTTTCACAGATGTTATTTTAAGTTCTGGTAGCTTCTCTTTTCTTCTGGAAGAACCAGAGGGAGGGGAACACCTGAGATGAGTTAAAATGATGACAGGAACATAATATAACTCATTCTGAAGATTCTGGAATTGTGATACTCAGAACTTGGCATTCAGCAGCAAATGAAAGGTCTTAATACCGCAGTTGAAAGCTGACATCAGTAGTGTGGGGCAGCAGGCAAGTAGGCTGTCAGGGGTGGGGAGTTGGAGTCTCATTAAACCTCTACAGACTTTGGTGTTTGGAGGGATTTCCCCACCCTTTTGTAAACTTCGAAGTTAACTCAGGAAGTTAAGTTAGCTTTTGGCAAGTTCTTGATTTTCATCGGAACATAACTGCTCTGAGCAGTGCCTTCAAACGTTCTGCCTTATCTGATTGCTTTGAAAAGCAAGACTCTGCTTAAGGTGAAAACCTGCTGGTGGTGGTGGTAGGCTGAGAAATATAAGTGTAGCGCTCACAGATCCCTTCAGATAAGCTGCAGGGTCTGTGCGTTGCACCTTGGGAAGTTGGCTTCCATGGTAATCTGATTGTCTCCTGACAAGCTTATAGGATGGTGTTCTCACCTCATCAAGGCTGACTCTTGATCGCTGCGATTTGGAGTCTCCATGAGCCCCAGTGAAGGAGTGTGGTCACTCCTGGGCTGTGCTTTAGAAGAACCTTGTTGGAACGTGTTCCCTCTGCTTGGTTGTGGTTGTGACTCGGATGAGGTTTGAGAGGTTGTGAGGGGAGTCTTGCTTTATTCTTTCACTTCAGAGCCATCACTTGTGTGGGGGGTGCTCAGTGACTTTATAGTCTGTGCAAAACTGAGTATGTTCTGTGGTTTGCACCTTACACCAAGTCCCATTGATGTATAGCTCCAAAAAAAGTCTCCACAAATTCTTATTTGTGAGTTTTAAGTACTAAATGATTTGGTTCTGCTGTTGTTATTGTCATATCAAAAATAACCAAATAAAAGGGGAAGGGGCAACAGATAAAAAGTTTGCTGTATAGCTGGTATGGCAAATGTATACAGAGAAAAATAACATAAGGTTTTCTTGGTGTTGCCTTTGGGATTTTTTTTGAGCAAAAACGTGCTGAAGATAACTAGTGGGAAACAGAATGTGAAGTTAGTTCAGTGTTTATTCACACTCTTTATAGTTCTTTATGCCTTGGACTGTGTTTTAGGGAAATACAAATACATCCTTTCCTAGTTTTGCTATTTACTCAGGTCTTGAAATTCCACGCACAAGTTGCACTGGTGTCCTTTAGTATTCAAATATTGAAAGATTAGAACTTCTCCCAAAGCTAAATAATATGCTGAAAGATGTCTCAAAACAGGTATATGCAAATAATTAAAACTAATGTTAAAATAAACATTAACTGCTCTGAATTTTATTGCACTCTTTGCTTTGAGAGTAGTGTGTTATCTTGATATCTTTCTTCTAACTGGAAGATTGTTTCAGATTGTGCTGTTTGAAGAACACAGAGAACATTGACTGTTTCAGTGGTAGCCACTGTGTGTGACGTGTTTCTGTGGAAGCAGAATACTGATCTCTGTTCAGAATTTTCCAGTTCTAAAGATTTTCTGAATTACTATTGTATAAAAGTGAACTTGTGTAAAGCTTGGGGGGGGAAGAGATATGACTGTGTGTAGTTAAAAAATAAATAGTGTTCAAGTTCTTTAAAGCTGGCAATAGCACAGACTTTTTTATAACAACCTGGGGCTCTTAACATCTTCTCATTCTAAAACTGTATTGTTGCTCAATCCGGAAATCTCTTGACTCACTGAACAAAACTGAGCTTTTAGGAGAACTGATAACTCTCACAGGAGGATAGAAGGACTGAGTATGCCTTGTGATGTGTTAAGTAATTAAATTATTTTCAGAAATGTAGTGTCACTATTGCACACTGTTGCTGACTCTGCCAGAAGTTGTGCTGCGTGTACAACTTCTGTAAGGGATACCAGGCCTCAAACTGAAGTTACATGGTAAGATCCAAGTCTGCTTTAGTGCCAGTTACATCTTGCCTATGCAAAGAGAGAAGGGTGGTTATATCTGTTGGATAGCTGCATTAAAACGTTGTTTTGCCAAATTCCTGATAGTTTACTCCTGAACCAGTAGAGTGGTGGGTGTAATACCTGCAGATAATGAGGATTATCTTATCTTTTGTCAGCCCCAGTAAATAAATGGACTTTTAATGCTTGGGTTTGGCAGTCAGATAATGTAGACATGTTACTCAGCCCACTTAGAAAACACATCATGACTCCTGTGCTCAGTAGAAGATACAAGTATTTGCAGTTTAAAGGCTGTGGCTTCTGTCAGACCTGGAAGAAGATGGAAAAGTTGGATGTTTTACCTTGCACCTTCAGTCTGTTCAGAGCCTGGTGGTACATGACTGCCTGCACCAGGGTATAAGTGTGATGCTGTCACAGTGCTCTTGTTGGAGGATGGTGGGGATTGTGGTTCCAGAACCAAGGCTCCGTTGTTCATGTGTTGTCATCCCTGCTGAAGAGGGGAGAAGTGTCTGCTTTGCTTCCTTCTGCCCTGTGCTTCCACTGCAGCTGCCATGGTGCTTACCTGGTGTGCATCTCTGGTCGGTGCTCGGTTGGTGATGGGAACTGATTCATGGAGAGGCCTGGCAGAGCACCAGAGCCAGTGTGAGGGAGGGGTTGGACCCCAGTCAGAGAGGGAGGAGGAAAGAGTCTCCATGAAAAAGAATGATCAGAGTTGATTAGAGTGGTTCAGCTGCTTGTGGATCCACAGCTTGGAACGGGGCTGAGGCTGGAAGTATTTACTTGTGGGACTGATAGCATTTACTGTGCTGTGTGTGATGGAACCACAGTCACCTTTGCCAGACTTTTTCTGATGAAAAGTTCTACCAGCTCTAATAGTAAATGGAGATTTTTCTGTATAGGATCCCTGTCTCATTTGCCACAGGGGTTTGCAGTCACAGTGCTTTGAAGGATTCTGTTGTGTTTGCAAACAGTGTCTGCTGTTCCGAAGAGTCGAGTATCCTGATGACTTAGAGGTGTTGAATACTCTCAGCTTGGTAAGGTGGGGGCTGTGACAGATGAGCTGTGTTAGTGCTACATATCCTGAAAAATCAAGCTTTGGCTGAGCTCTTGACAATCCTGAGTTTTGTTGGCTGTTACTAGGAGGGAGCACGGTCATCCCGTTGTCTCCGGAGTCCCGGGATCATAGGTCAGATACCACATCACTTGTTGTTCTGGTGAGAAGTGCTTCAGAGGACAGGGTAGATAAGCACTGATGTGCACGCTGAGCTGCATGGAGTAGTACAAAACGGGACAGCTGCCTCCTCAGTATTTTTGTTGTACTGGAAGGAAAGTGAAGGAAAATAGTCTTTTCTTAGTGGAAGCTGCTGTGGCAGTTGAAAGAGGAAGATAAAGTTTCTTTGAACTCTGTGTGACCAACCAGTGCTTTGTAACAGTTCAGCTGTTTAGCTTCAGTGATGGCACTGACCACAAGTGTATTTTTTGTCTTTAAAGTATAGAAGAAAACTACTTTAAAATTTGAACAGAAACTTCGTAGCTTACTGAGAATAGAATAGAATAATACATAAAGTGGATCTGACCTGAGTGTATACAAAGATAAATATGCAGATGCTACATGAGGAAGAACAGGGATGTTTCTGAGTAGCCTTTGGATTTAATAAGGTCAAATAAGAGAAAAAAAGATTGCTGATTATTTACCTGCTGCTTTCTTACTAAATTTTTAGTAGTTTAGTGTTTAACTTGTTGAGGAGTAAAAGAAAATAAGGCTGATCAAACAAGAAAAGATCAAGGGTCAGTCTAGCTCAGTCATCTGGTGATGTCTGGGAAAAAAGTATGAAAAGAGCAGCAAGTACAAGGTGTACTTTTCAAGTCTCCCTGTCTGCTGTTCTCTGTGACTTCAGGACCTCAGAGGCTGTGTTTACATCTGTGCTTGTAACAGTGATTACAAATCTTCTCTTAGGTTTTTCTGGTCTTCCCATATTCATTTATATTCCTGGCAAATTGAAGTGTCTTCAACAGTGAGTTCCATATATGACTTAAATGTAGTCTTGCTCACCTTATTAATTCTGAATTGTTTGTGTAGCGTGTACATGGATTTACCCCTGGGCTGGTAAACAGTTTGATAAGCACTGCTTTAGAGGAACACCCTGTTTCCATGTTACTCTTTGTACTTTTCATCCTGACATCTGTGGAAGAAAGAGGGACTGATCCGTTTTTGTGTCTCTGAGTAAAAACTGGAGATGGGTAACAGAACTTTTGATCCAACAATTCCAAGTCTTGCATGTATGGGAGACTCCTTTTTTAATTTCTTTTCAGATTTTTTTAAACTTCCTAATACCTACACTTCTACTTTCAGCTGCCATTCATTTCTTTTCCAGTTGGAGGGGGGGGGGAAAAAATAAATCCAAGTTCACATTCCCCTCTGTCTGCTGAGATCTGAACACCAGCAATGCAGCTGGCAAGTTTTGTCAGCCTCTCTGCTCTCCCAAGGAACAGCCAAGCGAAATTATCAGAAAATGATTATATGCTCTAAAATTTGGCTCTGCCTGTTATGTAGTTGGAAGCTATAAGAGTGCAAGTATAAAAGCTTGAAACTTAATTTAAAAATAACTGACATTATCATATAGCAATTTATTCTATACCCTTCAGCTCACCTTACAAGCAGAAAAGAAGTTTCTCTGCCCGCCTTTGCCAAGCTGAAGGCTCGGATCCTAATTATTATTACAGTTAAGTGTTCTAAGGAGATCTAAAGAAGAATCAAACACTGCTGGCTGATTTAGGTGCCCTGTGAAATGCTGTGTAACTTTCCTGAGCAGCAAATGGAAACTGTGCATTTGTAGCAGTTTGCTGATGAGACACCAAACACCTCTGAGCTGTAGGGTGTGCATGTATTAGAGACAGGGTAGCTTTGGCTTTTTTGGGGGTGTAGGCAACCTCTGTTTTTAGGCTACTGACTTTCATGTTGTTCCCCTGAAAGTAGTTTGTATTTTTATAAGGTCAAGAACTTGATGTGAGGAAGGCTAAAAATCTTCTTTTATTTGTTTCTAGATATGAGAAATGAGTGTTGGACGCAGAAGATTAAAGCTGCTGGGAATTCTGATGATGGTGAACATTTTCATTTATGTGATTGTGGAAGTCTCAAAAAGTGGCAGCCAAGAGAAGAATGCAAAAGGCCGTGTTGTTATACCACGTAGCAAATTCTGGAGAAAATATACTCCTCACAAAGCTTATTGGAACAAACAGCAGCAGAAGCTTGAACTCCTGTACAACCCCATTCTGGCCTTGCTTTCCAATATGACTGTGGAAGAGAATTTGAGTTCTAACTTGAGTGCTCTCAGTTCCTGTGACCCTGACCCGTGGGTATCTTCAGAGGTTAGTGACTTTGCAAACCTGCCAGACAGATTCAAAGACTTTCTACTTTATTTGAGATGTAGAAATTATTCATTAGTAATGGATCAGCCAAACAAGTGCGAACATAAACCTTTTCTGCTGCTGGCTATTAAGTCACTTATACCCCATTTTGATAGAAGGCAAGCAATTAGGGAATCCTGGGGCAAGGAAATTAAATCAGGGGATGTGATAGTCAAAAGGGTCTTCTTGCTTGGACAGACCCCACCAGAGGATCATTTTCCTGACCTTTCACACATGCTGAAATTTGAGAGTGAAACCCACCAAGACATTCTCCTCTGGAACTACAGAGATACTTTCTTCAACCTGACTCTGAAAGAGGTGCTGTTTCTGAAGTGGGTCAGCAGCAGTTGCGCGAACGTCCAGTTTATTTTTAAGGGGGATGATGATGTTTTTGTGAATACCCATCAGATCCTGGATTACTTGAAGAGCTTATCAAAGGAAAAAGCCAAAGACTTATTTATAGGCGACGTGATCAAAGATGCTGGACCTCACAGAGAAAAAAAATTGAAGTACTACATCCCAGAGAGCGTTTATGAAGGTTCATACCCTCCGTATGCGGGAGGTGGCGGGTTTCTGTACTCTGGTGATCTGGCATTAAGACTGAATAATGCATCTGACCAGGTACTCCTTTACCCTATTGATGATGTTTATACTGGAATGTGCCTTCAGAAGCTTGGGCTTGCTCCGGAAAAACACAAAGGCTTCAAAACGTTTGATATCGAAGAGAAATACAGAAATAACATATGTTCCTACACAAACTTAATGTTGGTACACAGTAGAAAACCTCAAGAGATGATTAAGATTTGGACACGCTTGCAAGATCCACACTTAAATTGTTAAAGTAATGTGCAAAAGTCCAATTCCAGATAACTTTCCAGGTCTGGGTCTGACTTCCTTGGTGGATCACTGAAGCTCTGTTGTAATAGTTGAATTCTCTCCCTAAACCTTTTTCCTGTACTTTCAAAAATGAGAATAATAACTAAAATTGGAAGGGATGGCTTGAAGACTTGGTCCTGACTTTTCCACTGTCCTGATGGTCGTTATGTTTCAATATTTGTCTTAATTTTAGGAGACTTTGAGGATATAACTAGCTGTCAGTGACTGGTTAGCTGTATTTGGAAACAGGGATTGCCTACCACAATGCATCTTTCTTTAATTGTCTTGGTGGAAGATAGTTTTTCCTTGAGTAGTGTTTGTGTTGTGGAAACCACTGTAAATTGAAAATACACAAATTGGAGGAATGTAATTTTATCTTTAGGTATGAAACATTGACAAGACTTTAACTTTTAGATTTTGTTTTAGTGTATCATTTTCAGTCCTTTTGCACCCCGAAACAGTATTTTCTCCTTTACTTAGGATCTTTTGTGCAAAGTGTATCTGTGACTGAAGGAGGGACCCTTTTATTAGATGATATATATTTTTTTTTTTAATGAAAAAAGCATAATACTGCTTGAAACACCCCAGAAGAGGTCAATATATAAGGAAAAAAGAACAGACTTTGTTCGGAGCTGGGCAGTAGGTACAGTTAGGTCTGGCCCCTGCCTCAAACTTATTTACTAAAGATGACTTATTGCTTATGTTATTTATGTGAAAAGCTACTCTGGTCAATCCTTGTTTCCTGTTTGGGCACTAAATGTGATCAGGTAGCTTGATGGGAATAACTGAAATTGCACATGGCTTATGAGAGCACGGTTTGGATCCCCTGTAAAGCAGCAGCAAATCCAGAATTGTGCAGATACAAAGAGTTTCGGATTTTGAAACAAACTTTGAAGTTGCATGAAGCCTCATGTAGAGTTAAACATGTTCTCGAAACTCAGATCTTCTGTATTTCCACATCTTGCTTATAAGAATTATTCTAAATAGTGGTTGCTTTCTTTGTACATGTAGAAGTGCCTGTCTATTTATTGTTCAGATGAAAGACCAAAACATTTTCTTAAATATATTTTGTGTAACATTTTATTTGTATAGTGTTGTCATTCAGATATTTAAATAGAGCATGATATTTTAAATCTGATACGTATAACATGTTAAATAAAGCTAATTGTTATTTTTGAACTTGAGAAATAAAATGTGATTTAAGTATTTCTTGTAATGCTTCCTGTTGACTTGCAGAACTCTAGTATTGTGGCATTTGGTAAAAGGACATTTCAGAAGTTCAGAAGCAAAAGGCTTTATTTCTCTAATGCTTGTGCACCAGACTATCAAGAAAATGGCACAATTGTATTTGTTAGATGCTGGAATAGATGGACAACTCTGGCGAAAGCAGGGGGACATTAAGTGCCCTGAGAGAAACAGTAAGTACAGAGATAATTGCCGGTACAATGCCGCTGCTTGTACAATTGAAAGGAGTCAAGGGATGGATTGAATAGCTGGCACTTTAGTTTTTGTTTGAAACGACTTGGCAGCAACAACCCTTTTCCTTTGCTTCTTCACCTGATTTTTTCCCCTTCGTTTACCTTGAACAAATGTGGTGCTTTTTTTTTTTTGTCTGGTCTTCCACCTCTTTGTTCTGTGGATGATCACGTGGACCCCGGGGATAGGTAAAAGACTCTGGTGCTGTGCCATGGGATTTGACCTTGCGCTTTGTCATTCATCGTGAGAAGTTACACCTTTCTGAAAGAGCTGCAGGTTTTACTGTTCACGTGTTTTTTTCCCAGTCTGTTGTTCCTAGCACCCTGTTTCCTTAAATACCGGTGGGATTTTTGTCAAGAGTTTGGGCCAAGTGAAAGAAGATAAGTTATGCTGCTGCTGAGAGATGCAAGGAGAGATATAGTGTCAAGAGTCTTGAGGGGAAAGGGGGGGTTGCTGAGGAGAGACATGGAGGGGAGAGAGGGAGAGAAACAGAGGCAAGTGAGCACTAAACATACTGATGAGATCCATGGAAGGACCAAACACACAAGAGAGGCTTGAAGGGAAAAAAGCCCGGGACTTAAATGGTGTGAGTAAGGTAGGGTGGAGTGCTCATGTGATACTAAGTGAAATGGGTGGGATTGGTGGAATGCCAGCACTAATTGTGTAATTTATACCCTTCTTGCAACCATGAGATGAAAAACAGGCCTCTTGCATAGGATGGAAATAAATAAGGAAATGAATAAGGAAAAACAGGCTGAGTGGTACTGGCAAAGGAGAAGTGCTGTGAGAAAGCATCTACCCACCTCCTGAAGTGGCAAGAGAAAGGGGGAGAGGAAAAGGCTGAGCAGGTGATGCTGGTGGGATGAAGAGGTAAAAGGTTCTGGGGAGGAAATTGGACAGGCCAGTTCTGTTTGCTGTGAGCAGGGAGAAGTTCTGGTGACTATATTATCCAGTTATGTCTTTGGTCCACTCCCACGGAGAAAGAATTGTCTTTGACAAATAATTGGGAGCGTGTGGGGTATAAAGAGTAAGCAAAATAAATATCAGGGATGAGAGAAAGTCTCGAGTTAACTAAGTTGTAAATAGGATTTTTTTTTATATGGGAAAAGTAAACAGCATGCTGGGCAACAGAACATAAATTCTAACATTAATTCTAGCTATCTCATGCATATTCATTACATTACATACATATACATTTAACATATGTCTATTTTCACAACTAAAGCTAGGTTATTTTCTCTACAATAGTGATAGTTTCCCTATAATTCATACATTCTTGGACAATAAGGCACCTAAAAGATTAGAATTCTACCATAATTCGTTTTAGGAAAGCAGAGATGGTTTAAGGCTTATGACCCTGATGACCTTATAAAAGGTCTGATTTATCTCTTTATGGGGGTGCAATTAAGTTTCACAATCTGATTATTTTATTCTTTTATTGACACGAATTATCACTATGTTTATTATAAGAGATAAGATGCACAGAATGCATCCAGAAGTGTGATGGGAACGGGATTTGGGGACAGTTGGGAAAAGGAAGGTGAAAAGATTAAAAAACACAACAACCTGTACCTGCAGTAGTCTACTGTATCTTTCTTAAATACTGCTAAATACTTAAAATTTCTGTCGTATTTTTCTTGAGGGAAAGAGGGAAAACACGGTAAAATTTCACTACAATGGAAATAATGGACTTTGAAAACTGAAACAAGAGGTGTTTTAGATGAGACATTTGAATGTGGATACGATATTTATTTATCCTTCCCTGAATACAGCAGGGAAAATGAAGTGCTGATGTGATTAAATAACATTGCATCAGGGTGAACCATTAGAATCCATTAACTTGTTTGTATAAAGGCTCAGGCCTTTGTTACAAAATCCAGTTGGGAGGAGGAAATACAGGGTAAGGACGGTAAATGAGCTATAATTAATGCACAAATTATAATGTTTATCTTCTAGAGGATGGAGTCCCTGTTTTCTGCCAGTTGGTTACTTAGCCTGTGTGCACTTACACTTGGATCCCTCCCTCCCTTACCCAGCTTTTTTTTTTAATGTAGACTTGAGTGAAACGTAGCACTTGACAGGACTGATGATAAGAGAATTCCTGGCAATCCTTTCTGCTTTTCAGTGTTGGGAGCACAGAAAGCCAAACTTCAGAAGAGTTTTGGCCGGAAAACACAGGAAAGCAGCAGATCAGGATTCACTAACATTTTTGCATTAGGTATGCAAGTCAGCAAGGACCCACATTCAGGTAATCCTTAATTCTGGGCTTTGTGATGCGGTAACGAGCAATCTAACTCTTATCTGGTGCTGCTGTTGTTCCGATCTAGTTTACAGTAAGCAGTTTACCCCCTGAAATTTGGCCTCCTTTCTCTTTGGCTTTAATGCACCTCATATGCATAGGACTTCCACTGTAGTCCTGTTTTCCAGAGGGCACCAATCCAAGTGAGTTCACGTCTGCGCTGAACTACCTCCTCCTCACAGAACAATCACGAACCCAACTTAGCAAGCAAATAAGGCAGGGAGGGCTGCTTAATGGATCCCTTTTACAGACAACGATCACGGAGGTGATTCTGAGTGGAGGAATGCCAATCAGAACCAGTGCAAAACATCCCTCTTCAAATGCTCTTCATTGTATTCCTCTAACTTCTTAAAGCTGTTGCTGGATGAGGATGAGAAGAGGAGTGGGAGTGGGAAGTTAGCAAAGGAAACCGCAGTTCTGGAAGCAAATTTTCAAAATGACAGGAATGATGCAAAACTGAGCAGGTCAGTTTTTCTTTTGCTTGTGCTCAGATCAGGTATTTGGTTGTTAATCACAATTTGTTTATATTTATAGTGGACCAGCCTGCTCAAAGTAGCGTTTAAACAACTCTGGGTAGATTCTGCTGAGCAGCACCTTGTGGGGTTTTGCACGCCAGCCTTTTCAAAAGATAAACATCCATTTTTGTTTGTCAATGAAAACATTTGTACCCTGTCTAACATCTGACTGAATGAGGTGAGTTGGACATAATCTGGTCTTGGTGTGCCCGCCATCACTTCAGGCTCTGTTAACACTTATATAAGTATGGAACAAATCTCTTTGACCTCAAATTTTGCTCTGTCTTCTGTATTTTCATA
This sequence comes from Pachyramphus minor, assembly GCA_013397135.1. Lineage (NCBI taxonomy): Eukaryota > Metazoa > Chordata > Aves > Passeriformes > Tyrannidae > Pachyramphus > Pachyramphus minor. The sequence continues at coordinate 25,359 of VYXB01007318.1, read as the reverse complement.
TTATTGCAGTTATATGTATATTCTTTAAGTTGTCCTCAAGCTTAAGCACTTCAGACCATGAGTTAGGTGCTTGTGCTGCAGGGCCTGGGGCATTGACAGCATGTAGCATCTCTGCTCCCTGAGGAACTGTGGAGGGCGGCCTCAAAACTTACCCATGTAATAAGTTTATTGCCCAATTTTCATTTTCAGGTCAGCAGTCTGGTATGTGGTACAGTCACTGAGGCCTGGCAAGTGTGACTCAGCTCTGAGCTGGATGGGAATGTCAGGTTTGTGCTGGCTCAAAGGGAATTTATTCAGCCCTGAAGGACAATGATGGGATCTCTGCTTTTGGGGTCTCTCCTGTTGCTGTTTGTCAAGTTCTGAAAAGTTACTGGTCTTAGGTGAAGCCCTTCTGTTGGTCTTACCCACTTTCTTCTGAGAGGGGGGTTCATATGAATACATTCTGTATTTCCTGTCAGAAATAAATGAAGATAGATATTTGCACCATGTCAAATTTTATATAGAATTCCAATCAGTCTTCTAATTGCTGGGCTCCTTGACTTACCTCTGCTTGTGCAAGCTGTGTCATTTACAGTCCTTGCTGCTAAGCTCCCCATCTAAATAAATCCATCTTTCTTGCTTTGTCATCATGTCTTTGTTCCCTCTGTCCCATGTTGTCCCATCTGTTGGTGTAGAGACTGAGTGCTTGCCTTGCCAGTAAACCTCAACGTTTTCTGCGAAACAGAAACGCCTCTTTGGATTCACTGGAGTGGATGGATCCCTCTAGCAGATGGATTTTGGCTCCCAATCAGAAAGTAGTCTTAAGGTACTTCATTGTGTGGCTTGATGTTCAGTGACAGACCCTTAAACTGTGGAGGAAAGACTTTGGAGAGTGTTCACTGGCAATTTGCCTGAGAGTTCAGCTTTAAGAAAAATTTACAAAATCACTTCATCAGAGCCTGATTCAAACTCTTTCAAACGGTGGAGTAAGTGGGAGAAGAAAATTGCTGAGCTGCAAAACAAACTGTAAACTTTCTGATTTTAGAAAGTTTCTACTGTCACTGCTACTGTAATATCTTTAATCAAAACTCCCCTGGATGGATTTGGAGAGAGTTTCTACAGGGGTTAGAAAAAAATCCCCAAACATCCCCTCTTAGCTTTTAAAGCCAAGAGCTGCAGCTTAGTATTTGTTGTGGCTGTATTTTTGTGTCCTTTTCCCCTCTTCCTCCATCTCTCCAGCTAAACTTTGGCTGAGTTCCGCAATGCGAGGAGGTTGTAAGTGGTTGATTTGTGTATCTGAAACGTGTCATGTGCTTTTTCTCCGCTACACCTAGCACTGCCACTGATATTCCTCCTCTTCCAGGAAAGTCAATTATCTCATGACAGTCTGAATTTGGTCTTTTTTGGGGGGACACCACATGGATGTTTTTTTCAGCAGATCAGCAGGGAGCGCCTGTGTGGTGAGTGTTTGAAAGCCCTGCATGAAAGGAGGTCACGAATTTTGAGAACACAAACCTTTCATTTGTGCAATGAAGTTGTGACTTCAGAAAACATCGTCCTGCAAGTAATTTCTTCCTTGTTTTCTTACCTGTGAGACTGTTCTGGTTCTTAATATTTTGTGCCCTTACTTTCCAGGTATCCTGTAACATTAGATAGTTAGCTGTTGTGATAGGGCTGGAGATAATTGTGGGATTTATGTTGGGTCTACAGAACTACTTTTTTGCTAAGTAGGGGGACTAGCATCCCTCATGATGAAAATCGAACCTGAAAGCTCACCTGTGAGTAGAGGTGAGATTAAAAATACCCACTTTTAAAGCAAAATATTACAGAGATTTGAAATAATCTTCAGCAATGCTATTGAAGGAAGGAGAAGCATATTTGTGTACCTAGAGACCTGTTGTGTTTTGTTTCATTTCCAAAATCTGCATCCTGGTTTGCAAGTCTTAATGTTCCATATTCAGCCACATACAAATGATTAAAAAGAAAAAAAAAGGTGGGGCGGGGTGGCTGCAGGAAATTCCCACTACAGACATTACAAAAGCTTTCAGGTAAGCAACTGCCAGGGTATGAAATAATAGGGTGAGATGAAGTAACAAATGACTCCTTGCTTTGATGGGTATCTTAGGCACAGGGCGAAGTGAGGGAATTTTTTATTTTCAATATTTGTAAAACCCAAGGAATTTACTCTCTTTTCCTTTCCTTTTGACCTTTCCAGTACATGAGGAAAGAGACTTTTGCTTTAGACGTAAGTTTGACAGCTGCCCAAGAGATCTGAAAGTTTCATCATCTTGTTAGTTGTTGACCACTTGGCTTAAACAAAAATAAATGCCAGAGAGGCCAGTGAACTGTTCCTTTGCTTAAACCCGTCCTACATGGTTTTGATACCCTCCCAGGTGACCAGCAGTAGTGATGCTTAGATGAAGATAATGGTGAGTATCACTATCAAGACAGTATAAACATAAGCTATGCTTTGTGATACCTAGAAATTGGATGACTTTCAAGAGAGGTGAGTTTTGTTTGTGCCCTTCAGATTTCAGAGAGGTTCCTTGTTGGAATTAGTCGTAGAATTTGTTCCTGTTATTAGAGCTGTCATCTGTTCTCCATATAAACATAACCTGGATTGTTCTAAAGTAAACTCAAGGAAGAGCTGTATTGCATCTAACCAAGGCTAGATTGGTCCTCAAGCCCCTCAGAGGAAGAACAAAATGCTTCTGGTAGCTCAGGAGAGTCTTTAATCATTAGGAGCTGCTTCTGGACCATGGTGGTTAGTGACAAGATGATCTTCCAGGATTTTTTCTTTTCTTTCTTTTTTCTTTTTCCCTCTTTCTTTTTTCTTTTTTTCCCCTCTTTCTTTCTTTTTTCCCCTCTTGCTTTCTTTTTTCCCTCTTTCTAAACCTCCACTGGCAAAGAGCTTTGCAACATAATTTTTGCTCTATGAACATTCTGTATCTGGCGCTTCAAGACTGAGAAAATCAGCTCCCTGCTCCCCACCTTGCAGTTTGGAGCAGACACAAGTACCAACCCCTCTGCCCTTATCAAAGCCTGTAAATTGTGCCTAAAAGGTTGAAAAATTTACTTGTGGGGGTGGCAGCTTGGCTTTTGAGCCAAACACTTTGTTCTGCCAGACCTGTGGGATCAGTGTGAGACTACAAAGTACGTACAGGGCGCTACCCCTGATCCCCTGCACGGTCTGTGCCCACAGAGGAACAGCCTGCAGTGCTACTGATTCCCAGAGGAAAATGAGATTCCAGAGAAGTGTTGCCCCCCCAGAATCCATAGGGCACATGGGTTTAGCACGAGGGGTACCCCTGTTATCTCTTTGGAATGGATCATCCTCAGTGGGTGTCGCTGGTACGGCCAACTTAAACCTGATGCCCTTCTGATCTCTTAGGAACAAAGTATAACAGGAAAAATTGAAGTTTTATGTGTACTTGGTGGTTACATGATGCATTGAACGGGGTGTTTTTCCTCCATGAAGTGTACCTTGATATGTGATACATGCCAGCAGTTCTTATTCAATGCTGATTATCCATCTGTCCTGCTCTAGCTTCCTGATTTTTAATTCCTGTGCTTTCTTCCTCACCAGAAAGCAAGATGAACCATTTTAGCTATAAGTGAAAGAATATTAAGTGTGAGAAAATGGGGTTCAAAGCTGCTGGAAAGTTAATACCACAGTGGGGGGGTTATGGAGGGACTTTCTTTGAACTCTAAGTGAAGCAGCTCAGAATTTTTCAAAAGTGCTCATGTTTGAACTAGGTTTGGAACTGACTTCCTACTATTTGCTACACCAAAACCACATTTGCTTATGCCAGAATTTGTTATATTTCCCAGCTCTCTTCTGTGTTGCCTGAGCCATCCTGTGTGATGGAGTTGCAGCTGCCTGCTAGAAAGTGAAGTGAAATATGTGCCTGTGTTTTGGGAGAAGGAACTGGCATGGACCCAATGCACTAAATCTCAGATGAGGCCTGTTCCTTTATTCTACTTCTCAGGCAGTTCCAGCACATAGGAGGGCCCTCCCATACCTGCTTTTTCCCTACTCTGAGTGTGCTTTAGGACAGGAGAGAAGTGTATGTCCTGGTCTGTGCACAGTTGAGTGGTTAAGAGCGTAATATCCATTCCTGGACTTATTTTCGCTTGTTCTCAGTGGTCTCTTCAGGATTTTCCCTGCTTTAGGATGTTTGTTGTATGTAGCTGGTGTTTAATGCTAGAGAGATCTGAATCATTGGCTCAGGGTAATTGATACTGACCTAATTACACAGATGAGTTTTGCACTGAAGTTTTTAATGGTACTTAATAATTAAAAGAGTTCGTCATTCCCTACATCTGTGATTCAGTCCTTTGCCTTTCGTGCCTCCAAACAACAAAGGCATTTGATGAAATTATCTCCCTGCTTATTTTGTGTTGGGTAACTCTCCGAGGCTCTGTGCCTCCTGCTTAGAGCAGCAACAGGAGTTGCTGCAGTTTAACTTCTCCACGGAGAAAACTGTGGTTGAATTCAGCGGCACTCTTATTGTCCCTCATCTAAACCAGGAGAGGATATGGATGAACTCTGATCTCTGCAGGAGATTCCAGAGGTCAAACGGGGATAGGGAGACTCTCAGGCCACAGCTGTGTCCATGGCTGTGGTACACAGCTCAGCTGTTTGTTCAGGAAATCCTTAAGCCACATTTGCTAAGTGGGATTTACTCTAGAGAAGATACATCTTTGTATCCTGCTTACATCCATCCCCAAAGTGTCTGTCTGGAGAGGAGGTTCCTGCGTAAGCTGGCAGAGTTGCTCTTTACCCTCCTAACCAATGGATGTGCAGGGTTGTGTCATGAAGTGCTGCAGTAAATAGGAGAAGGTCAAACAATAAAGTCATCACCTCTCCCAGTTTCACCAGGCTTGGAAAAAGGGTTAGAGGCCAGCGTGGTTTCAGACCTACATCACTGCTGTAATGAAGCAGTTGTGCACTTCCACCAGCAATCCGGCCGGGCAGGAATGCAGCTGTGCCCCATCTCGTGCGGAGCAGCTGCCTCTGGTCGGCTGGGCCTTGCCCAAATGGCTTCCTGTGCTCCTCTGCAGGGCAGAAGGGGAAGGAGGGGGATAAACACAGATAAAAAAGCTTGACGTGGGAGTGTTTTTTGTAAATGAAGGGTCTGCAGCCAAGGTCATCAGAGCTGGAAGGATTTCACAGCCGATGGCAAACCTGGTAGGAATCTCGGCCCACTCCTACATCCCAGCAGAACACCCGATGAAAATCCTGGTGGGAAGACTGATGCACAGAAATATTTGAGAGACTTTTTTTTTTTTTTTTCCCCCCTGGGTCTGTATCTTGTCCGTAATTTCAAGTGAAGCACAGTGGTTTCAAAAACACCTTGGATAGCTTATTTCTAGAGACATGTTTACACCTTGCATATCTCTGGGGGCTAAACAGACACCAGAGCGCCTGTGTTGGTGTAGTTCTGTGAGAGTGAGCAGATAAACACGGTGCTTCAGGGATGATGTTATTGTTTCTGTCCCCAGAAGGGAGATGTGTGAGAGGAAAGGGCCCAAATTGTGCAAAAGAAAACAACCACCATTTAATTTAGTCACCCAGCATTTGCTTGATTAACTAGTGCTGCTCTAACGTTTTATTAAACACTTCTCCAACCTACTTCCTTTTAAATTCCCCCTGAGTTTCTTCCTTTTATTTTGGTCTGTTCTGAATATCTCAGTGTCTGGAATTTGTCTTTAATGATTTGTAGCATGGCATGATGCCAGCCTCTACTCCAGAGAATTTTTGTTCATATTAAGATTTGAAAATCTTTATAAACATACACTTGGAGGAAAACCAGTTTGGTATTTAAGACACAGGATAAAGAGTTAGAAGAGCTCAAGTGCCCTTACCCACTGTGTCATATCCTCCTAGGCTGACTTTTTTGGGGGGAAAAGAATGAAAACTGGGTTCTATTACTCAGCTCCAGGATGTTTCCACACTGACTCATGAAGCTGCTGCAGAGGAAAAGAGCATCTGAGATGCACTGCATAAACGTGGATAATAACTCAGTGAACAATTTTTGTCCCTAACCTCTTGGGCATATGTTGGTACCTGCTGTGAGAGTAACTATTTGAGAGAGGCACAGTTTTGAGAAGGGTCAAATGGTCTGTGACAGAAATCAGACCTCTGTTATTGGGACCGTCCTCCTCACCCACCATCTTTGGTCCATCAGGCAGGTGAGCACAAGACAGTTTCTTGCAGGAACCAACATTTTCTACAGCACATTCATGCTGAACAGGAGGTGAGCAGTTAGGAGAGCTTGCTCATGAGAGGAAGTTTCTCAGGGTGGTGGTGACGAGGACACAGGCAGCCTGGGGGAAGTTTAGAAGGAGCTGTAGGAGGCCAAGTAAAACGGGAGGTAGATGCGAAGGGAGATGGGTGGAAGGTGACATGGTGAGGGAAGAGGTGTGTAACCTGGTGCTGCTCTGGAGCAGGACCTTGGGGGAAGTGGTCAGAGCCAGTTGAATGCCATACATGGTAAGGAAAGGGATAGGGTAAATCCATGGTCCGTCCATACTTTCCATATGCACATGGTTTGGGTTTCCTCATCTGAAAAGGACAGAGAAGAAACTGCAGAAGGTGCAGAAGGAGACCACAAGGATCCACATGTAGCAGCTTCAGTCTGTGTGAGGTATTAGACTTGGATTTAGGAAGAAATGACTGAAGAAGGGCGTGAGAGGGAACTACACAATCATGAGTGTCCTGGAGAAGCAGGAACTGAGGGTCTTCCACAGGAGCCAGCCAGAGCTACAAGAAAAAATGATGGGTTTTTTATGCACAGCAGGGACTGGATTAAGGAAGCAACCAGCCTGAGGAGTTTTGGGTGTTGAACATATACATGGGCTCAAGGGAAAACTGGGCAAGTGCTTGAAAAAGAGTGTCCGTGTCAGGAATGCAGTATTTGTGTGGCAGGTGTGTCCCTGAGCAGAAATCACACCTGGCTTAGAAGACAGCTGAGCTGAAACCAACTGGAGGGAGAGGCAAAGAACTTACATAGTCATCTTCTTGCTCTTCTCTGTTCCTTTGTTCAGAACCAACATTGGAGGTGCAGACAGGGCTGGATGGACCATTGGCCTGACCTTGTGGTGATTCTGAGGTTCACCTTTAGCAGTGCTGTCAGGAGCCAGCCCAAAAATCTTTGTTTCCTTAATATACAGAATTTCTAGCAACTGCCTGCAGTATAACATGCAAGAACATCAACTCTATAATAACTTCACAGAAGAGAATTATTTTCCTCATTTTCACAACAAGCCACTGTATGTAGGCAGTGGTCATTTACTTTGTGATCTCTGTTGCTGTCAACAGAGAAAGGGAGGAAGCTCAGTGGTGGCTTTGCTCAGTGTTTACATTTCTACTATTAACCTAATACTTGAGGTTTACATCAGTAATGCTTTGGTTCTCATTCCTTCCTTCCCCTGTATGCTTGAAGAAAGTATTTCTCAGCTGGTTTTGTTGGCTGTGTAACCAGCTGGGAAGGTGGCTGGAGGCAAGGGAAGGTATTTAAGTCTGTTTGAGGTAACCTGACTGCTCTGTGCTGAGTTTTTTGCAGGTGTGTTCAGATACAGGTTGTCTTGCAAACCAGTGCTACCCTGACTGAGCACATACATGGGAGGGACATTCTCCCCAGTTGCTGGTGTGGTGTTAGCCAGGGGTTTTCCCTGTCAGCTCCCATCCCAGGGGAGCTGGGAGTTGATTCAGGCTGGCGGGGCAGGAACAGGCACTGTAGGCTTTGATCCCCACCAAAGCCAGGGTGATATGGGCAAAGCAAAGCCTCAGGGGGGCTTTAAGTATCAAAGAACACATTTGAATAAATTATTTCAACATCTGACTGTCCCTAAACCCTCCCCCTCCAACCAATGGTGCTGGCGTGTCAGTAAAGTTTGGATTTGAGACTGTAAGTCTTTATGTATAAAGAAAATTCCTATCTTTTGATTTTACTCTATTAGGACAAAATGCTGCACAGACAACCCTATTTACAGGCATGAGGCAGCTGCTTTTCATTAGGATCCTTTGCCATAAGCCTGGATGTCAAACTACTTCTGCATTTAAAGAATGCAGTCGACGATCTCAGCCCCTCTGCTCCATGGCCAGCAGGCTGCCAGGGCAAGAGTGGCTGTGGGTGAACCATTTTCATCCAGATCAAGGCTGGTGACCCCAAGGCCTTGTACAAATAATCTCCACAACACCCAGCTGAGCACAAATGGTCCAACTGGGGGGATTTTTGATGGGTGCTGGTGGCTAAGAAACACCAACCAGTCTCACCAGGGGATGTAAGGTCCTGTTCCACTACAAGCAGACCCATTTGTTGAAAATACATATAAATGAATTACCAGATGAATTGGGCCCTGCAGAGTTATATCTCTTGCACAAGATTGTCCCTGGTGCAGCGTGGGTGGCTGATGGGAGCAGACTCTCCTGTGGCAGCAGAGGCACTCACAGCCCAATTTTTTCAGCCAGACCCAGAGAAATCACAACCAAGCTACCATTTGACAGATCCCCTTTCCAAGCATACCTCTTACTGACTTTTTTAAAATTCTGGTTTACTGCAGGTGGGATTTTTCTCCTTGGTTTATGAGTTGCTGTGGCTGCTGGCAGTTGTTCAGATAATGCAAGCTGTTGCTCAACTGGGTTTTTGCTCCCAAGCTCCTTCCCAGCCCATCCAGCCAGGAGAGTGGGGAAGTGTCACACACAGACACAGGCCAGCTCTTTGGCATGACTGCTGTTTCTAACATCTGGATTCCTTCATGTGAGGTCATTAGCCAGAAGTAAGAGAGAGTTCAAGCTGAAGGGAGAAGAATTTCCCCTTAGATAGCTCTTTTAGACTGTTCTTTGAGGACACTCATGTTATTGGCGTAGGCATTTGAACATCCAGCTGGAGGAATTGGATGTGTTTCTGATTTTCTCTCAAAGAGTTGATGAATGCTGCCAGCATGGACCCAGTCATCACCCATCTGAGCCTGCACGAACCATCTGGAATTTAGACCTTTCAGGCTGAGCTCATGTCTGCCCCAAAATCAGGCAGGGTTTTGCCACAGGCTTTGTTGTTTAGCCTCACTACATGCAACAGGTTACTTCTGAGCAGCCCATTCCCCAAGGGACTTCCACCAGAATATCTGGCTTTTTTCTGAAGCTGGAGGCATCATGGCTCATATCTGGTTGATTTTGAAAGAGGTGCTGCCAGGCACAATATCTGGGAGCCCTTTGCTCCCTGCACAGAGCAGTAAAAAAAATCCATCTCTTTTATTGCCTTTGTTGCCGTGGTCCCCCAGTGGCTTCATGGCATAGGTGTACAGAGCAGGGTTTCCTGCAGCCTTTCAAAGCTTTCAGATTTGCCCTCATTTTTATGATTTGTTTGTTGGATTTTCAACATTTGTCTTCACTTCTCCTCTGTTGAGAGTCTTTAGCAAGAGCAGGAAATGGTAGCTCTGTACCATGCATCATGCTCCAGAACCATGTGCAATTAGTGGCATTAGAGGAAAAAGTGGTGGTGTGTTCTCAAGCCAGACTTCAACACTGTTTCTTAAACCACTTCCTGGCTACATCATCCTCACAGCACCAGTTTCTTTGCCAGCACCATGGGGGATTTCCCGGCTGTACCTGCTGCCTTCCTCCAGCATGTTTCGGTCCCAGATTTGAACGGTGCCCAGTGAAGTGAGCAGAGCACATTGGAATTGAAACCTTTTCCCATGCTGAGAGTTGCAAGGTGACGGCGCTGCCAGACTCCTGGAGTAGCTGCTGACTGTGGTGGGGCCAAGGGAGAGGGGAAGAGAGGGGTTTATCAGCCCAGACAAAGCATGTTTGAATGCATCTGGTGTAGGCAAGCAATGAACATCCCCTGCAGAACTCAGCACCAGCCCTGGGCACATATCTGCTCAAGGTTTCAGCAATCTGATCCCGTGCTTCCTACCCAACAGAGGTATCAGAAGCAAGTGTGTGTGTAACAGACCTTGCTGAGAAGATGGGGTGACTATTGCCCCAGGGAAAATGGGGAGCTTGTCTAACCAGGGCTGTGTGGATCTATCCAGGGCTTCGGGAAAATGGCCGTGCTAGGGCCTGACCTTCACGGCGTGTTTTGCCAAGACACCAGGGAGGCTTGCCAGCCCTGTGCAGAGCTGTGATGGGTCAGTCCCTTTGCAGACCCAGTCACACTGGCTTGGAACAGAGACAGCTCAGTGCAAAGAGCAGTCTGTGTTGAACCTGTGTCAGCATCAGGACAGGACCTGTGCAGCAATCCATTGACACCCAGTCATTCCCCAGCAGGCAGGGAGTAAATCACATCAGTCAGTGGCCACAGCCTTAGTGGCATCTGTTTTGCCTATTTTTTTTTTTTCAGATGTTGAATTTTTTTATTTTTTTTTTTAATAGAGAGGACAGGATCCCCCTGCTTCGCCCCCAGGTGTGCAATAATGAACCAACATGGAGAGGAGCTGCAAAGGGTCGTGGTCACCTCACACCCACTCTGTGCTGTCACGAGAAGGCGGCAGTGAGGGACAGAGGATCTGCCTGCTGAAAAATCGAGTTTCTCAGCACATGGATCTACGTCTGTACAATCATCCTGAAAGTCTGGGGTGGGTGCCAATGCATCCGTTCCCTGTGCACCACTGTGCTGGCATCGTGTCACCACCAGGCCAGGCCACGCTGTTTTGGGGCAGAAGAGAGTAATACAGCGAATTCTTTTGCTAGGCTGGGAAAGTCCCCAGGACACTGGGCTTTCCCCATATCTGTGATGCTGACACAGAGACACGAGGCTGCATCTTACCCTCCCCAGCAAACTCCCCCAGAGGTGATGGGAGCCAGTATAGCAGCGAGCCAGGTGGGAAACACTAACTTTTGTTATTGGCTCTTGAAAAGTGGTCCCTGCAGAGGGAACTGCTGGTTAGACTGTTGCTGGCATCTCCTTTGGTGTTGGGGGGGAAGGCAGCCCCTATGGATGGGGATTTGGATGGAAAACTCCAGCAACGTTTCCACCCCAGGGGACCCTGAACAAGTCCCTTCTGCTGCCTGTGGTGGCTGAAAACAGCAATTACCAGCAGAATAACAAGCCCAGCTGCCCTCTGGGGGCTCATTGCTCCCAAGTGGTTCCATTAGCCCTCTCTTGCATGAAGCAGGGGGGATGATGCCACTCTCATCCTAGATGCATTGGTCTTATTTTCATTTCTTCCCAGCAAAGCACCACTGTAGGATCACTGGAAAAGGAGGGGATGTAGGAACTCTGTCCAGGTGCCTGGTGGTTCAGAGCTGCTTTTCCACCACGGCTGCTGGGAAACAGAGCCCCACAGTTTGTTTTGTGCCCAGCCAGCTTGTGAGTAAAAATATGAGTCATGATCCCACAGCCCATCAAATTGCTTTGGTCTCCCTATTTCAGGCAGTCATTATTGATTATTTTTAGCTGTAAAAGGGGGCAGGGAGGAATGAGCTCGGACACAGCTCCCTGCTGCTATTTTAGAGGATTTGCTAGATTTGCAGCTGACTATTGAGAGATTAATAGACAAACCCCAACCACTTCGGTATTGTGTGCTCTTTATTTTTAATATAAATCAGTTTTGCAGTGGTTTGCAGGACACAAAGCTCCCTGCAGCCTGGGTTTCCTCCCACCAGAACCCATGGCCTGGCTGCGCGTGGGGCATCATTGCCACAGGGTTTTTGTTCTGTCTTTTCTTCCTGCTGCTGGGGGTGTGCAGAAGGTGGCAACTGTCCCAGGAATGGGATGAACCTGCCCATGCCCTACAATATGCAAGTCCTCCCAAGTCCTCTAGAGCTGTTCCTCCCAAGTGAGCCTGGCCTTGGAATCTTATAGTGTCAGAAGAGATGGCCATCAAGCCTCTTGCCTGCCTGCTCTGAGGCAATGTGTGCCCCTGCCAGGAGAGACTAGAGGGCATAAATCCCTGGCTGTGGTGATGGCTGCTCTGTCCCTCTCATCACCAGGTCAACCACCTCTAAACCCATCTCTCATCTTTTTTTGGTTGCAAGCAGCTTTCCTGGACCTGCCAGGCCACAGCTGTGGCTGCTCTGAGTCACCCTGCGAGGGGAAAAAAAAAAAAAGAGGAGGGATGTGTTTCCTGCCTTGCTAATGAGCTGAAGTGGCACAGCAAAGTGTAAAGTGCTTTTTCTGGCAGCAGGATGTACCTGGTGAGTTCCCATGTTACAGGATAATCACAGGGGGAAAAAATTAGTGCCAACACCTGAGGATGCCCTCATGGGCTAAACAAGATGTTGCAACATGGGTGTTAAACTCGGACTTCTTGGTGGGTTTTTTTGTTTGTTTGGTTGGTTTTTGTTTGTTTTTTTTTGAGCAATACTGATTTTCAGCTGGATTTTTCCTTTCCAGCTGCAGTAAGAGCCAAGTGCAAGTGTTGGTATAACCAGTTTCACTCCTCTGGGGAGCAGGAGCATCCTTTGAGGTGAGGTGGGAGGTCAGAAGTCGGTCAGAACCAGCAGCTCTTGTTTTGTGGATGCAGTAATGGGTCTCACCAAGCCTGCCACAGCTCAGTTGTGGAAAAAACAACAGTGGGAATCTTTAAGTCAAGTTGATATGGATTCTATAGCATTCTCCCACTGAGGTTAAGTGATAGTGTCCATGGACTCCCTGGTTGAGATAAAGAAGGAATAGGTGCCTTGAAGGCTTCAGAAAGCCCAGAGAAAAAATATTTTATCCCTTCCATGCTACTCCTCACAAATCCTGCAGGTGTAAAATCTGTGCTATTGGTCTAGACAAATCTCTCAAAATGCAAAGTTGAAACTATGCATCAGTTTTATTACAAATATTGCAGTTCATCATCAACGTGGGTGAAACACTCACCCATGATAAGCTGGAGTGTGATGGCATCACTCATTTAAAACATCCCTGAGCATGATTCAGAGGATTAGAAGCTGAATCAATGGGGAGCAACTACTGATCAAGGAAAGCCGCTCCCTATTTAAGGAATACATCAGCTCCTGAGAAATCCCTTACATTTAATTTTACCTAAGAGCGTAATTGCATCTTTGTCCCCAACAGACCTAAAATCAATCTGGCAGACGAGTGGCACAAAGACATGGGGACTGAACCTGATGCTTATCTCTGGTCACTAAATACAGGGATCTCCTTCTACATAATGTATATATAAATAATAAAGCAGCCCTTGTAAGCAGAGCCCTTGTCAACTCCCTCAGAAGGATGGAGCTGTTGAGATGGACACCCTGGATGAGTCCCTGGAATTTCCCTGGGAACTTTGCTAAGCTCTAAAAAATAACACAACTTTTGAAACCTGTTAAAAAAAAAAAAAAAAAAAAAAAAGACCTTATCAGTAATGTTGTAATTTTTCCTAAAAAATATTCTCATCTTTAATAAAAAGTGTTTGTTTTGCGACAGCTTTTAGCTGTCATCCATGTTACCCTTTGTTTTGGGACTTAGTTATCCTAGTTAGTGAGGCAATTAGCAAAATCCTGATTTCTCATCCTCCTTTACTTCTTCCCCACTCGCTTTTGGTGCGTAAGAGAATCATGAATAAGCAACAGAAAAAATTGAAAGTGTTCAGTTACTTTGATTTCCTAAAAAAGAAAAGTAACTCCAGCCCAGCCTGATTTTTGCTTTTTCTTTATTCAGCAGTGCAATCACTAGAGGGAGGCAGATGGTAAATTTATCTATCCTAAGCTCTCAGACAGGTTATGGTACCTCTATAAATGACAGCAGAGGAGTTGTAAGTAGGAGCTCCCAATACATCATGCTGCCTGGAGGGGGGGGGGAAATTTGAGCACTTGCTGAAATCAGCTTAATTTTGTTACTGTCCCCACTGGCAGCCCCCAGGGTTGCTGTGTCCCTCTTAGCAGCTGTGCCAGCCCTGGTGCCTTGGCAGCCTGCAGAGCTGCTTGGCTGCTGAAGGTCACATTGAGTCCCTCAGCTCATCCTGGGAGACATTTAACCCCATTCCAAGAAATCAGGAGTGCAGGAGCTGGTAGAGAGGCTGAGACATGCAATTAGGGTTTTTTGGCCCCATAGTGCAGAGTTTGTGCAACATGCCCACCAGCTCTTCCCCAAGAGATAATCTTGGGCCAGGTATGCCCAAAATAAGTAAGAATCAGCAACTGCTGAGCATGAGGATTCAGTCAAAAGGGCCAAGCATCCTAATGGGTAATTTATGTTTTTATAGAAATAGGCTAAAACACAAAGAATTGCTACCAACCAAACAAAAAAAACTCCCTGCACATTAATATTCCTCACTCAAATACTTTACATATCAGCAAATAAAAAATAAACTTGGCCTTACAATTTATTTCACCATCTCTGTTTACCATCTGTTAAGCTAAAATGAAGCAAATGCTCCTGTTCTCCTTGCAAACCAGATGATACCTCGGGGACCTCCCTGCTTTGCAGCAGGGTCCCCATCACATGAGATATTTATCCAGCTGTGTGCTGGACATGTTGTCCAGAGGGATCCTGTGAGAAATGGTATCAAAAGCTTTACAGAAATCCAAGAAGATTATATCAGCTGTCTTCTCTGGATCAACTAGGTGGGTTACCTTGTCGTAAAAGGAAATTAGGTTTGACAAGCAGGACCTTCCCCTCATGAAGCTGTGCTGGCTGTGACTAACAACTGCGTTGTCCTTCAGGTGTGTGTCAATACCTCCCAAAATAATCTTCTCCATAATTTTCCAGTCACTGAAGTGAGACTGGCAGGCCTGTAGTTCCAGGCCTGTCCCTTCTTGAAAGCTGGGACGATGTTAGGCAGCTTCCAGTCAGCCGGGACCTCTCCAGATTTCCAAGACAGTTCAAAAATCATTGAGAAAGGCCTCACAATGACACCAGCCACCTCTTTGAATATTCTCATATGAATCCCATCAGGCCTGACAGACTTATGGGTGTCCACCTGGAGCAGCAGATCTGGGTCAAATGGGATTGTATCATTCTCATGGAATGGTCCTCCTAATTGTTAACAGTGTTAGAGACAAAGAAAGCATTAAACATCTTTGCCTTGCCCATATCCCTGTTTGTGGGATGACCATCTTCACTCACNGTTCCAGGCCTGTCCCTTCTTGAAAGCTGGGACGATGTTAGGCAGCTTCCAGTCAGCCGGGACCTCTCCAGATTTCCAAGACAGTTCAAAAATCATTGAGAAAGGCCTCACAATGACACCAGCCACCTCTTTGAATATTCTCATATGAATCCCATCAGGCCTGACAGACTTATGGGTGTCCACCTGGAGCAGCAGATCTGGGTCAAATGGGATTGTATCATTCTCACTGGAATGGTCCTCCTAATTGTTAACAGTGTTAGAGACAAAGAAAGCATTAAACATCTTTGCCTTGCCCATATCCCTGTTTGTGAGATGACCATCTTCACTCACCCTGTAACAGGCTGCATTGCCCTTTCCTATTAATGTCTTTTAAAAACCTCTTTTTATTGTCCCCCACATTGCTGGCCAGCTTCAATTCCAGCTGAGCTTTGGCTGCAGGAATCTTCTCCCTACAGTGGAGAACAGCATTCCTCTCACATCACCTGACCTTGCTTCCACTAGGCATACACCTTTCAGTTTTGCCATAGTTCCAGAAGATCCCTGCTCAGCCAAGCCAGCCTTCTGCCTTGTCTGCTTGATTTCCCATATTTGGGAATTGCTTGCTCCTGTGCCCTTAGGAGGTGGTGCTTAAAAAGTGACCAGCACTGATGGACCCCAACACCTTCAAAAGCGTTTTCCCAGGGGACCTTACTCACTAATTCCCTGAGCAGCCTGAAGTCTGCTCTCCTCATATCCAGGACTGAGGTTTTGCTGGCACCTTTCCTCCTGTCAACAGAGATTTTAAACTCGATTGCTTCATGATCACTGTGGCCAAGGTGGCCTTCAATCACCACTTCACTCATGAGACCCTCTCTGCTAACAAGCAACACATCAAGGAGGGCATCTTTCCTAGTCAGCTCTCTTAGTACTTGTGCCATGAAATTATCATCCAGGTGTTTTAGGAATCTTTAGAACCTGTTTGTGCCAGCTGTGTGGTGTTTTCAGTTAACATCTGGCAGGTTGAAGTTCCCCATAAGGACAAGGGCTCCATATCTGGAGGGATTCCAAAGTCATATAGATGTGGCACTCAGGGACATGGTGGACTTGACAGTTTTGAGTTAACTGTTGGGCTTGATGATCTTGGAGTGTTTTTCCGAGATTCTGTGTTTTTATAACTGGAAGGGGTTTTGCAGGTCTGTCCACACCTGCTGTAGGACAGCAAGAGGGGATTTAGGATCGCTTTGAACACGTGTGGTTACTGACAGATGGCTGTGGGAGGAAGAGGTTTGTCCTGCTGCAAGAATGACAGGCTCTCACTGCCCTTTTGGTCAGTGTTACTGCACTGCAATGGGCAGAAAAGCTTAAAAACTGGGAGCTGGGATGCAGTTGCTTGCTGAAAACCCAGGAGACTGGGAGGGTCTGATGCACTGCTTGTTTTGACCCACATAAAACCCATGGGCGTGTTTGTCCCTGAACATCCATCAGCCTGTCAAGCTGTGATGACGAGATGAAAAAAAAGGAATTTTAATTTTATTTTGCTAAGTGATGATTGACATTTTAAAGGGAATATTGTCAAAGCCACGTGTCAAGCAGCCTAACTGCCTAATCTGTGTGGCCCCTAATGACAAGTTAGACTATTACAACTGAAAGAATTTTAAGTATATAATAATTTATACATCATCACCGTGGCTATTTGCTTTCCACGCTTCAGTAAATGCAGATGAGGAGAGAGGTGCTTGTAACTCAAGGTAGTTTCACCTTTTTTCACTCAGTCCTGTGGTGGGATGGTGCAACCCTGGGGAAAATCACAGCCTTCAGCAGAGGCCAGTTAAAATGTTGTGATGAAAACACTCACTTTTACCTTGGGGCTTTTTTTGGTCCCCTTCAGTAATTGAATATTTTTTTCTTTTTTAAGACAGCAAGCATCTTCTGTTTTGTGTTGGGGTGTCAGCATCACTTTAATTCCAGGTTATAGCATTATGTGTTATAAATNTATAATAATTTATACATCATCACCCTGGCTATTTGCTTTCCACACTTCAGCAAATGTAGATGAGGAGAGAAGGTGGTTGTATTTCAAGGCAGTTTCACCTTTTTTCACTCAGTCCTGTGGTGGGATGGTGCAACCCTGGGGAAAATCACAGCCTTCAGCAGAGGCCAGTTAAAATGTTGTGATGAAAACACTCACTTTTACCTTGGGGCTTTTTTTGGTCCCCTTCAGTAATTGAATATTTTTTTCTTTTTTAAGACAGCAAGCATCTTCTGTTTTGTGTTGGGGTGTCAGCATCACTTTAATTCCAGGTTATAGCATTATGTGTTATAAATGGACAAATGCCTTCTCACCCAAAAACATACCAAAGAAAGAATACTTGGACAGCAAACTGAAAGGGTAAGTATGTCCCTAACAAGTGATAGCTGACCTCATTTCTCTGATTAGCTAATTGCTGTCACAGGTGTAGCAGGGCCATATATGAGTGAGTGGGTGCTAGGCCAGCCCCTCTACTGTGGGGATGCATTTTGGAGGGAGGCTGGGAAAGGTGGTGATCCCACATTTAAGTGGATTATTTTAGGAGAGTTGGGGTTTTTTCTCTTTTTTTTTTTTCTTTTCCTTGTCTCATTTCAATGCTGTGCCTGTGGTAAACCTCTGCCATGAAGCCTTTGCCCTCCCTGTTGCTTCTTGGCCTGCTCCTGGTGCTTGAGGTGTGGGGACCAGCTGCTGCTGGGCAGGCTCCCAGAGCGATGCTGAGGGCCTACTCTGACGCTGCTGATGCTGCCCCAGGGGTGAGTGATGGGAAAAGGGGACTCAGTTGCCTGTAGGAAACTCTCTTCTTGGGTGTAGTGTCCTGCCTGCTCACAAATCTTTCTCTCCTCTGTGTGGCCTCTATGGATTAAAGCACAGCTGGGCTTTTCTTGCTGTGTTTTGGGGGTGGTTTTGTATTGGTTGTGGTCCAATGGTGTAAATTGGGCAATGCTCCTGGGTGCAGGGAGGGGTGAATATTTATTATCACATAGAATAAACAAGGTGGCCTTGGGGCTTGGTCCAGGTGCAGGCAAAACCTCAATCCACCACGGTGGATTTGGTGCTCCCTTCCCATCAGGCTTGGATTGGCATTTCTCTGAGCAGCATTATAAGCATGGGCAGTGGTACTTGGATCTGCAATAGGACTCTCTCTTCTTTATAGGCACAAGGATCCTCTCAGGAATATTGGAAGCTTAAGCCAGGTAAGAGTTAATTCTCAGACAAGTCTCTTTTTCTGCCCAGAATTTGTTGGGTACCTTAAGCCAACAATAAGTGGTGTGGAAAGTCAGGAAAAAGAACCCGGTGCTGGGGTGGTGTGGAGAGGGAAGGAGATGTGGCTGATCAGTATTGGGTGCTGGGGTGAGGAAAAATCAGCGCTAGTGTGGGAGAGAACCTGTGCTACTATTCTGTGGCTGCTAAATCCCTACCACAGGGCAGGTCCTGGAGGCAGGAGCAATGCACTCCAGCAATTAAAACAAGTAGCAAAAGTTCAACCCAAACTTTAATTGTGCTCCTGTAGGGTGAACCTATTATGAACCCACGACTCTCCTAGCTTTGAGAAGGTGCTTTTGGAAAACACTGTATTTCTTCCTGCTTAAGGAAAGGTGCTTCACATTTTGACGAGATACTAATGTTTCTTATCCTGCTGAGGCTTTACGGGCTTCTGGCTTGGCTGAGCCCTTTAAAGCAAAGAGATTGAAAACGCCTTCAGGAGAGCTTTATCTACCATCTCTGTGTATAAACAACAAACACTACCTGTGTGTTGAAACCAAATGTAACACTAAACCAAATGTAACATTGCTTTTGTAACTCGCCCAGGTGTGGCAATTCCTTGAGCCTTTAGCTTTGATCCCTAAATAGCCTAATCCTGCAGACCAGAATCTGCCTCCCTGGGACAAGTGGCACCCAGTCGACTCTCGTGCAGGGACTTCTGCCCCCCTGGCTGTGGCAGGGGGGACTTAAAGCATGAGAGTGCCCTGCTCTGGGGTGGTAGCAGTGAGGGTACAGCCTGGCTCCACATGGAGCAGGGGGTGGTGGTGGCAGCTAGGGCTTCCCCAGCTTTCCAGGCACTCTGGAGTGGCACCCACGGGTGGGACGAGCACTGATGGGGCAGAAGTTTGGGGTAGGCTGTGATGTGGAAGGAAACAGTCACTTGGGCTGGAAGGGTTGGCAGTTTTAGGCACACCCCAGGCTGGTGTGTGGGTGCATGCTCAGGTGGCCTCGACCCCCGGACCTGATGGATTTGCACGTTGATTTGCAAATTGGAGCAGGAGGTAGCAAAATGGGGAGAAGAGTGGCCTTTAAAATAATTTCTGGTCATAAGGACTGGTAACTCTGGAGCAGGGAGTTGGGGAAAACTTTGTTATTGCTTCTTGTCTTCCAGAGCCGGAGTCTCCTTGGATATTGGCATATGTGCCTATAAGAAGCTGCCATAGAGTTCTGAAGGACAAGTACGGGGAGTTCTCTCCTCCAGCATACCGTGGTGATTTCCCAGTAAGCTTTTGGTGCAACTGGACCATCTGGGCAGGCTCCAGAAAGCACATAATAATTTATATTCAAGGCTTTAGCACTAAGGATGACTGCAACAAAAATGAGGACAAAATCCTATTTCAAGGAGTTTCTTCAGTGGTGGAAAACAGTGTTGTTTATTCTTGCTGGAAAAAGGAAATGCATGTTTTTGCCACATTTGCTCAGGCTGTCCATGTTGTGCTGCTGAAGAGGTACTTGCCAAACTGCAGAGATGCACAGTTTAAAGGGAAATACTACATCTTCCAAGACCAGGAAGGTGAATCTTCCTCCAAAGATGATGGGACTTCTGAAACTCCTGCTCCAAAACTACAAAAGCAAGACAGTATTTTTCAGTCTGGCTGGGTTGAAAACCTTAGAAATGTGCTGGGCTTGTCAACCACAGGTAGCACCATGAGCCTTGGCAAGACCACAGTGCTAAGCAGTGAGCTGATGCAGGAAAGAGGGATTACTCTGGATGCTACGGCTGTGGGAAGTCCTACTGAGCTTATCCCATGTGAACATGCAAAGACACTGCTTCTGGAAGCAAAAGCTCCTGGTGAGCTGGGGTCTGAGCTGCCAGGGGTTCAGGAAGCTCAAGGCACAGGAACATCTGAGGGTGTAATCCCCACTGCAGCACAGGATAGCTGGGGACAGAGTCTGTCTGTGAGTGGAGACATCACTGTGGGTTTTAGTTATATGCACAGGCTTTCAAGTGTGCTTTTGGAAACTCCTTTGCTTGGTGCCTTGCACGCGGCAGAACCTCTTTTGCAGCCAGCAGGTGTGAGTCTGGAGAACAGCCAGTCTGTGCTGAGCACTACCTTGAAGCCAAAAGGTCTGGGTGACCTACAATTTGCTATTAAACCAACACGCACAAGTTGCCTGGACTCGGCTGTGCACTCACAGTCTGTGTCCCCTGGCAGAGGGGAAAACCAAGAAAGCACCACAGGTACCACCAGGAACCAGCAGCTCAGCACAGTCAGCTTGGAGAAGGGTGAAAACCATCCCCAGCTGAGCATCCCAGCTGATGGCACAGTGAGCAGTGAAGCTGATGGCCTTACACGGGACCTGATGCCCAGCCTGAGCAGCCCCTATCAAGTGGTAAACAAGGACCACTTGCATCTGCTACCTGAGAGAAGCCCAAGCTGCCAAAGCAGTTTAAGGCACTTGTCCATACCTAAATCTGAGCTGGGAACAACTGGCCTCCAACATACAAAGCTCATGCATATTTTCCCACTGGAAAGCTCTAGGGGAGTTGTCAGAAGGAAAACAGTGCTGCCCCCCACAGCACCAGGGGACATCCTGCAAGAACATCCTCATTTGCATGGCAAGAGCAGTCAAGTCCTGCACTGGGACCCTACAAACCAAAAGCTTCCCCAAAATGCCCAAACACATGATCGCCCAGCTGCTGAGAAAGCTCATGTGTATTCCTTGGGTGTACAAAGCTGTGACCACCAAAGTGACAGAGCTGAGCAGCCAGGGCTGGCTGTGCATGCTTTACCAGCAGGGCTGGAGCATCTTCTCACACCCATGGCTGCCCCAGGTGCAGAAACAACCCCTCTTTTGGTGATGTTCAGCACAGCACCTATCCCTGTAAACTTTGGCTCTACAAATTTAATCCCTGAAGCACCTCTTCCTCCACAAGTGAAGCCTGTGTTCGAGTTGGCCTCTCTACCAGCTGCTTTGGATCTGGACCTTGTCAGTCCCAGGAGAAAGGTGGACATTCCCCCAGCTAGCCCAGGAAGACAGGAGATTGTCTCCCGTTCACCACCTTGCCACTCATCAGTAGCCTCTGAACTGGGCACAGATGAGTCCTCCAGATTCCTTGGCCCTGGGATGCAAAAGTTGGTGCTGGGGGAGGCAGGGGGCCAGTGGGAAAAAATCTCAGCCTCTGTGGGCTTGACATCCAGGAGTCCCTCCCCAGCCTCTGTCACTGTCCCAAGACCTGGTGTGGGGCTTCCTCGGCCCCAGGGCCATGTGAGCAGTGGCTCTGGGGTGGCACCAGCTTCCTTGTTTGGCAAATGGGGGGTGAGGAGAGAGGAGCCCATGGTGCCTGTGCAGCATCAGGACACAGCTGCTATTGACAAACCGCCTTCTGCCTCCATCCTTGGGGGATTTAAAACACAGACAACCACAGAAGCTCTTCGAGTGGGTGCAGGACAGAGAACTGCCTCCTTCAGCACCACTCCTGCACACCCTGATCTTCCTGCAGCCCCACGGGGAGGAACATTATCAAGAGACCAAAAGCCTTGGGATCCCTCTGATGTGTCTAGAAACACCCAGATGCCAGAACAACAGCAACAGAAACATGCTGGTAGGTTTTCCAGTACTCTGAGTTTCGGTGCAGCCCATCTTCAGAAGGCCAGAAGTACTTGGTGAGGGCAAGGCCAAAGTTGTGTCTTTCACCTGTAATCTCTACGTGGCCATCATAACCTGCTCTGTGGGGAGAAGTGTGGTGGGTTGACCCCTTCTGGACACCAGGTGCCCACCAGAGCTGCTCTCACTCCCCTACTCAGTGGGACGGGGGAGAAAAAATATAACAAAAGGCTTGTGGGTTGACATAAGGATGGGGAGAGATCACTTGCCAGTTACTGTCAGGGGCAAACCAGACTCAACTCAGGGAAATCAGTTTAATTTATTACCAATCATATCAGAGTAGGATAATGAGAAATCAAACCAAATCTTAAAAACAGCTTTCCCCCATCCCTCCCTTCTTCTCAGGCTCAACTTCACTCCTGGTTTCTCTGCCTCCTCCCCTGCCCTGTGAGGTGCAGGGTGACAGGGAATGGGGGCTGTGGTCACTTCATCACACATTGTCTCTGCTGCTCCTTCCTCCTCGGAAGGAGGACTCCTCACGCTCTGCCCCTGCTCCAGTGTGGGTCCCTTCCACGGGGTGCAGTCCTTCAGGAACAGGCTGCTCCAATATGGGTCTGCTGTGGGATTGCAAACCTGCTCCAGTGTGGGCTCCTCCCTCCACAGGGCCACAGGTTCTCCCAGCAGCCTGCTCCAACACAGGCTTCCTGTGAGGCTACAGCCTCCTTTGGGCATTCACCTGCTCTGATGCAGGTTCCTCCATGGGCTGCAGGTGAACCTCTGCTCCAGTGCCTAGAGCCCCTCCTTCCCCTCTTTCTGCACTGATTTTGGTGCCTGCAGAGTTGTTTCTCTCACAGAGTCCACTCCTTCCCTCTGGCTGCTGTTGTGCAGCAGAGCAGAGGCTCTACCACCATTGATGATGACCTTGGCTTTGGCCGGTGGTCAGTCCATCTTAGGGCTGGCTGGCATTGGCTCTGCTTGGTGCAGCCCCTTATAGAACTTCAGCTCCAATTTTAGAGTGGATATGTGGCTCTGGGGGCTGAAATTATAGAAATCTTCCAGCAGGAGAGTGTCTGAAGTGGTGCCTCTTCTGTAGCAATTTGCAGTGCTCCTGGAAGTGTAATATCCATGTTGTCTTGGTGCATATAATGACCTTTGATTACATGTTTCTTTTCTGTGTTTCTGATGTGTCAGAGCTGGGACCTCCCTGGGCAATGGAATACTTTCCCCTCAGGAGCTGCCATGTCATCTTTCGGGATGGGTCTGGGGTGTTTTACCTTCCGCTGCATGCTGACATTAAACCCAACATCTGGTGCAACTGGACTATCTGGGCAGGCCCCCAGAAGCACATTGTCATCTATGTCCAGGGATTTGAGGGGAGCGATGGCTGTGGCAACAACCAGGACAAGATCATCTTCCAGGGGGTCTCATCAAGTGTGGAAACCAAAGTAGCGTATGCCTGCCACAACCGAGGCACCCTGGTCTTTGCTACGCAAGCTACTGAGGTCCAGGTGTTGTTTCTGTCAGGGAGAAGCCATGAATACAAATATTTTGAGGGACAGTATTATGTATTCAGAGACTCTGAAGCCGTAGGCTCTTCAAATGATACCGTAGCAGCTCCCCGAGAGCCTGTCCAGGAGACCTCTAAGAAAGAGAGCAGGAGGACAGAGGCAACAAAAGGTTTACTGTCCATGCTCAGTGCCTCTCCAGGCCCACCAGCTACACCTGCTGGTGGCAGAATCCAGCCTGAGCTTGTGAGCCCAGATGGAAAGGCTCAACACCCTCCTGATCCCATGGAAGATGCTCAGTTTGGTACTAACCTGAGCAAGCTTGACCTGAGTGAGCAGAGTCAGCTGCATGATGAAACCAAGCTGGAAAAGAGCCTTCAGGACAGTGGTACTGAGGGCAGAGAAACTGAAGATGATGTGTTGAAGAAGACAGCTCCAGCTGGGCAAGACACTGGGTGTAAAGCTGAACCATCTGCCCTGGAGCTGACCAAGGGGGATGTAGAGCCGGTAACTGCCCTGGCCACCACAGTCCCAAGTCACTCAACTGGATTTCCTTTCTTCCACTCCTTCCCCAGCAACACAAGTGTCTCTGACAAATCATCCAGTCCGGGTCAGGCCAGTGACAGCCTGTCAGAAGAAGTGTTTGCTGCTACACAGCGCACACAGGCACCAGTGCTGGAAGAGCCACCACTAGACACCAGTACAAAACCTTCTGTCTACCCCTCTCCTGGTGTGACTGCTGGTGTTACGGTGTCTCTGGAGGAAAGGACAGAAGAGCTTTTTGGTAAGGTGTTTTTTGAGTTATCCACGGCTCAGCTGATGCCTGACACTGTGCTATGCCAATCTCCAGTGATGCATCACTCTCCTAAGAGGTTTTATTTGTAGATATGGCTGTTACCTTCAGTTGGTCCATGCAGTGGCACTCTTGACTCCTGTATCCAGGGCAGGAGGTACTTGAGAAGACGTAGAATTATCTGCTATAACATGACCATCTATGGGATGACACTGCTTGTAATAGGGACAGGCTGGTTTCTAATGCAAGTGTTTTGAATTATCCATGGAGGAGCCAGCCTTTTCACTGTGAATGTTATCTTGGCTTTAAACATCTCTGGCTTGCACTGATTCCTATGTAGCCTGTCACAGCGCTCCCAGGCGTGATCACAGAGTCTGAGCTCCAGAAGTTGGAGAAGGGGGGGGAAAAAAGGCTTTTTTCTCCTAAGAGTTGATGGCAGACTACTTTCACAGAAATATTTAGTCACTGATATGCATTAATTTCTGCCAGAAGGTAGAAAAGAAGTTGTTTTCACTTGGTGTTTCCTTCCCTCCAAACTGTTCTTGCCCCTTGCATTTCCTGGCCTGTAATGTGCAAGCAGTTTTGCTCTGTTGGGTTCCAAGGCAGCTCCTGTGGCTTCACAGGGATAACACTTCATCTGTGTCCAGAAATCGAAATGAGGTTTATTGGGGTGATTTCTTTCTAAAGAGCACTTTGCACTACAGGGGAGAGTAGATTGTATTTAGAGCTTGATATTTAATTTCAGTATAAAGGGAAAAAAAAGGAAAAAAAGAGCTGGCATGTGGCACTCCTCTTGCAAAGTGACATAGACATAACGTCCTTTACCTCCCTCATTACTGGTACATAGCGTTCAGCAGCCTGATGCTCTCCCTTTCTCTGACAGATCTGGTTTCTGCCCTGATGTCTCTGGAGAATGGCACAGCACTGCAGTCCCAGCACCATCCCGGAGGTGAGTCATGCAAGGAGCTAAGCATGTCTTAAAACACTGAAGTTCAGTGAGCTGACTGGGGCTGTGCTGGACATCACCTGGTCATTAAATTTAGAAACCAGTGGGGGTTGTTTTTGAAGGTGTTAGTTTTTAAGATACCAGTGCAATCCCACAGTCATGCTTTGACAACTTTGTACCTCTCCTGGAGAAACCTGATTTCACATGCCTGTCAAATGCTGGCTTGTTCAAGTTTAAGCATTACTTGTTGGCTATTTAAAGAAGAATTTTCTAAGGTGAATGAACTTCAATTCCTCCAATGCAT
>VYXB01007311.1:189295-244531 GCA_013397135.1 Pachyramphus minor | reverse complement strand
AGAATGCTATGAGAAACAGTGATATAGGCTCTACGACAGGATTATTATTGATTATTTATTGGTGTATGATTTGGAAGTGCAGTATCATAGTCAACTTTGGAACATAATTTTTTATTCCACAAATGCTCTGGAAGAACCCAGGCAATGTTCAACATCTTGCATTGAAAATCTAGAGAATGGGATGTGTCCAAAATGAAAATTTTTAGCTTTCTTTTGACAATGTAAACACCATTATGAAGTAAGCCAACTTGTCTTACAAGCAGTTATTTATGAATGAAGAGTAACATCCAGCATAGACTAATGCAGTGTGGAATAGTGTGGTCATCTTCAGAGAGATGCTACCAACATAAGACCAGGACCCTGAAAGTGACCAATAAGCCTACAGAAATCTGTTTTGCAACTATCTCTGTAGATAGGCAGCAGATGATAACAAACAGACTCAACAAAATCACAATTAGCATTTATATATCCTAAACCTCATAGGTGTTTCCTAATGTATCACCTCGATGCTATGATGCAGACCAGAAGGCATTTGCTTTGCATATCAAAGGTAACAGGACATTGTAACTGCAGTTAGTTGTACTTGCAATGTATTATATTTTATTAATATAGTATATTTAGAGTCTACCACACCAGTTATGATTTACTCTCCTGATGAAGAACAAGGACAGGAAAGGCATCATATGAGGAAAAAGGAGAGGAAAATGGAATGATTCTTGCAGGGGTCAACATTAAGTCTGTGACAGGCTAAGGGAAGGAGGCACCAGTTCTGGACTTTTATACTTTATCATAGGGCATTCTTTATTGCCTGGAGCCCATGACACTGCAAGTCACCAACCTATGATCCTTTACCCCAGATCTCCAGGAGCCTGTAGCCTGGTATCTTTTTCAAAAGTTCAACTCATGACAATCTCTCCTTCGTCTTGCTCCCCATTTGAAACTGAGGGGAGTTTTTTCTCCAATAACAGTTGAAAGACTGTGTTTTCTAAATTCAATTCTTACTTGCCTTTGTTCTCTAAAACAATGTAAAGCAGGGGTACCTTGATATCTAAAAACAATCTGCAGAGGACTAAAACATCTGAAGATACCAGCCTGTGGCAGATAACTCATTTACTGCAGGTAGTGTAGGCAGTACAGCTAAAGTTCCCTGAGTCTCTGCAGCGTAAGACCTTGCTTTCAGCTGTTTATGAGTCTGCGAAATACATTTGTATTCATCTTTCTCTATGAAGTATGTTCCCTTTTATTTTTCTTGCCAGTGATGTAAGATGGGTTGTCTGTTTGTATCTGGAAATCTTAATCTGTCCAGTCACCTTTCATAAAAGAACAAAGAAAACCAAGTTTTAGCAAATGAGAAATATGAAGGAAGTATTACAACTGGCATCTCTTGTCTCACAGAAGCATCTATTACCTCCTCCTGCAGGTCCTCCCACATCTGTAACCCTTGCCAACTCTTCTTAAACTTGGCTTGTAGGCAGTGCTGTGATACTCAATAGCTTTGAAACAGTGCTGATGACTGAGATAAGGCAAACTACATGAAATGCTGGGTATTAAAGATAGAACTGCTTTTGCTATCTACTTGCCAAATATCGCTGATGCACCTGTTTTATGTTCAGAGTGGGAAGACAGTCAAAAAGGAAGTGGCTAGCTTTAAAAGAGAAGCAGCGCTTTCAATTTCTCAAAATAGCCCAGATACAGAACTGGGTAATAAGAATACGTTACTGAGTAAAAAAAGTGTTTGAAACACGCTTGGACATTTTTTCATTGTCACACACAAATAGTATATGCAATGTTTCCAAAGAATAAATTCATTTTCACTAGTTTGGAGTGCTTCTTATCTACATCTACCACTGGCAGGCTTAAGGTGCTGCTTCGGTGACAAGTGGGCAAAGGTTTGTGAGAAAGCCTGTAGTGAAATTCATTATATGAATTGCCCTTTCCCCCCTGATTTTCACTGCAGTTCTCACACAGATGCAATGGAGAACACTCAAGATGCTAGTGTACACAAGCTAACATCCTCTGGCATACAGATTTTCTAAATGTGAAGGCAATTTTTCTAGGCAACATGTTAATTTTCTCAGTACTCAACAGGAACACTGGCTGCAACTGCACTGCAGGTGGGGAAATTATAACAGGTCAGAAACTTGTAGGAGCGTTAGAGAGTAGAGGAAAATTTTGGTCACTGGTAAAAGAAACCTCCATTAGAACATGAAAGTGTGCAATATCCTGGGATGTTAGGGACAAGGAAAAAAGCATTCAGCATGGGACATATCTGCTCTTCTTTGCTGGCCAAATCCAGTTAGAGGGTACACAAAAGTGTCTTATAATGAAGTGAACAAAGATTTTCCACACCTACTAGGGTGGTAACCCTGGAGCTATGAAAGAAAAAAAAGAATCTCTTAGAAACCACAGAACACTTGTTAGTACTTTAAAGCCTGGAGAAAAGGTTTTTATGTTGGCTAGCTGAAAGAGAAAAGAGAACTTACTAAGAAGTATGGTGTGATTTTTTTAAACTTTTTTTTTTTTTTCTTTTCAGTTTGACCACGAGTCCCTCTGAGCAAAGCAGAATCTTTACAACCTGTGAGTTTGGTTATAGGGGTAAAAAAGAGTGTAAAATGTGTGGCATTTGTACCAGAAAAGGAATCTTGATTCATTCTCACACACGTATAAAATATACATATACCACAGAAGTACATCATGGAATCACATAATTTTGTCTGTAAGTAAATACAGAGCTATAAGGTAAATGTGGTGATTCCTCTGCCTTATGAAGCAAAAACAGTAGTAAGGACTGATGACTTTGTCGGGCAGACTGCTTGGTGTCGAGATTTCAAGTCTGCCAAACAGACAAGTTCCTGAGCCTCCCCACAGCACATGGGAACCATGTGAAGGGGGGGATTGAGAAGGAGAAATGACAAATCCCCAGAGACAGCCCTAGAATCATTGGAGCTGTGGACCAAGCGTATTATTCACAGGGTAATGTCAACACTGTGGGACCAGGAGAAGGAAAGGGATGTTGTTGGTGCTACTGCCCTTTGATGCAGCTACTGAGCTCTGCTGAGAAGTGAGTCCAGAGAAGCTTAACACACGAAAAGTGTTTGCATCTCTTTTAAAGTCTTATTTTTCCCTCTCAGTTAAAATCCTACCCAATTTGATATGTTAATAAACGTTCATTCCACATATGGAATTTAAAAGCTAGAATCTGCTTTCAAAAACACATACAGCATCTGGACATGCTACATATAGAAAATCAAATAAATAACTTGATGAAAAAATATTCAATTTAGAACAGAGATATGTCTAACGTTTAGAACACCAGATTTTGTTCAGGCACATCTCAACTCCAGAATATGCCATCTGAGGGTTCCTCTAGTTTTCAGGACTAAGGGCCAAACTTGGGATTCTTTCCCTTTGAGGATATGGATATTCAAATGCTATTCTTTGTCTATGTGCTTAATTCCCTAAAGGTATGCAAATACCTTGTGACACTGAGAAGGCCAGAAGGCATTTATCACCATGCCTTTGGGATGTACCTGGCAGTCTGTAGAGAAGGTACCATACACTCTCACCATTTTCAATTGCCAACTCCCAGCACCTACTAAAAGGACAAACTTACACTTTCAAAGATCTCCTGTGTGCTTGACCCAGCTCTGTATTTGTTCTTCACTGAATCGTGTTCTGCTAAAAGCTGTAAGCAGGTGCCAGAGATGCAGAGAACAAGGATTGCCATGAAATTCTCCCACCTGCATCCTCCTCCAGCCTGTCCCCCACTTCTCGACGCTGAGTGGTGCCCCCAGCTTGGCCATGAACTCTGTCTGCCTGTGGTATACTAGCAAGATTGTGGGTATTCCTGTTAGAAAAAAAAAAAAAAAAGCTGGAGACAACTCTTAACTGTGCCCTTGAATGTGGCTTTTTTTTTTTTTCTAATATGTACAAGAAGAAATATAACTAATAGGGGTTTTTTTAAGAGATGTTTGGATTCTTCAGTTTTGGGATATTTTTTAGCCTCTTGTAGTACATGCTGGGATGTGAGACTGAATGCAAACTGGGCATTTGGGGATCGTAATGATTCACAGGCAACATTTCTATCTGGAACTGTAAGGAAATTGCAGACAGAGCCAGATCACTAATCCCTATAGATCAGCCCCTTGATATCAACGGGGCAAGACTGACCCATATTATCTAAGAATCCTAATCCCAATTCCCCAGATGTCCAATGACAATGAGAATCTGAGGTCTGAAATGCTCAGGTTTTGACTTGAATTAACCTTTTCCCTGTTGTTTTCTAACTTTAGGATGTGAAGTTCATCTGTGTTACTACCTCCATCCCTCACACTTTTCTTTAAGAAATTATTTGGAAAAGAAACTACTATCTTCATAGAAATCTGAAACATTAGAAGGATGTTCAGAGAACTGATGGTTATAGTTAAAATAGAACTAAAGGAAAACCAAGTATTCTCTCACTTAATAAGCACACTGATAAAAAATCACTTGCAATGGTTTTTAACATAAAAGACTATGAGAGCCTAAAAATATTGCTGTCATTTTTGAGAAGCACAGTCTCCTTTGAGCCTGGAGAGACTACTGAGTGCTATATATTTTACCAAAAGCCATGGCTAGCATAACATATTATCAGGATTAGCTGCCTTTCTTTATAAGCACATTGTAGCCCTTGTGAATCACACCAACTACTTTCTCTGCCATGGCTTCATATGCCAGTGGGCTGAATTATTCACTATCTGCAATCTGAGTCTGCACAAGTTCTTTCAAAGAAATAAAAAGTAGGGGCTGGTGAGGCTGGTGCAGGGAGAATGAGGGACAAGATTAAGTCCATGAAACATGCTGGGAGGCACTTGAAGATTCTTGTATTTTGATGTGGTAAACAATCCCAACTATTATACAGCAGGATAATCTTTAACAATGATGATAGCTCGTTGATAACTATGCTGAGCACAGTGAAAGGAAAAGTGGAGTGGGAAAAGCTGTCTGCCTCAGATTATTTGTATTTGAAAGGTACGTTATTTTTTTGTATAAAGTATGAAATTTTTTTATATAATTTTTTCACGTGGAGCAAGTTTAATCTTCTCCAGATCTGTGAACCACAGTTAGAATCAAGGTGTTAATCCAGAAACCTCCCTTGACACTGTTTTTTATTTCAACTGGGAAGATTCCTTTTACAATTACACTGCAATGATGGAGTTAGCAGGGTCAGAGGAGGTAGCATGAGAGATGAGAAACAAGCATATGTGACAACCTCCAGGAAACCATTTACATGCACGAAGCAAAATGTTTCCAAAACTCAGAGATGTGTGAGTTTGACAAGCAAATATGCAAGCACAGTTGTTCTGAAAGCTGGGCTGCCTTCAACAGATGGGCTCCCCCCGAACCAGATTAGGGGTTTCTTTGCTGGTAAAGGTCAGCAGTTAGTTACCACAGGCACTGGTGGAGGGAAGAACATGGGACACTACCTTTCAGGTTGGTGTCACTCCCAAATTTTGGTCCGTCTCCAGGCAGAGAGGAGTTAATAGCTGTAGAAGGCACTGGTCTTAAGTGACGGTAGTGCACGTAGCTGCCTCCAACCTTGACATACTTGCAGCCTCCAGCATAGTTCACAATGCCATGGCCATTTTTCCTGAGCAGGAGTTGTGCTCAAAGATAATCAAAGGTTTAGAATGAAAAAACTGCTTTCAAGCAGTCTAAACTCATAAATTATTTTAATGTACAAGGGCAGTGAGAGTAGGTGTTCACCTGTCAGCCTGCTGCATTTAAGACACAAGCCTATCTCCAATCCTCCATGCACTGACTTTAAAAAAAATTACATGGGTAAAAAAAAAAAAAAAAAGCAACAAAAAACACAACATCTTTGCTACAGAGACATTTTTAACAAGTATTCCAGAAAGAGCACCAGCTATCAAAAAGGCTGCCAGGACCAGAAGGAGCCATCAATCGAACAAGTTTACATTTCAAAGTTTTTTGAGAACAGTGAAAATGTCTTTACCCTCCTTGATGGGAAAACTGCAGAGCTATAGGAAAGTATCTATTTGCTGCTCCTTACTGAAATGCAATTCTATGAAGCAGCCCTTTAACCGGGGATGGTGCTAGAATGTTAGACATATATATATATTTATATAGATACATATACACATATACATATATATATATATAAAACTCTCTTGAGAGTTCTGCTAGGAGCTGCCTTAAGACCATGGAGTCAGTCTGTTCTCTTTTCCTTTCGTATATGCCATTGTTCAGTTCCAGAGTTTCTCTTTGATATTAGAGATGAACTGGTTAATTTTTAAAACCCTTTTCTGATAGTATTTTAAAGATGGCAGAGTGCATTTGTCTAATTTTGACATTTATCAGATAATTCAGTCAAGTTCCCTCATGTGACACAGCTTCATTCCGTCAAAAAGAATCTGCTGCAAACAAAAGGCCATAGTATATTGTACAGCATCACTGCTCACAGATGTTTCAAAATTAAACTGTTAAGCCTGCCTTGCCCTGGTGGAACCTGGAAAAATACAAAACAAACAAAAAAATGGAATGACTCTTAACAAGCTGTACTTTCTGTATCTGTGCTACTCATTTTATCTCTTGATTTTTTCTGAGTCATTTGAAAATGATTAGGCAGCTCAAATAATTGTTTCCTGGGTATATTAGCAGCACTATAATTGTCATGTTTAAAGCTAAAGTTGGTAAAGACTGTAGTCTATTCTGGAATATTCAAACTTTTAATATACAACAGCTTGCACATAAATATTTTGAAACTTTTATTAGTGGTTTCCCTAGCAGTTATTTTCTTTGTTTCTTTGACAGGACCCCAGATGGATTCAGACTGACACTGTTCTTCATTACCCAATGGCACTGCCTGAACTCTGGATGGAAAGGTTGTCATCTTGCCTTTGGCCAGCATCTTGTAGTTGCTACCATACACTGGCTGTTGCACACTCTCCTCTTCTGGGTGGGAAGGGTAAAGGAGAGGCCTCTACTTCTTTTTACATGCAGAAAAGAACAAATGCCATCTACCAGATACATAATTTTTGTGAGTGCAGTCACAGCCCCAGACAGACTTATTGAAATAAGTTATACTTGGTATAATCCACTGGGGGACAGGGGGGAAGTTATCAGTTACCATGCCAACAGCCTTTGTAAATACCATTGGTTTTCAATGAACTCCTTTTGACCCTCTGGTCTGAGGTTGCTGCTGTGTGATGTACATAATTCTCTCAACACTGGTGCATTACTTCTGCTCAGGGTTGGGGGTCAAGCCTGTAGTGTAAAGTCAAAGAGAATTAGCAGTCCTATCAATAACCAGCAGCAGGACTGCAGTCCAAATGATAGATCATAAAAATCCAAGGAAAGATGAATAAAAAGTGAGGGAACATGCATGTATATTCTATAGTTTGAGCAGCTGCTGTGGACTATCAACATCATCAGGAGATCTCAGTGCATTAGCATAAATTCAAATGACAAATGCACAGTGCTATTCAGAGACTCATTAATTTGCAATGGGTGCAGTGCTCATGACATATTAGTGAAAAATTCAAATGTCTTTGTAGCATTGTGAGTTTAGTTGCGGGACCTAAGTTGCTAAAGTGAAAACGTGTGCAATTTTTTAGCAGTTTATTAAATTATGAAGTGTGATAACTATATCTGTGCATCTTTTTAAGCAGATGAGGTCCAGCGTGCTCCAGCACCAAATTGCACGGTTTATGTTGAAATCTCCCTGTCAGACAAATTCTGAGCTGGAGCTGAAATACCAGCTAGGTGCTGGCTGCTGCAGCATGCAGGCTGAGATCTCCCCCTTCTGGGTGAATGGCATTGCCACTGAGAAAAAGGAAAATTCATTTTTTTCAGGGCTCCTGCTTTTTTATTCCATCTTCTCTGCCACATTAGCCACCGGTTGTTTTGCATAATGATTAGAGAAGACATGATGGCAGAAATAAAATAATCCTGTATTATTATGTGTGACCATGATGGTTTCCTCTGTCACTCCTTATGCACAAACATAGCCTGTACATGTAGGATAACTTACACATCTATGGAAAGCCTTTATTGTGAGCAACTTATCTTAAGCTATGGCTTTGTTTATCTGTAAAAAATGGAGAAAGAGAACATTTATGCTTTTGTGGGGAACAGCCATAGTACTCTTTCATAACATTTAGATCAAGTTTGTAATTATAACATCTGAAAACTGAAATATACCACAGTGGTGTTTATCCTCAGTGCCTTGACTCTGTCCTGTATGTGCAGTTCTGACACACTGCTGTGTCTTTCCGACCTTGATGAGCACTGTGAACTCTACCATATATTTTTGCTTCCTCTTGGACCTCTATCTATATCTTCGTCTGGCCCTGAGTTTACATGTTTTTCTGTCCACCTGGCTGTCACATCTAGTGTGGGTTTCCTTTACCAGAAAAATATACTGTAAGATAATTGCTAGTACTTTTTCTGAAGAATAAAAACCTTAGTTTTAAAATACAGGAGCCGCAATACCTTACTTGCAAAAAATAGCTTACATTTTCAAAAGCACTAGATTCTAGCTGCACAGCCTCTGAAAAATTTCTAAGCAACTTGATTTTTGGAAACAGAGGAATTAGCTGCCAGTTGCATATCCAAACCCATTAGTGGTTCTTGAACATTTGAATGTCTCTGTAAAACACAATAATATTTTATATATACATCAGTCATTAGGTAGTACAATAATAAAAGCCTAAATAAGATTTGCAGCATCTCCTAGTATATGTCACACCTCGGAGTGAAAGGAGAGCCATTTCTCACTCTGGCTTCTCATCTGTGTCATGCCACCTGCCACATAGGATATGTTATNAATAATAAATGTCATGTCTTTCCCATCCCTTTGAGGAGTAGCACAATTCCTCTGAGCCCCTCGGTGTTCAGATAATCACAACTTGCCAGGTGACCTGAGCTGCCAGTGAGCTAAGACCATGTGCTTTTCTCTCTTCACATAAGAGAGAAAAGCAGTCAGCACACCACCAAACTAAGATGACAAATCATTATAAACTGGCTTAAAGCTATAGTTCCCAAATTACACAAATGGATTAGGATGCTCATCTCACCTCAGCTTCCACCCCCCTCCAAACCCTTCCCAGGTACACATCTGGGGTGACATCATAAAAACTTCATGAATTTCCCATTACAGTCAGTTGAAGCTTCATCACACTCTAACATCACACCCTATCTTCATTAACCTTGCCCAAAACCTGACGTGAATATCCACATCACTTGGCCCTGAGTTATTGTAGTCACAAGGAAAGATTTTGAGGAGGAGAGAACAGATGCAACAGCAAGGTGTGATGCTAGCAAACAGAGTGTCTGGGTGTGCAGATGTTGGGATTGTCTTGGGGCCATGACATTCCTTCCCTCTCCAGATTTCAGCCAAAGGAAATGCTAAAAATCTGGAATAGCAGCGAAGACTGGACCTACAGTTATTTTATACACAGAAGAACAAATGTTCAGCTACAAAGGCTGCTCCAGGGGATTGGAAAAACATAGAGTTAAGAGCAAGAAAAGCTATGTCTCCATGGCCCCAGCTGGTTGGAAAGCACAGTGTCCATCCCCCAATTCTCCTTTCCCCTTCACCACTGAAATGCTGGTGTTAAGCAACAGAGCAGAGCCTTAACACAGGCCTGTGTTTCAATATATGTTTTCAAATATTTCAGGTGCAGAGTCACTGTCCTGACCAGAGCTGAAAGGACAGCTGAAGGTTTCTCTCCAGCAAAAAAATACTTCGGTGGTCCTTCACTGTCTCTCCAATATTTCATTCCCTCCCCTTTGCCCAGGTTAAGACAGGAGCCAAGAGCATGGTGTCATGGATGATAGGCTGATGGGATTGACGGTGTCAGCAGGCTCCTAAAGGTTAAATGTCATGGGATCAGAGGAGCCTGGAAATTAATGAGTTGCCCTTCTCCTCCTACCATGCATGTCAAGATTGAGTCCATTAGCTAAATGTCACTTACCCTGACTTCTGTGGAGAGATGAAATTTTATTTTGTGTGTATATCTCAAAAACCCAGTTAGAGGAATTAGGGCAGAGGTGGTATTTCTTATGAGAAACAACTTTCCTTCATTAGCAGGCAGCACTGCTGGAAAACTGGGTTTGGTTTAAACTAGATCACCTAATCTCTGCAACCAGTCTTTCTGTGTTTACTAGTTCACCTTATATTTAGGCATCAATGGAGAAAGCATTTTGTACCTGATCAAGAAGGCAGTCAAAAGAAACGCTTAATTGCAAAAAAATTGTTTTCCATACCACAAAAGGCAGGATTTAGCTTTTATCTCAGAAAAGTCCCAATCTCTTTTTCACTTTGGGTTTGTGTGAGTTTTTTACATCACACCACCCAAGAGGCTGCTCTGAACTTTGCATTTCCAGGAGTGACACTGATTTCAGGAACATATTCCAAGAAAAGTTTCCTCATAGGTGGTTGGGTGACAACAGAACTTAAATGGGCAAGTCCCATCTTAAAATGCTACAAAATTATTATTACCTACAGAAGAATCCCAGAAGAGGGAGTTTGATAAGACTAATGGTAAATTAGATTATGGCTACGTGCTTGCAGAACCAGTCAACTTCCTTCCAAAAAATAAACGTCATCAGTGTTAAAACTCTGGTCTGAGCTTTCACACCAATGAAAATCCAGTCACTCTGCCAGCTTCAAAAGTAAAACTTGGTCCAAAGTCGTTAGGGAAAATGAGGTGATAATATACTTAAGCTTATGACACTGTTTGTGTTAACATCTTTTTTTTTTTGTGCCGAACATGTTTGTATTCCAATTGACAAAGTATTTACAATGAGACGAGATATACTCACCACCAAGGGCAATTAATTCAGGGTTATAAAGCTTGTGTTTCAGAACAGGCATGAATAATTCAGTGTTAGGTTGTTTAAGTGTGTTTTGTAAAATAGAGCTGCAGCTTTTGTTTTTCATGAAAGCTTCTGGGGGAAAAAAAAAGTGATTTTTTTGTTTTTTCTTTTTCTCGTCACCCATGGGAAGAGCAGTGGCCTTTTGATGTTCCACATTGACCTGCATTTCTTGCTTGTTTCACTAAATTGAAGAAAATACAACTTAAAATGGAAGCATTAAGGAGTAAGGAGTGCAACACTATCCCTTTGTGTCGCAGCCTATCAAGTACCACAGGCAGTACTTCAGAGTGCTTTAATCATGACCAGCATTGCCAGATTGTGAACTTTTATGATGCTGATGAGCAGAAGTGCACACACACATAAATGCAGTATTTTCTTTTGAGTGTAAGTCTAACCTGGTAAATGAATTTGTGCAGCCAAAGGGAAGGTGTCTGTGAGGTATCTCTCCATCTGTGCTTCAGATGCATCATGCTACTCCACAGGCTAGATGCAAAAAACAAACCTGGGTAACCGCTGGATGACTGGACTGACCAATTTTTTTTTTTTTTTTTTTAATCTTTACAAACTTTTGGCATAGTTGAACACACATACGAAGTACTTACAGTGCCTGTTAGTGGCTGGGTGGGCAGGGCCAAGTCAGGGGAGAAACTATGACCTTCATTATGGTTTCATCGTGGTCTTCAGAATTCTCATATTTGAAACCATTTTGATATTTTAAATCAAGAAGTAGCAGAGAGCCAGAAACAATACAGTAGAGAGGTGTAAATTGCCTCAAGTGAAGTAGTAAGGCATTAGTTCAGATAAACAACATTCATAATGCAAACTTTGCTGAATTTGAGGGTCTCACTGAAAATGTTCTTGCACCACAGGACAGGCACTGCCAGTTGTGCCAGTCTTGGAAAGCATTGTGTGCTGAAAAGCAAACCACTTGAAACAGGTAATATAGGAAACAGCCAGGTTGTTATGTGCCTAAAATCTGTTCAAGGAGTAAAACCTCCTGGTACTTCTGTGGTAGCTGAGTTGAGCCTTCTCAAGCTAGGCCAATAACTAATGGAGACCTGACTGGAGGTAACCTCTATATCTGTCCACTTAGATAGGGAGTACTGTATGGTGCAGCTGAAACACTGGATTTTCACACTTTGTGACTAAATTGCTTTGCGTAAGGAAGCCATGAGACTTCTGAGAAGGAAGGAGAGTATGTGCACATCTTCTCTACCACGACCAGACCATGTCAAGCTCACCTACAGCTTTTCCTGAGGATCTCCACATAGACCCATAGGATCATAGAACTCTTTAGGTTGGAAACAACCTCTGAGACCATCAAGTCCAACCATTAACCACACTGCCAGGTTCACCACTAAACCATGTCTCTAAGTGCCACAAGGAATAATATATATGCTCACATGAGAGCACAGCCCAGAAAGATTACAGAGAAATATTGAGCCTGGAAACTCGGTGTTTTCAGGACAGTCTTTAACATTTCTGTAATGAATAAGAGAACACAGCAGCAGACAGGGCAAAACTCACATCAGTTTCTCACCATGGGAAAAAGACAAATGGAAATGTCAATATTGAATATTTACAGTAAATTGTGTAGCTTATTCAGGATGTCTGCAAGGTTAATGTGATTAAGGATTATAATTCCAAGAGAAACAAATGTGTGCCCCAAACCAGCATTTCTCTTTAGAAAAAACATCTTTCATTGTTACCTTGATAGTACTTCTTGTAAGGTTGATTTATTGTTTTCCCTAGAGTGATAAGTCTTGAACAAATGCTTGGATGCTGTAGTGAATGACAGGGTACAGCAGATTTGTTTTCTCTTTAGCACTGTGTGTTTCTTCTCTTTGTGCAGCAGCATGAGAGCATCTGAGTGAAATGTCCAGACCTCGTGCATATTAGGATTGCTGGCTTACGGATAGAGACACCAAGTGCTGGGAGAGTGTGGGAAGAAGCAAATTGAAAATCAGCCAGTGGGAAACAGAGAAGAAAGCATTTTTACTGCACTGTGTTTACAACTTGTGCTTTCTCAGATCCTAAAAAACCCACTATTTTGCCTACATGTCTGCAAGACATTATAGTTCTACCATGCACATCAGTGCACAGTTGTTAAAGTAATAGCTTCTTCAAGCTAATGTGTGCTGAAATTCAAGTTTAGAATTGCCTGTAAATTCCAGAAAAATGGAAGATTTAATGAAAGGTTCTTCAAATTACTAAACCTGAATAGTGAATTTGCAGCCTGCCCCTTCTTACTGCTTTTATTTCTGTATGACAGTATTTTATATTCTAAATGTGCATTAAAAACCTGTAATCTAAGAGTGAGCTATCATAAAAGGAAGGATGTGTCTGTGTGTGTCTCTGGATCTGTGTTATCTGTGTGTCCTGAACCCACTTTTTCAGTTTGGAAAACAGCTGACATGTTTGGAAAACAGTAGCCATGAAACTGCAGCAGAGGCAGTTCAAGATTTTCTGGGGTACAGGTATTGGGGGAGAAATAACATTTACAGGACTATCTCCTTTTTTTTCTTTCTTTTCCCACCAAGGAATGATGTTGGTTTGTGTTGCCAGACAGGGATGGCTGTGGAGTGGTTGTGTGCCTGTGGTGCTCCAAATACCCCTTAGCGCTTTGGGAGTCACAGACCATCTGCATCCATCACCAGGGACACACTACCACTTTCAACAGTGACATCTTTTCTTTCTCACACTTTCAGAATTATTTTTAATGCTAGAATAAGTTAAAATCTAAGCTGTAATGTCTACAAAATGCATTCAGAACACTTAATTTACACTTTTTCCAAAAAATCATAAAAACATTCTTATGAGGTATGTTCAAAAATATTGAACAGGGCTTCTGTAAAGCCCTTTTATTTTGTGATAGCTAGTTTTCATCCATATTACTGTAGTCTTCTCATCTTTGTTTTGCTAACGGTGACATGCTTTTGTTTTCATCATGAGTCTTCATTATATTTTCTGTTGGTTTTACCTGTCTTCTGCCATTAAAATACTCCTCTGTAGTTTGTAGTGTGATAGAATTGTCCAAAAATCTGCATATATGGTCCACTATTGTCTTGTTCAATAAATATGAACTCCTAGACAATTTGTAATACTGCATTTACCAGCCAGTAAAACATACAGAGTGCAAGAAGTCATGTGAGAAAGAAGACTATATTTACAATACCTCTGATAACAAACCTGCTGCAGAACTCACTCCAGGGTCAGTCTAAACATGACAGCACTTAATAACTGAGCGACAAAAGATAATCATCCTGAAGTACACTGCATTATGAAATGCATGGGAGTTTAACTGTTATAGTAGTCCTGCTGCTACTAGGTGAAATACTGGCAAAAATAGCAAAATTTATTACTGATTTCAATCAAAAACGTTTCTAAGGTCAATATAAGGAAGGAACTGTAGCTTCAGTTAAATACAATTAGTCATAATTATTGCTTTGCAATTAATAAGTAATGATAAATCTGATAGCTCAAGATGCCAAGAGGCTTTGTCTAGATATCATTTTTGTAAAGACCCAAAGTTATGAGCTCACAAGAAGTAAGTCAGAAGGTGAGTTTGGGTTTGAACTGTAAACACATGAGCTATTTCATGGATGTTGCCCACACAGATTCACGCTCCTCATCCCTGCAGATGTAGAAAGGTTTAATGCCTTCACAGAGGGATTCATCATCACAAATCATCTTTGCTTTTGAACCTGAGGAAAGAGATTCAAACTGATGTCATCAGGCTTATGGTAGCACATGTCCCCATAGATGTTTTTTTTTCACAGCAGTGTCCAGTCTTTCTGATCAAGGAGATGTACTTTGTTCCACAAGATGAAGGATCATGAATGATGCCTTTGCTAATCCAGTGAGTGGGATAGTTAGTCTAAATAGCCTGGAGCTACTTCCTAGGGGCTGCGTGACCTTGGAAGTACCCAGGATGGAGATGTGTTGGAGATGTTTTTTAAACTAAAAAATTTGAGAATCTCCGTTCTTTCCGTACAAGGATGTACGAGCTCTTTTTCTTTAGGAGCACAAGAGGACAAACCCAAAGGCTGAGTGAGGTCAGAGGAGGCAACTTTCATTTTTTAAAAGGAATTCTAGTGTCATGTATATTTTTTATCTGACTTTTCATCCCGTTCTTTTTGTTTGTCATCTTCAAGTCTGCACAAAGGCTGTAAGAAGACTGTATTTCACACTCTGACACCAGCTACTCCCTTAAGACAGTACTTGATAAACAAATGCAGAAGGTGATGAAGATAAAGGTTATACAAAGTTTATCTTTTAACTTCTTATAGAGACAATGCCTGAGATTATCAACTTTTCTCAAAAAAATCTCTACTGAGTAGTTCACCAAGCCCAGTTAAGGCATTTAGGCATCATAAATTGCATGTAGACAGTTTCTTAGTCTCCTTTCCTTTCTTTTTTTTTTTTTTTTTCCCCATTCATTGTAACTAAGGTGCTTTGTTGGAGGGAAAGGAACAGACAGCAGAGAGACATAAAGCTTTCTGAGTCTCTTCTCTGTTACACAGTGGAGCGCATAATTGTTCAGAGCTCCACAATAGTCTAAAGGGATCTGATTATGCAAATACATTAAACATCTCTCAAAATCTTCTGAAATTATACCATATTAGACATACAATTAAAGGGGAAGAAAAGTTGATTGTTTGAATGTGCATGGTCTTTTCTATTTGCAAAAAATATGTTTCTCAGAAGGACCTAATGGAACAGGTTCATGATACAAGCCTAAATCCAGTTTACAAAGCCAGACTACTGGTTGTCTCAAGAGATACAATCCAGCGACATTTGACATCTGTCCTCTAACCTTACCTCAGCCTTCTGTTCCCCTTGAGCCAGACAGATCTAAGCTGCCAATTAATAGATAATGTAAGTTTACTTAGATGTCATGTAATGCTGTTATCCATGTGGAAATACATCAAATGTCCTAGTTTGCTCTAAAGGCTATGGCGCTTAGTAAAAATCTTCTCCCATGGGAAGCCTAGGCTTGACAAATGCCTGAGGATTAGTCATATTCAGCCATCCCTTTGTGATGCAAAATGACATAATCATTGGCTTTTTCAAATAGTATTACACTTCTACTTTCTCTAAACAAAGAACCCAATTCCAGGTTTGCAAAGAGTTTAGGTTGCATATATTTGTTATTTAATAAAGGTGTTCTGATAAATCTCAGGAACAGAATAAACACAATCACTAAAAGACTTGTGTCAATTTTTAATAAATTCTAGGATGTCTAAAAGCCAATAGTTTCTTTCAATATTTGTTATGGTTTTGTGTCGTATTGCTGCAACACCAAAAAAGAATACCTTAGACAATCCCTTCCAAAGTCATTCTGTCTGTCCACTGAAAACACCAAACACAGGTTGATATTTCATTAGAATACGTTAGAACTTTGTATCATTTATCCTAGGGTAAGGATTTAAATTAAAATGTTATGTTTTAAATAGGGCCAAAAATCTATTAAAATGCTTATATTTTCTAAAACCCAACATTCAAAACATATGGGAAAAATTGCCTCTAGGTATTGAAAGTTGTTGCTTTTATCACACTGTGCATCTAAATTCCCAAGGATGATTGATTTAACGAGGTTTGCACATTGAAAATCTTTTTCTTTGCTACAATAGAGGAAATCATAAGAAAGATTAATGCCCTCTGCATGGTGCCACTGAATTAAAATGTCTTTCAAATGTCTTCACTCCAGGAACACTTTGCTATCCAGGCCTGTACTTAACAAAGATTTTCTCAGTGTAAAGAATTTATTAGTCATGGCTGATGATGCTGGTGTGTTATAACCTAAATACCTGGAATATGCTTATATTAGGAAAAACTACGCATTTTGGAAGGCTTTGAAGTGTTCATTTTTCAGGCTGATATAATGGTTTCCATGTCAGAAACACACAAGGTTACCCAAAGGTATGACATTCATTCTTGACGTATCTTCCCATTGTCAGTGATATCTGATACAGAGCAGAAAAATGTGCTCAGACTGCACTGTCTTAGAAAGTTTACCTCAAAGATAAAGGTAAAGGGACACAGACCAGGTTGAACATGCATCTCTTTCTTTAAGCAAGGAGCTTGGATCAGGGGGGTAATACACAAGAATCAGCACAGCACACTGGCTGTTTAGCTTTCCACCTTCCTCAAGAGAAGTGTAGGTGTTACGGCATTAACTCTCTCTGAAAAAAAAAAAAAAGGATTAATTCAGTGTTCCATTCAAGGAAAGTGCATTATACAGAAATGTGCCTGTAATGTCAGTATATTGGAAAAATTCTAGCTCTATTTAGGAAGAAGTCAGGGTATGAATGTATTTACAGTGGGTCGAATAAAAGAAATATAGAATCACAGGACCACAGAAAACTTCAGGTTGGAAAAATCTCTGTAGTTCATCAGATTGAACCTTTCACTGAAAGTAGGGCCATGGACTGGTTATGCAGGGCTACATGAGGTTTTCAATGTATCTAGTGGATGACCTTCCAGCAGTCTGATGGGTAAAATATCTAATTTGAATATTCTCACGGTGAAGAATATTTTTAATATCCAGCCAAAAATTTATTTCGATCAACTTATGCCTGCTGCCTTATGTCTTGGTGCCATGCATTCTTGTGAAGTGAGGATAACTTATTCTCCATAACCACCTCTGAGGTCTTGGAAGGCTGTGACTAGAACTCCCTGAGCCACCCTCTCTCCAGGGTGAGCAAACCCAGTTCCTCCCATCTGTCTTCATATATCACTTTCACTGATACATTTGTCATCCTAGTGGCCTTTATCGAGTCTGATGGTCTTACTTTCTCAAGCCAAGAGGACCAAGACTGTTTTCTAAGGTATGGCCTAAAAAATGCCAAGTTGAGTGGGATATTCTCATCCCTAATTTGCTAGCTGCATTTCAGCTGCTGGAACCAACACAGTTGGCCTTCACTGCTTCTAAGTTATACTTATGCCCAGCTTGCCACCCACCCAGTCAGTCCCCTGCATTTCTGATAGAGACAGGGAAAGGCAGCATTGACACAACACCTAATGCAACCACGGCCTTGGGGTTGCCCCATCTTCTGAGGACTGTTGTAGGGTTTGTTCTTGTTCCTGCAGATCTAACCAACAGGTCAAGAGTTATCACCCTGCCACCATAAATTCAGCACATGTTTTGTCCATGAAAAAGAACAAGATAACTTTCTCAAGGACTTTGTGCATGATTACAGTGAGAATGCGAGAGAGGGAATAAATACAGACTTGATATCAGGCAGAGAGAATGGTGAAATTATAGACATAAGCTGGATAAATGGGCAAAATTAAACGTCAGAGAAAGATTTTAAGCTAAGTACTATTGGGAAGTGGAATACCAGAAAAGCATCTTAGAAACTAGTTACATTTTCAACAAAAAATATAGTTCTTCAGATAATACAAGAAAATTGGGTGCACTCTGCCATCTGCTATAATTACTAAAACTCATTCATTATTTCTTGTTTAGCAATATGTCATGAGTTCCACCCAGGCAATTTCCCAATATCCTTC
Organism: Pachyramphus minor; assembly: GCA_013397135.1. NCBI lineage: Eukaryota > Metazoa > Chordata > Aves > Passeriformes > Tyrannidae > Pachyramphus > Pachyramphus minor. Next base: position 226,135 of record VYXB01007311.1, on the reverse strand, counting down.
ATATTCTACAAACATATAGTAAGAGACAGCGCCTGTCATGACAAACCTTAAATGTACAAGGTAAAAGATAGGAGAAAACATGGAAATGAATCACAGAGAGAGACAAGTGATTAGGTTTTTTAAATAATTGAAATGATTTTTGAATCCTTTCACATTTAATAACATCACCTTTGTTGACTGGCACAAGGATAAATGGGGAGCCTGTTGTAAAAACATATATTTAGCAAGTATGTTCTAAGTCACCATCCAGAGCCTTCAACAAAGCCCATGCATCATGAGAGGCACTGACCATGGGGCAGGATTGCAGCATTACTACCACATCCCTTATGCTTTTTCTTAATATTTTAGAATTCCATTTCAGACAGGTTTTTTTAAAAAAAGAAGACACGCAAAAAAAAGCACAGGTGCTCTCAGAGGGATGGGATGGACAGACACCTATCTTCCAATCTATTTCACTATTTCTCACTATAAAAATTTTTTTAAATATTTTTTTCTGCTTCTGGGATCTCCATTAAAATATATATAAAATTATGTTCTTGTAATTATTTGTACTGTATTAAAGAGTGAAACAAAAACAATAGATAAACCCATAATTTTGCACATTCAATTACATTGAGTTGGTAAATGTCAATTATAAACACATATAAATGGGAAAACCAGTGAAGACTGTCGTTGTAAGGCAATAAGCTGCTTTGCAGGCATAAATGGGGAGAATTCTGTCTTTTTGGTACTCTTGTTTTCTGAGCAGCAGTGCAGAAATATCTGAAGGACTAAAACCCACAACTATTTCAGTTACAAAAATATCCATCCTTATGGCTTTCCAACCTACTCCCTGATAAAACCTATGCAATATGGAAAACACTGGATTATCTGCCTTGTTTGCCTGGGACCAGAAAGATGAAAAGAAAAAGAGGAGTTGGAACAATTTGTGCATCTTTCGTTACCCCTCTGTACAAGAGAAACAAATGTGCTTTGGAGAGTGTGGTTGTCCAAGAAGGAAAGAAAAAGTTTCGCAGAAATGAAGAATGTGGAGACAGGAGGTTGGTAACCCAGTGAAAGATGAGGGTGGGAAGAAGAGGGGAGAGGGAGGTGGAGGTGGGAGAAGAGTGGAGACAAGGTGGGAGAGAGAAGATAGGGTGTTGGTGATGACCTTTTCTCTTCTCTGTGGTGACCAGTGACAGGACCCAAGGGAATGGTCTCAAGATGTGTCAGGGAAGGTTTAGACTGGATATTAGAAAAAGGTTCTCTACCCAGAGAGTGGTTTGGGCACTGGAACAGGCTCCTCAGAGAGGTGGTCACAGCACTAAGCCTGACAGAGTTCAAGAAACATTTGAACAATACTTTCAGGCACATGGTGTGACTCTTAGGAATAGTCTTGTGCAGAGCTAAAGGTTGGACTTGATGATCCTTGTGGGTCCCTTCCAACTCAGCATATTCTGCCATTCTGTGACTGATGTACAAAGTGGTAAAACTTAGGACAGATGTGCAGAAGAAGGAGTTGCATTTGGCCTCTGTTGCAGGGGAATAACACAGGCAGACATTGTCAATCCAGAACTCTAGAAATGTGGTAAACTAATGGATTTTCCTGGTCTAAATTTATTATGCCATGGGCATAGAATTGATGCATGGGTTCCATAGATAGTCCTTTAGCTTTAATTAAATCAAATATAAGCACACTGTTTCCACAGTCAACACAGTGCCACAAACAGTTTTGGGCACCACCAAATTTGATGCACCCTGAGCCAGCCACGGAAACCATCTGCAACAGCTGTGTAAACTCTGACTGCTCTGCTTCAGAAGAGTCTTCCCATCCCCATATTTGCGTTGCCCTCTTTTCCCAGCCATGTATAAGGGGTCGCTGGCAATAATTCAGGTAAATCAGCCTGGCACCCAAGTGTGCAACTGGGGTGGAGTGGGTCAGAAGCAGTAAAGAGCCCTGGAGCAGTCCAAAGATCCACATCCCCGTTTCTAACCACAGAAATGGGGTAGGATTTTTTTTGATACCTACCTCAGCAGCAAGATGCTTGACAAACCCCTTCTATAAAGTCAACTTAAGGAATGTAAGCTCTCTTTTCCCTCAGAGACACAAACCTTAAATCTGATGATACATCAATCACTGGAGAATATTTGGAATCCTTTTCTTCAAAAATTCCCCCCAGCAGGTAGTGAGTTTCTCCCTAACATAGGTGAAAGAAAGCTGTGTTCATGATTCATCAGATGATTTTTCAGCCATGTTTTCTATACCACTGAAATATTTTATATTCTCCTGGACACCTTAACATTTCTTCCAATTGGTTGCATTCTTATCCTTGCAATGCATGTACAGCCATGAAGCCGTATTATTAACCTCATTACAAAGAATGTCTTCTTTTTTAATTTTCCATTGTTTAGAAAGTCTCAAAATATTCTGGTTTTAACTGTTTAGTTCATATACAACTGAATTTAATTGGTTGTTTAATTTAATCAGTTTCCAGGCTGGTAGAGCCCATTCATTCTAGTTGCAATTCTTCAGTGCCTGTGAGCTCTTCTCTTTTTTCTGGTGCTTCAAACCGTCAGAAAGGGATGAAATGTATTAATTTTTGGGGGGTTGATTTTTTTAACATGTGAAACAACTTTTGCTATTTCACACATAAAGCACATTTATTATTTTTACAAAATTACAATATTATTTTTTGTAACCTCTTGCATGTCTATCAGAGGTCTAATTTGTGCACTCAGTAGTCTGATAAATTCTTTTTTCTTTTTATCTGCCTGTCTCACTTATTCCACTTTCTTCTCTCAGCACTTTGTTCTAAACAGTAGATAGTAGTGAGATTCCTAAAAACAGCAAATTGGCTCATCAGCCTTATACTATCTACAGATTTCTCTATTTTTCTGCATTCTCTCTGCCTTATCTGTGTAAATTTGTGTCACGTGCACTTTTCGTTTTCACATGGTAGGCTCTCATGGTTTGTGATAGCTCTGCTGTTAGTAGCTGCTGTCTTACTTTAAGAAAAGTTTTTAAGAGATGAAGTACTTCCAAACCAAGTCATGTTAGAACTTCATAACCCTTTTTACTGCACACCTTTCTGTTGGCAACCACAGAGAAAAGCCCTTACTGCTTTCTTTATATTTTCTCACACACCCAGAGGGTTTTGGCCCTGGTGGAGTCAGGGAAGGAGTAACACTGCCTTTTTCCACTGTTTTTCCCTGGTGTTTGCTTCCAAAGCCATACAAGCAGAGCCCCCAGGTGTGCATGCAGTACATGGTAAGCATAATGCAACACACAGTCTGCTCATTTTCACCAACATTTCCAGATAGGAAAGTGCCTCCCATGCTACAATTTCCAGACCAGGAACTAAAAAGTTGGCTGTGATTACATCAGGTGGTGCAATATTTGGTCCAGATCTGAAATGAACCTGGCTGAGCTGGGGTTAATCAGGATACATCGAATAATAAGAACAGAGATGCAAAGAACACACTACAAGCACTGTGCCACCGCATGCAGCAGGGAAGGTAAGTCCCAGTACTCTCAGTATTCAGACTGTTAGAGAAATGCTTGCCTGCTTAGTTGCTAAATTTAACTCTCTAGCTTGAAATACTGGAGCCACAGGAGCTGTGCAGAGCATAGTGATGCCAGCGCAGCCGCACATGACATGGAGGGTCTCCGCTGGCTGAGAGCAGAGCGGAGCAGCTGTGCTGGTTGGGAATTCTGCTCTGAGAGGTGTCTGAGCTCCCATGACCAGCTGTGGAGTGTCCTCCACCCTGAGAGGTCTCACCCTGGGGCACCACAGACTGGAAGAGCATAGCTGGGCATGGGCATAGCACTGCTGCTGCCACCTTTCCTGATGTAACACCTGGATCCCTGCAATCACCAAGGAAGATGTCCTGGCAGTTAACATTGTTTAAGGTGGGACCATGCAAGCCAGCTGCTCACCACACTGGCTCCTCACCCTGAGGTCTCTGTTGATGCTGCTACTACTCAGAAACTCAACCTTCAGAAAGAATTTGAATGCTATATTTATGTGCTGACAAGTAAATCCGTCATTTGTAACAAAAACACTGTTTAAATTCAGCTACTTATCCTTATCTCTTAATGACCAAAATAACAACCAAAGGGGAAGCAGTGCTCCCTTCCCAACATTTCAATACGTCTAAGGTTGTAATAGTATTTTAATTCACCATAGCTAATGTGTCTCATGGAATACACAGAAAAATAGTTCAAAATGTAACTCCAAGAAAGCACTGAGGATACAGCTGTATCGATCCTGTCTCAACACAAAATATTGTCATGTCTCAACTAATTTCTTATGACAGTGATCATATATAGCATTTTAATAAGTGAATATTTATGGAACTCCCACATAGAACCTTGTGAAAATAATAAATGATATTTATCTTTTTCAGCACTGTTGTATACTACTGTTGTATACATTGTTGTCATTTTATCTGTGATGTATCTAGCTCAAGATCAGTGAATCCAACCAAGACTCTAAACAACTAAATAAACCCTCATACTCAGTGCATGACAAATCTCATTTTATCTCCTGCTTGCTCCAAGTCAAAAATCTGCCTTCATGTTAAACTTTTTGTGGTTGGAAATGCTTTTTCTGAAGATAGATTGTAAAGCCTGTACATTTCCACCAACACTGAAATATGATGGTGATGGAAATGTATACCAGAAGTAGTGCAAAGTAGAAAGAGGATAACTCTTCAGTTTGACTGACAAACATAGAAGGAAGACCAAACACTAGATCATCTTCTAAATCCTCGCTTTCCAGCTAAGTTCAGCATTCAATTTTCACCATTTTAAGTTTCCACTAAGAGAAAATATTCCCATTAAGTCATTCAGAAAGGGAGAAATCTTCTATGTTCCTGCATTTCTCTATTTATTTTCATTTTCTCCTTAGATAACTCTTGTTCTGAACCTGGAATGAATCTGAGAGGGTTGATAGAGACATTTTTCCCACAGGTTACCAGTAAATAGACATTCCCTCACCTCTCCAGCTATTCAGTTAAGTCCTAAAACACATGATGGTAGAAAGACCAGGAAAGTGTGGTCTGTACTTCTGTGCTGCTGTCCTCATATCAAGTTCCAGATGTCTGCTATAAAGATAAAAGGTTGATGCCACATTCTGAAATCATGCCAGATTAGCTCAGAATGCAGCAGAAATAATAAGAAGCAGTAGTGATAACTTTTCTGAATAAGCAACCTCAAACTGACCAAACTTGTTTCAAGGCAAGTGTCTTTGTTACTGTGGCCTGTATGATATTCCACAAGAGATAGGTTACTAGAAAGCTCCATGAGTAGATAAATAAATCTATTTCAAAATGACCTGTGGTAAAGGCCAGGTTGTAAGAGAGATGCATGTAGAATTAGAGAATGGTCTGTGTTGGAAGAGACCTGGAAGGTTGTTTAATTCCAATCCTCCTGGTGTGGACAGGCATACCTTCTACTAGACCAGGTTGCTCAAAATCCCATCTAACCTGGCCCATTCCAGGAATGGGGCAACCAGAGCTTCTCTGGACAACCTCTGCCAGTGCCACACCATCCTTACAGTCAAGAATTGTTCTACAGTAGCCTCTTTAGGTACTGGAAGATGCTCTAAGGTCTCCCTAGGCAGCTTTTTCCTCTCTGCAAGCTGCTAATAGTGTCTGTGCTAATGTGTTCTTTCCAGCAGCTCCACATCTCTAGTGCACTTAAATCCTTGCAGGCCAGGCTCCTCAGTCTTCAATTTGTCTTCACTCTGGAGCATCCTCAAGGAGTGTGAAGGCAAAATACGAAAAATTAAATTATTCAAGAACTAGGATAGTACTATATTACCTGAGCATTTTAAATGCAAGTTTTACTGTCCCTGAGGTCAGGTCAATTGTCTTGCTGTACTGACACAGACTTGAGCAAACATTTTTACCTAAATACTGTGCTTTATGCACTCATTATTCAGTGTCAAACACTCGTCCTTGATTGCATGAGCTTCTTTTAGGCCAGTTGGGCTGATTCTTGTCTGTATTTCTGCTGTGTCTGCTGCACAGCTCCAGTTGAATCTGTGTGCCAAGTGGAGTAATAGTAAGTAGGAATCTCCACTAATTGCTCTGCATTTTTATTCTCTTGCTGCTGACCCTTTAGCAATTACTTCTAGGCCACGGCCAAACAAACTATTAATGGTGCTTTACATTAAAATTGGAAGAAACTTGCTTCAGAGTTTAACATGCTGCCAGCTTTACTTGAAAATAAGACATTATTTCTTGTAATTAAATAAAAATTAAAAAAAACAAGAAAGCCTTTGGCTGCTGTTTGTCATAATCTGCACAATTTCCATTGAAGATCGGCACTGTACAGGAGCCAGTGAGAAATGTTATGAAGCTTCATTATATCAACAGACAAATCTAGCCCTGTGATATGCAAGTAGGGGGCATTACTATTTTTTTATATAGGAGGACAAGGAGAAGACCAAATAGCTTACTGATTTGTATGTGATCTCTACAGTATGAACTTATTATGGTGTCTGAGCTCCTCACAGAATTACATATATTCTTTTAATATTTTTCTCAGCTTGGCTTTGGTCTCAGATTTTATAGAGCTTAATCCCCAAAGAGTTCCTTGCAGTATAGAAGTCCCTGTGGGTTCAGCCCAGAACACAAGACTGTGCTGGGGTTGCTTGACAGCAGGACATGAGCCTGGCAAAGTTTAAACCAGCTCTGTCTTGAGGGCAGATGTGACTGCTTATAGATATGGTCTTAATAGGGAAAATGCAACCCTTTAGGATAAGGAAGTCACTTTTTCATAGATAACTTCAGTTTCTTCCGTGGGGATGCACTGGTTAGAAGAAATAACATTCTGGAACCTTTGTGAGGTTTGAGAGACTAGCTACCTTTATATGAGCCCTTTTTTTTTTGTTTTTTTTTTGGGTTTTTTTGTTTTGACATTTGAAATCTCATGGCTTGTAAACTATCAGGTTGTTTACATTTGGCCTACACATGCAAGAACCCAACGGAGACTTCATTCACACGTCAGTATGATGTTAAAGAAGAGACAACTTTATTTTGATACAGTGCCTTTTATACAGGAAAAATTCAACAGGTGATTGGTTACAATGAAATTTTTCACACGCCAATTATTGGATGTACTTTAATATAAACACCCTACTATTGGTTAAGTAAAATTAGCTCATTCTAAAATCTTATTTTTCTACACTAACAACAACATCCCAACTTTCTCAAAACTACTACAGTTATTTTTCTCTAACAGGTGTCTTCTATTATGAGAACTCCAATTCTCAGCTACCCTATCTAACCACAACATCCTATTATCCTAAACTCTATTTTTCTCTACTGGCCTTCAGTTACAGGCCTTTCTCAAACCTACTTCCAGTTATTTTTCTCTAGCAGGTGCACTTTATTGTGAGAATTCTAATTTCTAACCACTGCTTCTCAAACTATCTAACAACTATTCTAATACTTTAATTCTAGCTTTCTACTTTAACCTATTAGCAACTGATCTATGGAAGTTTTGGCCCAAAATGTCCCTACAATGGGTCATTTTGAAAGTAGAATTTTTAAAAGTATCTAAGAATAGTTTTTTTCCAACCAGAAGCAGTCACTACTAGACACCTACTGAGATCTGGGTGGAAAATTTTCGGTTCAGAGACCTTCCTTTTTTTACTAGAGGCTTCATTGTCTGAGTAGTGACTGCAGAATAAGTATGTGCCCAGGGTTTGCATAAGTGCATTTGAAAGGGTAGATGGTCTCTGCAAAAAGGCATCTGTACACTCAGGCACTAAATTTGCAAGTGCAGGTATAAATTTTGGACATGATTTCTGGAGGTGGAAGGGATCCCTTCCATCACCACTACGCCTTACCACTACACCTCTTGCCCAAAAATGACGACTGAACCTCAGGAAGCCAAGAAATCCTTCTGGGCAGATGGCCAGGTCCTCCTCCTGAAAGTCACACAAACAGTTCATGGGCACAGGAGAAAGTCTCCTCCCTGGGAAGCTCAATGGGCTTTGTATTTATTTAAAAGAGGGAAAACACCAGTTTGGCAGCTTTTTCAGACTGGTTTCAAAATCAAATCATGATAATACATCAAAATTATATTTAATTCTCTTTCTTTTGAGAAGAAAGCAATATGGCCTATTTACCTTCAGGGTTCTCTGCTGGGACCATAGGTCAGTTTCTGTTGCCTATAAGGTATCCAAATTTAACACTGAATACCACTGAACAGAACAGGACTTAGCCTGCAGGAGAGATCATGGTGGAAACCACCCCTTAGGCATTTTGATATGGCTCACCTGTGCTTCCCATGTTGACAACTCTGTCAAGGTTGGTATAATTTGGGCAAGGTTTTTCCATTCTTGGTCTACCCAGATATTCTTTGTGAGTAGAGAGAACATTTACATTTTTTCTTTGCTGCTTCGAATATATAGCTATCGCTACTCCCATGCAACTGATGTACCCAGTCACCAGTTAAACAGAAGGAAAGGTGGCAATTCCCTCCTGCCAACCCTTTGACTGCAATAACATTTGGGAAAACATTGACACCTAGGTTTAATACCTCAGTTATTAATATTAAGAAAAACATATTAATTCTGTTTTGGTTCTTTTTCTATTTTTTTAAAAAAATAATCATAAAACCTCATAATACCAAAACATTTCATCTTTTTCTAGGGGGAAGAAAAAAAAAGGAAAAAAAAGAAAATGTGAAAAAGAAAAGCAAGGTCTTTCTCCTGCCTCCTTTGTCCACAGAAGCCAAGAGACAGGGAGAGGCAAGGAAACTGCTTGATGCTTGAAAGATATTTTAAGGCTAGAGGAACAGTTAGCTAGTAGTGCAAATGTCATTACCATAACCACTGATACAACAATAATTTATAGAAAAATCACAGGTTGTGTAATCCTCGAAAAGCTTCCTTTGAAAGGAAAGCAAAGGCTATTTAGTGAAAGCTTCCACTCTTTTCAAGGGCGGATACCTCAGGGCAGGGTTCAAATGATTTTCTTCACAGGTTTTTTTTTTTGGCTTATTTTTTGTGGTGGTGTTTTCTCAATATATAATTTTATAATGATGTAACTTGCATCTCTGTAAATTATATTCCAAGTGTCGGAAAAAAATGCTCCTAAAATATTCTCAAAAGACACTAAATATATTTCATACATTCCTTGCTAACTCTATGTTATAAAATAATTGATACACAGCCCACAAAACATCTAAAAATACTCTCTCAGCTTAAAAGATGCCTGCAATTTCTTCTGCTGTGCATAGCTGCAGACCACAGAAACCAAGCTGAAAATGCAGTTAGGGCAATATTCAGGAAGTTACAGAGAGAAAACAACTTTTCACAAGCTGAGTATTTGCTTTGTTTTACACTGAAGGGCCAGCATGTTCACAGAGCTCAGGGACAGAATAAATTTCCAGTACCTCTTTTCCTAATGAAAAATGTTTTTCCAGTTTTTGCCATTATTGGACTTTTCACGGTTAATACTGCATAAATATAAATAAAATATATTTATTTTATTTATAACAAGATATAATTATATCTAAATTGATATTGTGTATGTTTGTTTAATTCAAGTTGTGTCCAATCAATCCAGGAATATTAATGCTATTTTTAAAATGAATAGACCTCCATAATTTATTTTCTGAGAGTGCACAGGCTTGGTTTTGCTTGTTTGGTTTTTTCCTTCCTTGTGCTGCAGAAACCGCTGGTATATCTTTTGTAATCTCCAAATATCAAGGAAGATGGCCATAAAAATGGATTCATGAAGGCTTAAGCCATATCAAAATTCATTTTTTCCAGCAGTGGACTCTTTCTGTGACCTTAGATTTATTTCTGCTGCCGCGACTTTCAACCAAAAAGAAAAAGGAGAAAAACCCCCAAACAGGTGAGATGCCTCTCCAGATGAGTTTACTCCAGATGCTCAGATAATTTTAAGATGTAGAAAAGGGACAGGGGGAGCATTTCAGAGGCTCCCAGGGAACATGATCCCATGGAGGTAAGGTGGGAAGCATCTTCTGGTGGTAACATGGCAACAGCTGTCCCCGCAGGAGCAGGAGGTGGGGAAGGAGCCAAATGTGCCCAACAGAAGCTGAAATGAATATGGTCCAACTCCTCCAGTGCCTACAGAACCAAAAAAACATTCACCCAAAATGCCATCACATGATTGTGGGTTTGCTGTAGAGAGGAGTGACACTGTAGGGCCAAGACCGTAAAGGTGGGGAGGTAGAAAGGACCACCACCCACCATGCAGGGTGGATGCCTTCACAGAAAGCAGGTGAACAGGGTAATTTCAGGACTGACTTTCAACATCATCGGACACAATAATGGCTATGTAGAAAATACAGTGCTTTATGAAACCTTTAGCCAATGTTCAGACATCAAAAGTGTGGCTCTGGGACCACCAACACAGCAGTGAATTGCAGGAGAGAGTGACTGCCACTACCTTATTGATCATCTTGTGTCAGGGATTTTACTGTGATTTACTCCCGCCCACTGCCTGTAGGGCACTCAAAATCCAAACCACCATGGAGGGGAGGAGGCTTTTGGCTGCATGGACAAGCCTTTGTTCCCTGGAAAAGAAAATACCTATTTTCAACTTGGAGGGGGGGAAAAAAAACCCCAACCCTAGACCTTTTCCTTCCAGTGATAGTTTTCTGAACCTCAGATCTCTGAGATTAATTGCACTCTTCTCAGAGGGTCTTAAGGTTCCTCTGTTCCACAAAGCCACTCTTCTTTTTTTTTTTTTTTATTGTGAGAAATGACTCAGTGTGGGTGTTGTACCCAGGAGAGATACCCACATGAACTGGTGAGAAGCTGACAGTGTAATTTAGGAGCAGCTGTCTGGAGCTAGCTCTTGGAGATGACCGAGGAATCTAAAATAAATAGAGAAACACTTTGTGTTTGACATTCTGGGATTTTATTTGCTTGAAAATAAGTGGGTTTTTAAAAAAAAAAAAAAATAACAGAATCTTACAAAATGTAGGGCTGCTGTGTAATTGAGAGTGAAAATGATAAATTAAGAGAAAGGCTAAGCCTCCCTCCCAACTTCCACTAGATGTATAGAGTTCTGCATTCTAAGGCCTGATTAAATATTTAAGGTCATATTGAACAGAAGCGTGAGGAACATCGGAGAACAAGCTGCTGTAAAACCTTCATGCAAATGGACAGGCACAAGCACTTCTCCAGAGAGGCTTTGATATATATTATTTTGAGAAAACTGTGTTGCAGGCCTGTTTTAAGTGATGATGTACATTTTGTTTAGAAGACCAAGGTTCAGAGAAGACTGCTAAATAAGCTCCTTTGGAAACTGGGTATCAAACTGGCAGGGAGGAATATGGATAGGCTTCCTCTGGAAGGTGTGGGATGCACGGAACAGGGGTATCTGAGCTATTTGGAATGAACAGTATTCCTATAGCATCTATTAGTGGTCCAGTATCACTAGTATCCAGTATGTCCTACAGGATAAATGTAACCTTGCAATCACCACTGCTATATCAGTGGTGGATGTTACCAGGAACTGTCAGAGAATCATAGAACCATAGAGTGGTTTGGGTTGGAAGGGACATTAAAGATCATCTAGTTTCAACCACCCCGCCATGGCCAGGCAGAAGGTCACTGGAGGTAAATGTATCCCTAAAAACGTGCCAGTCAAACCTGTGAAATCTCAGTGGAAACCTTCAAAGTCAAGAGGAAAGGATAAAAATAAATTAGCAGTTGAAATTTGAGAAATTTCTCCAATACTCCCCTTTCCAAAACTTTTAAAGCTTCCATTTTAATATTAGCTGCTTTTAAGCTATAGTTACCTTAAGTTCCCAAAGAAATTGTTTAGATTGCTGAATGGGGATTTTTTAATTTTAAAAAAATGTCAAACTGATTCAGTCTAGCAATTTCAAAACTTTCTGTGAAAAACATTTCCTAATTAAAGTGTAACTGAAAAGAAACTATATACAGAAAATGATTTTGTTGTAAAAGCAACAGCTTCTAAACTTGTCTTGAGGAAAACAAAAATCAGAAAATCCTCAATGAATTCTGTTTAAAACCATTACAAGTGCAAAACTGGAAACCTTACATTACCAAACAACTTCTCATTTATTATAGTTTAGAACATGTATCTTCTGCAGCTCTTTCTCTCATTACAATGTTTTAACTTGTCCTTCCAGTTTTTAATCATTTATCCTTCTCTGTAATATTGCACATCAGTGTCCACCTTTAGCATCTGTTTCCTATTGGCTTCATCTCTTCCTTCCTGACTTGACCCAGACTACCAGATCCAGGCTTGGATTATCAGACGCAGGTTGAGTAATCCCAACTGATCTTTTTTTTATGTGTGAGTATGTATACACAGACATACAACCAACAAAAAAGATATCTATGTGGATATATGTGTGTGTGAACATGCATATCACAATATATGATATCTATACATAACAATATGCTATATATAAATAATATAATATATACACATACATCCTGTTCAGAAGGTGCAATTAACAATACACAGACAAATGAAAGCTCCAAGATAAGGGACATATACTGACATGTATCACACAACATAAGTAGTCTCACAATACGAAATATAATGAAACTAAAATGGAAGATGTGGTGTGACCCAAAGACTGATACAGACCAGGTTAAACTTTTTTCCATTGGGTTCAGGTTCTCCTCAGTATTTCAGCAGACACTAAAGCAAGATGGTCTAACGGTAACATAAAAAGCTTTTAAGAGCAGTGAGATGCTCTGTATACAAAATTACAGAGTTTATAATACACTTCTTGTCTGCAAACCTGATTGTCTCCATAGACTTAAATGCTTTATAGTAAGATTGCCTCTAAGTGCACATATAAATATCTCAGATAAAATGTTCTAAGTAGACCATGACATAATAAGCTTAACTGCCATGTTATGGGATAATGTGTCAAGAATTCCTGTTATAATAACTACTTGAATATCTACTTAGTCAGTCTGGTGGACATTGTATGTCATTTGGTAACAACTATTGGGTAAATGGGTAACTTAAAGAATCTCTGAAATATTTATTCTGGGGATTTTTAAAATTTTTTTTCCACAAAAAAAAGACAAGAGAAGACTAACTGAAGTGCCAGAGATGATACATCTACCAAAGGTTACATTCAAACAATGCTCTGAGACATTGAGAGACAAAGGCCAAAAAATTTAAATTAAGGCTGAAATATTTATGTATATTTCAACACAAGCTGCTGTCCTTAAAATATTGAAAATAAAATTAATAAGGGCAGCAAGAGATGAGGGAATGAGCTGTTAGAGAATTAATGCTAGAAAGTCAGCCCATATTTTTAAGTTTAATTCTAAACGTCCTGATTTATGTCAATTTAAATATTATATGCTCTGTATTCATAAAAATATTAACTTATACTTTCTGCAGCAGTAGAAAGTCACTCTATTAATCCACAGTAGACATTTCAGTTACATCGCTGCTGTGATGCACATGGCACAGTGCACCATAATCTGCTTTCCTATGTGCTCTTCAGCAGCACCACAGTGGGATGAACACAGTCACTTTGCTTTAGCTTCACATGCTGATTCAGTGATAGAATAAAATACTTCACAGATTAGCTTAGTCTGCAGCACTTAAAGGTCAGGATTTATTGTAATGTAAATCACAAAGCAGTTTTATCTTGACAGAGATTACATACTGTTACAATATTTCTCGCTGAATCTAGTGATGCGTTTGCTTTTTCTTTCCAACTGCTGTGTAAAATTGGACTTTAGCCCAGAAAAGAAAAAGGGATGGCAGCCTGTTCGTTTTTTCAGCAACAACTTAATTTCAGATATTTCAGCACTCTCAAAGAAAGGTTTAAAAAAAAAAAAAAAGGCCATCAAACCCCTTCCATTAATCCAAGCAAACTTTGCAGGATGGAAAAGCAGTTTGTGTAGATGTTCGGCAGGACATCCTCAGAGTTATACTTAACTCCTCTTAGCTGAAACTAAATGATCTCATTATGCAATGCTGAAGCAGCATCCTGTCATGTCTTTCAAAATGCATTTATTAAAAAAAAAAATTAAAAATCGACATTTATATCCTAAGACAGCAATATTAGTGAGCCACTACTCAAGCATCTGCTCCACTTGCAGGTGAGCTGCCTTGGGTTATGCAGTGCCAGGACTGCAGGACACTGTCCCCTTCACAAGGGCGGATTCAACCATTTTGTATCATGTTTACAGACATAAAAAGTTCTATGTGCCAGTGCCCTATGCAGCCACAGCATTACTAAACATGGGAACTTGCACTCTTTTTCAGAGTGGCATCAGAAGGAGTCACAGATGGGCTCTCCGCTCCTCGTAAAGGCACTTGCCAGCAAGAACTTCAGGGTTGCCTCAGGTACCAATCACACACATTGCTCCTGTTGACCCAAACTTGCATCTCATCTGGGATGGTGCAAATCCATACAGAAAGTGCCTCGCAGGATGAGCAGAGCTGGTGGCATTGGAAGGCTGCATGGAAAAAAGGTGTTGCTACTGCCTTTAACAGAGCTGAGCCTTAGATTAGAAACAAGGGAATTACCTCCCTTATTTTAAAGTCTTGCTGTTTTTCCAGTCTTTCTTTCAAATTTTAGTAATTTGAGGGAAAACCAGGCATTTCAGTAACCTTCCTTTTGTGTGGAAAACAGAAGGGAGGAGGACAGGAAAACACAATACACAGGGTGGAGAAACTTGGAGAGACGCAGCAGCATTTTTATAGTCCTCACCACCACAACCCTGGATTGATGTGGTGACTTGATAAGATGGTGAATTATGCAACCATTCCCACAGATGTACTATTGCATTAATTTTGGCCCTTTGAATGTAGCTAGACTTGCTGACCTCAAACTGAGCTCATAGATAGGATAAACAAGTTGCTGTGCCAGTGTACAAACCAAGTCTTGAATTTGAAAAGTCATTAAGTTTACAGATCCACTTTTTCAAGCAAAATCACATTTAAGGCTATATTAAGAAAGCACTCTTTTCAGTCAAAAATGCAGAGCTGCATATAAACATACAGTTGTACAACTGCTGTGTAATTTTTGTATAGATTAAATGGCAAGTTAGTAGATCCTGGTAGATTTTCTGTATTCCTTTCACTGAATTTCCACCATTTACATTTGTTTGTCCTTCCTAAGTTAGGATTTTGAAGAGCAAATATAGCAAATAAGGAAACCCGTCATACACTGCTAGATCAAGCTCTGGGGCTAAGTAAAGGTGCCAATTAGTATTCACAAAGCTTGCTTCTAATGAGCAGGAAAAGCAGGTGTTCACGGGAAAAAAAAAGAAAAGAGAAAATTTTAAGTAATTCCACAGTTTAATAAACTTCGCGTTTATTTCAAACTGCAGTTAACATTACGACAGTTTAAAAGAGGGATTCTGGAGGCATATTAATGTGTCTCAGAATATTAAATAAGAATAGGAATCTGTCAGACACCAGGAACAGTTTACAAAAAAAGATATTAAGAATTTGCAGTAATTATATCCTTGTTTGTATTAGTTGGTTTGTTTTTTCTTTTAATTGTACACATTGGGCTTAGTAAACAGTGTTGTTGACCTTGCTACTTTGGACTGTTTATTTAAACAGAGGTTTTATACGCTATGCAAACAAATAAATAATGAAATGAATCTCCCACATGAGTTTGAGACCACTCTTCTGGCACCAACTCAGTTCTGGCCAAAGGGAATGCATTTTAATCAATTTCAGAACACACAAGTTTCTTTCAGTCCATCAATTTTAGTATCGTTACCCTTCCACATAAATACTTCTTTCCAAAGCTGAAAAGAAAAACACACTCAGCCACCAGGTTCCCATGTCTTTTAAAATTCACAAATCAAATCAGATTAACAGCACATTTGGACTTTTAGATTGGCCAAATAAAAAGTAGTCTTTCAAGGATCACAAATGAAATCTAGTATATATAATCTCAGTGCACATTTTTAGGTGGTAATTTAGCAATCAGAAGCAACAAGAAATTAAATGCTGCTAGCTTGTGCTAAATTAAAAGAAGATCATATTCTTATTGTTATTGGGGTATTACAGCTCTTTTATTCTATCTCGTATTCTTCTTGATCATAGCAGCTTAAAATCAGTAATTTCCTACTAGATTGCATACATTGTCCTTTTTTTTCTAGAGCAGAATCTGAATTAACACATCTCTTGGCATTCAAGCACGCGTCCTAACAGAAACCAGTCTGATGTGTTCAGTGCATCATGAACTCACTCTCAGATCTTGTCTGAGAAGACTCCCACAGGGGCCCCCTAAAATTACCCCAGTACAAAACTTGGAAGCCCCCAAACCCTCTCCCTGGGGCTGCAACAGGAGGGGGAACAGCTCTGCGCTCTTCCATGGACCTTAAGAAGATGTGAAGCTATAGGTATCAACTTAATACAGATGAACCTTTAATTAGCACAAAACAAATATCAGGTGAATGCAAAGATGCTGTAATTTCAGATATCAACATCCCTTCTGTCTCTGATGCCCCCATAACAAAAACAAGTGCCCATTTTTGGCACTATTAAGTGTGCTGGATGCACAAAGATTAGCACAGAAAGGCCAACACAGGATCATCATTGTGTCGCACCTTAATAGGAGAGAAATGGATGCAAGTTTAGTCTTCAACTTTATCACAACTACACAAAATTTTCTGCAGTTTAATTGTTTTTATCCCCTTTTTAAACTTGCAAGAATAAGAAATGTATAATAAAATAAGAACACCTGGAAGTCTGCCATGTGTAGAATAACAAGATTCCTGCACAGGATGAGTCTAATAATTGCAAGAGCAACCATGTGATTTAGGAAGTTAAAGTTGTTCCCAGGGGGTGTATGGGTGCTTATTTTCCAGCAGCAGAAGAGGGATTTGAAAGTCCATGAGGTTCAAGAGCAAAGATCTTGGTGACTGAGATGCCCATCTCCTGCTGCAGTTCACTGTGGAAATCAAGCTGTCCATCCATTAGTTACTCAGATGTGACCTGAATATTTCATCTCAAAGCTCTGCACAACGTGTAAAAAGGGCCATTGAAAGGAATCAAATAGGCACTTCATTGAAAATACCTTTTTATATGGTCACACAGCACAGTTGCTTATCAGCCTTTTGTGTAGGGGAAGACAATTTTACTTCAGTAAACACTAATTCAAAATAAATTTTCATTCACTTGAGCATATTTAAATACAAAAAGCTCTTTGTTAAAAAAACAAGAGGTGTTACTGCATTGCATTACATCCCCAGCACAATTAGGAAAGAATTTAAAATATTAAATATGTGAAATAGCAAGAACAAATAAAGCTTTGCATTCTTTCTGAGAAAAAGAAGAGTTACTCGTAGCATTAGAAATTGTATTGAAATAAATTCACTCTAGGCAGTCAGCAATAATTCATATCACTTTTTACTTTTTCACATCCAAGAAACATGCTGTCCCAACTTTTTAGAATTTGGGTGTCAAATTCATTTTTACACAAGACAACAGAACAATAAGAAGAAAAAGAGGGTCTAGATGGGGGCACAGGAGGAGGAAAAGAGGTGTAACACCACCAGGTAAAGTGACCATTGATGAAAAAATTGTACATGTAGAAATTTCCAGATCATTTTATTGCTGCTTTTTTCAGTCTGCTCCCTGCTAATCTACCTAAGCAAGGAGAGGGCTGTAATGGTGCTATTGAAATGAAGAGGGAAGGATCTAGGTAAGACAAGCCATGAGGTCCTTGCAGAGGGTCAGAAGGATGCTGACAAGTGGCACTGAGCAGGAGACAGATCATGAGTTAAGGGACAGGACCATCCACAGATTCCCTTCAAAGGACCATCTCAGAGGCAGAGGAGAGGCAGGAGAGAGCAATGGGCAGCACAGCTGGAACAGACCAGAGTCCAGCACAGGGGAGATGCAGGCATCAGGAGATTTTACAAGGAGCCTTCTTAAAAGCAGGGCGGGAGTTGTAAAGCCCATGCTAGAGGCAGGAAAAAATTAGGACATGCGTGTGCTGTTTGGTTGACAGGACAAAAAAAGGACACTTTTTTCCCTCCACTGAGAAATAAAAGAAAATGAGAAGCATGTCTTTGAATAAGTACATATTTTCTCAGTAAATTCCACACACCCCAAGCAATTAAATCTTTTTTTTCTGTTCATTTTTATGCAGCTGCAAGGTGACCCAACACAGAAACATGAGTTTTCTGTACATGCAAAATGCTCAGTTTGTATTTGTGCTGCATAGACGTTGCACCTCAGTCGTGGTCATATGGATGGAAGAGGCCCACAACTTTTTTGCAGTGTGTGCACACTAAGAGAGTGAAAAGATTCAGGTATAAAAATTCCACCTGACATTTGAAGATAAATCTGATTTTACAATTTCAGCTCCCACTTTTTAGTCGTAACAATGGGTCCCCCTACTGGGTAAAACCATAACTGACGAATTTTATTCTTTTTCATTTCTCTGAAGACTGCAAGTATCACATGTGAGTACCAAGTGCTTGTAGAAAAGTGAGCACGAAAAGGTATAGTTAACTTTTGTGCAACTTTTTTAAAACACAAAGTCACAGTGACATATATTCCTACTGAGCTGCTTCATTAACCAATCAAGTAACCTCCTAAACATCTAGGATTTAAAACAACAATAACATAAATAAATCTATCATGAAGATTGCCCTAGCTAGAGTGCAAACGATTTGTCAGAAAAAAAACTGTGTGAGAAAGTCAACACATATTATTTTTTATATATAAAAATGAGTAATGAAATTCATCGTTTCACAAAGGAATGAATTAGATGTTCTTAGCACTGCAATTGTTTTTATAAATGTGGCAGCCATTATAAACAGGTATAATCAGTTCATTCACATAAGCTCCAGATATCAGCACCTATTTTATTAGCTGAAGAAATCTCCATCAGTTATGGTTTACTCTTTAAGAAGTACTGGGGAAGTAGCCAACTTCCGGTGGGGGCTGAAGAACTGACTTGCTACCCTTTTTAATGTCTTTTTAAGGGAAGTCTAGTATGATCTATATTAACTGGCATTGTTTACTAATTTCATTTTACTTGGCTTGTTTGCCTGTGACTGTTTTATTTATGTATCTAGTAATCAAAAATACCTTTTACAAGACATATTACTACTTTCCTTTTTACCCTCCTTGGTAGAGCACATTACTGTAGTTTTGACCTATATTGTATAGCTCTGCCTTTCAATAATCAGGAGAGCACAGAGTGGTTGGGTTAGGGTTTTTTTACCTCATCACAACTGGATTAAAATATATCTACTTATCAGTTTTCACAACTCCTTTTTAAATAGGTAACTGTTTTCTAATATATTTCTTTCTTATCCTTTCCATTTACAGTGGGAAATATCCCATTCCATGATACAGTCACTGTGCCGCAACCTCGCTGAATCCAGTAGAGGACTGGCAAGGGCTCCTGCCAACCTGGGAAAGCCCTTGCAGAAGGAAGAGCTTACGAAACTTGGTGTAAATTACTGTAAGCTTCTGCTAACACAAATTCTTTTCACTCCAACAAAGCAGGCTTTATCATCACTCAAACTGCAAGATGACTTCAGGAAAACAAACAAGCAGGACCCTTTCAGAAGTTTATTTCATGAAATTATAATTAAATTAATGCACCCATAATTACACTCTGCAATTAAAAAAAGTTTATATGTTATATAAACATGCATTTCTGCAAAACATGCTGGGCAATCTTATTTAAGAAGTGTTGTCTAGCCATCTAGCTCTAAATGGATCGCTTTTAGCAAAATAGCCCTTTCCTGCTAAGCCCATTCTTTATGGGCTTATCCCTCCTTTAAGACAAATACTTTAAAGGAATTTCTCCTTTAAATTTATTTCTTCCTTTGAAAGTCCTTTAAATGCTCCTTTATAAGTGAATTAGTTTTCAAAACAGTAAGGGCTAAAAATTGGAAAATACAACCTCCACTGCCTAAACACTCATGTCATTTCAAAAAGACCTACATATGGAAATTTCCCACTTCTTTTATATTCTGAGAGCTATCACTTCTGACTGCTAGTAATTGCCAATCGGTTCAGTTTGCTTAGCAACAGTTTTACAGTAGATGCACCATTTGTGCCATCATAAAAGTAAAATACTTGCAGATTCTCTTAAAGTATATGATGCTTCTACTGAATTTCTGCTAACGTGTGTGACATCTTAGTAAGATTGTCTGGATGGATTTATCTAGATTTTTCCCCAGTGCACCTTAGGTAAGGTGGAAGCACTGAAAACATTGACCGTTTTTTCCCTCTGCAGAATCATTTCTCTTTTGTTACTCAGGAATGAAAACATTCTCAGCAGCCCTGCAGACTTACCTCAGTGGCAACCACAGAAAAAGTTTTCCTAGTGCCAGCTGCTATCTTCTACAACTATTGACCTATTGGAAAAGTTAAAGAAAAGTACAGCTCTTGCTTCAGATAAGGTTCCTTGTGCAGCAAGGCAGGCTGCAGTAACAGCCATTTCCCATTTAATAATCATAGAATCATGGAATCAACCAGGTTGGAAAAGACCTCTGAGATCACCAAGTCCCACCCTTGATCCAACACTGTCGTGGTTATTAGACCATGGCGCTAAGTGCCACATCCAGTCTCATCTTAAAAACTTCCAGGGATGGTGAATCCATTACCTCCCTGGGTAGCCCATTCCAATGTCTGATTACCCTCTCCGTAAAAAATTTCTTCCTAATATCCAACCTAAACCTCCACTGGCAGAGCTTAAGACTGTGCCCTCTTGTCTTACTGTTGGTTGCCTGCGAGAAGAGACCAAAGCCCACCCAGCTACACCCTCCTTTCAGCTAATTGTAGATACAAATCTGTTTGACCAAAACAAGTAAAACGTTGCTCACATGAGCAGCACATCCATCGGATATGAGTCCACAAAAATATCCAGCTCCGGGAGGCATTACGAGCAACTACACGCACTCTATGCAGCAAATGGACTTTGTGCAACTGCACTCATCATCTGTTGTTCTGTAATTCATGATAAAAAACCTCTGCTAACAAAGTTTACTGATCTGCAATATTCCAGAACTCCACACAGCTTGCAAAACTTCCGGAGGACAGGGACTTAAAAGCTGAAGGATTTCTCCACACTTTGCTTCGTGCCTTAAAACCACCACACATACACTCCTACAATGCCAGTCTCGAGTGAAGTGTCTTCCTGAGCCACAGTCGCTCTGCAAGAAGATGTATTTATGAGCTCTGCTATGAACCTGAGGGGAGCACAAAGATGGAGACACCAACGTGGACCCCGATGACCTCCCCTTTGGGCTATCATTCCTCTCACACAGGTCTGTGGCTCAGCAGAGAGGCCTTGTCCTTCTGCTCCAAGCTCAGGGCCAGCTGCATCTCTTCCCAGTGCCTCTGTGTTCATCCTTCCCTTCACAAACTGCCTCTTTAGCCTCCACTCTGTTGCCAGCCAAGTTGTCGTGGTTTTCCTTTCCTCTTTGCCAAGGTCCCAGGGTCTAGTTAAGCACGGCTCTGCTGCATGTGGACACCTCACCAGAGCATTGAAGAGGTGCTTCTCAACCCAAGCAGAGCCTCCACAGAATGAGGCACAACAAACCTTAACATTTTCTAACTGTGTCATGGAAACATTCCCATGAATAAACACAAAGCAAATATGTTTCATGTGACAAACCTAGTACATAAAAAACTGTTCTAAAATAAATCAGAGAAGTAATATTTGGTGCACACTACATTCCAACATGGTAATTTTATTCACTTGGAAGTCCTCAATTTCCTGTAAGTTGCATGGGATTAATCGGGGTATTGATGGATTGTTTGGCACAGCTATTAACTGTTGTTACTGTAAGGTCTTAAAGGGAGGCTCCCATGCATTTCAGTGCAATGGATTATGGCATTGCCTTGGCTGCCACTTTTAGACTTCTACCAGACATCACTGTCCTCCATAGCAAAGGTGAAGAGGCTCTTTTAACACTAACCCACCTTTGCAAACCTAGAAATAAGGCACACATTCAACAACATAGCTTTTAAATACGTAGTGTTGACTAATGAACCTTGACATTATTCTACAACAGAGAGGATTATAAATGTGCCACCAAATTACTCTCTTCCTCTACAATATCAGACAAAGTATAAAAAGAAAAAACTGGGAATCTGTATCCTATGATACACCAAGCGAATTATGAAAAAGCACCAGGATAGGTGTGAGCTCCACAACACACACAGAGTTAAATGTAGTGTCAATGCTGGGGGCAAAGACAGCTCTGACCTAAGTCAGAGCTTAGGTCTTATCAAGCTCTGGACTCAGACCTATTGCAATTATTGTCAGCTTGTGAGTATCAAGAGAAGCTGACAGGACTTGCAACAACCCCAGTACACAAAATTGGAAGATTACCAGTGAGCAGCACAAAACAAGCATGGTTTTGGAATGCAAAAATCTCCAGATCTGCAGATCAAAAGTAAAGCCAAACATTGAGATCACTATTCTGTTTCTTTTTCATTTCTTCTACCTCTATTCCCACAGCCTGAGCAACTTACAAGACCTCTTTCCAGGTCACTGGCCTGTGTTTATGAAGTTTTGCACCATTGTTACCTGTTCCCTAACAAGTGCTGCCATATCTGCAAGAATAAAGTAAGGTTTTTCAAGTACATTGTAAAAACTAGAAAGAAGTCCCCAGTCCAGAAGACACAAAGTACATCTTACTGGAAGAGGTACAAAAAGTAAGTGGTCACCTACCAAGAAATAATTACCAGTCATCTATAGAGACAATCTACGGTCACATCCCCACAGAAGCCACAGCTGAATGTCAGAAAATTTGGCACATTCAGAGTAAACATAGGATTCTTGGGGAAAAAGCTTTTGATGACTACTATCAGACCTTTCCAGTTCTATGCCACTTTGATTGTCTGCAGAAAATAAAAGTGTCCCTGAAATCATTTACATAAGTAGTTAAGAGAAAAGCCAGAAGTTAACAAACTGGACAATTCTCACACTGGTCTTAGAAAATACTTGTTTAGAGCTGTTCATAGGCTCAGTCCCAAAACCGGAATCTTTTCTCTTAAACATCCACCTCCCAAACAAATCTTCTAAGATTGCAAAACATTGGTTAAATTTGGGCAAGTTGTTGCAGGTTTTTAATGGGTTTCTTTAAATAAGTTCTATGTTTTATGTGTGGTATTTTTGCTATTGGATTCTAAAGCATTCTACATGGTTTGCATGATGTTTGCTCTTGTCACTGTCTCCACAACTAGCAGAGCTGTGGATACTGAAGAGAGAGTTGCTGGCTGACATCTGGGTGATTTAAGCATGTTTTGGATACAGTTTATCATCATGAATAGTTGTCTGCCATTTGTTATCACACAGGGGTAACAGTTAATAAATGGCATATTTGAGGATGTAAATGCATGCTCATTTAATACTATAATTCATGTAAAAGAGCAGAAGTAAAAGCTTATAAATGAAAAAAGAAAAAACCCCTCTTCTCTGCAGAATTATAATTCACTTATAGTTCAGCTCAGATTAAACTATAAAAATCAGACTTTCAAGTAGTAATACTAAAGAACATTTTATTAAAATGTAAGTTTTTCAAACCTTATGTATCAAAACTAAGGCCACAGCTAATGCTAACACAAAGTCAAGAATCTCAGAAGGTTCTTGTAATATGATACAATTTAGAAATCTGAGACAAGGCTATTTTACAAATAATTACTCAAACATTCTGAAATGCAGCATTACTTACTTGTTTTAAAATATCAATTATTCTAATGATAATATTTAATGATATAAAGTACTGAGCTATCAGTGCATGTAACCCGTCTTTATTTTGGTCCTGTGATAAAAGTAAGTTTCTGCATCACTCCAGCTACCGAAATGAATGTAAGTACAAAACATGTTAATGGAAGCTGCCAACGACTCCTCCCTTTTCTGCTGAGTTCATTCCTTTTCTTCTAATGCTAAATATCTCCAGTCATAATAGCAATAAATTCTTCTTGATTGACTGTAAAAAAAAATAAAAAAAAAGAAGAAAGAAAAAGGAAAATCATTAGACAGACAGCAAACTATAATAAACCATAAAAGAAAATTCATATCCGTATTATAATTTTACTTAAAGATTTCTCTGTATTTGCTGCATCTGATCCATTACTATCAGGGTTTGGATTTTTTGCTTCTACAACCACAGGGGGTTTGCACATTTTTTTTCATGGAAAATGAAGTCAGAATACAAGCTTAGTTCTGTGGAATATTTTAGCCAGAATCTAGTTCACATATAACAAGCTATTATTTCTAATTATGAAAGTAAAAATATCCTATAAGTAAAATATGATAGAGAAAAAACCCTGAGAAACATATGTAAAAAAAGACAGTTATGCAAAAACATACTATTATTTTAAGTTCTATAAAAATGTTAAAAATGGTACAAGAATTTTATTTAGTAAGTGCTTCTCAAGAAACAACATTTCAGCTACAGTTATGATTAATTCAGTTTTATTCTTAAAGTCATGATTCAAACATTTATATCCAAACCACTCCCAAAGATCAAACCATGCTATGCCTCTCCCTCCCAAATCTGTAACACTTGCCGAACATAAAACAAATTTTAACATCATTTACTAATTATTCCATAAATTAGCTAGAATTAAAATGGACTTTTGATGAGCCGTTTCCCATCTGAACTTTCTTCATTCGTCTTTTATAATTAACAGAAATTTTACACAAATGCACTAGAAGAAATTAAGTCGTAATAATAAATTAATTAGCAGCCATTAATTATTTTGCTGCACTTATACCTGAGCTACCGACCTTACTCATATGCTAAAACAGAGACACTGTAAAAGAATTAACCAATGAACATATTCACTCTGCAACTAATTACTGTAGTGGGGAATGATTAGAATAAGTGGTACAGCAAGACAAGACACATACAAAGAATTCTCCCTGACAATTATCCATCCCAGCCAATATGTCCAAGCTATTCCTAAACAAAGCAATGACAAGAAAGAGCTACATCTACAGCTAGGAGAAAATTAGACAAATTCCACCACGTTTAAGAATTAAAAAAAAATAAACCAAAACAAACCCCAAACAATTAAATATGCCTTTGTGTGATGCATGTAAAAAATTATGAAACAAGCAGATTTAGTCTAGTTGAGGATTCTCTGCTCTGAAATACCTATCCATCACATAGCTACACCATGTTCTAAGAGACAAAAATACCGCCTTGACTGCATGACTTTAAAAAGCTTTTCCACAGCTTTATCACAGTAACAACACGATGACAGCACAAATCAAACATCCTCTCCAAAATACTCTCTGGTTTACAACATCCTTATTAAACAACACTGAAAAGTGGAAAGACAGTATCATGGTGACAAACAAATTTTGTAACATTAAACAAACTCCAAAAAGAAGTGCAGTTACAATTCCCAGTAACACAAGTGTGGAAGGAAGTGGAGACGATGCATCCCCCATCCATTCTAATCCCAGCAGAATGGGAGAAATATTGTGGTGTAGAGAGCAAACAGTACCTGTCTTAGAAGGGAGAATCAAGAAGTTCTTCTGCTGAAGCCAACCACCATGTCGAACCTGCTCCTCAGGTGCCAAATCACACTCACCACCCCTCTCCCTTTAAGTACACTGATCAGAAACACAAGGTACTTACAACTAAAACCACTCAAACTCCACCCAAACATAAAGAAAACAGTATAAAAGTAAGTTGGGGAAAGTGGGAGAAGACCTCCACCTCCACTGCTGAGATCAGTCAATAAGCTGAGTCCACCTTCTCCATGCCGAGAGGGATGCCTTGGGTGAGAAATATACTCTATGTGTGTTAAATGCTGCTCTTAGGACTAGAGCTTTTGCTTGTGCTTACCCCATAGCATATTAGTTAGATTGCTTCATATCAGAGCTTGTGTTTGCTTAATATATGTATCAGTAGAGTGCTTTAAAATATATTTTTGCTGTAGACACTCTCAGTGACAACCTTTGAACCTTATTAATCTATCAGAGTTTGTATTAATAAAAAGTGTTATTCCATAAACTGTTAAAGTGAGTCCTTGCAGTTGCCAGCAGTGGAAAGCACCTTGGCAGGACCTTGAGGAATCTTGGCTCTGTTTCCCCCTAACAAGGAAGGTTGAGGTACCCTCTGATCTTGTGAATCTGTTGCTGAAGGGTTTCCTTACAAAACACTGA
Organism: Pachyramphus minor; assembly: GCA_013397135.1. Taxonomy (NCBI): domain Eukaryota; kingdom Metazoa; phylum Chordata; class Aves; order Passeriformes; family Tyrannidae; genus Pachyramphus; species Pachyramphus minor. The sequence continues at coordinate 200,028 of VYXB01007311.1, read as the reverse complement.
CAGACTGTCAGACACCAGGGTCTGGACATTCCTGGGGATACTGACAGGCAAAAATCTAAACTCCCACCTTTCATGTGACAACAAGCAAACCCAGTTAATCCTCTTCAGACTTAGGATCTGTTCACAAGTTAAGCACAACAAAAGCATGGCATCTCATTTCCCTCAACGCCACAACGAAAAGAACAAACTAGTATCACAGCTAATATGAAGAAAATACTGACTTACAACCTTGAGAGTTAAAAGTGCATTTTTTTCAGTGGTGCTTTTTTTTCCCTAATTCTATGCCAGAATCTGAGACCCAAGACTGCATTGTGTTTCCTACAGATGCATTCACATAAGATCACAAACACTGCACGAACTCACAGCATAGAATTTCTAAAATTAGTTATGCTCCAAAACACAAGGTATTCCTAAACCCAGGAATACAAAAATAAGACTGTAAGTTTTTAAGGCATACAAAAATATGTCAAAAATACTTTTACAGAAATCTATGTACAGCATACCAATACACCTCAGTGATTTTGCTAAGAATATGTGGGTTCCTGTAACCTGAGCATCACACGAGAGACCTTTTTTTACTGTAAGCAAACCAATCTCTAAAATGTAATAAAGATGTAAAACCAAAAATGGTATTATTCCTACATTTGAAGTATCAATTAAAAATGCTACCAAACTAACAGTTTCGGATTTTTTTTTGAGGGCAGGAAAGAAGGAGAATTAGACGACAGCAAGATTTTCCTACATGACCCAGATGTCTGAAGATAAATAGAATGGTGATTCACAGGATTATTTACTTTTTCAGAATAAATCTTAAAAAGCTAAAAACAGCCTCAGTTTTCTTCAGAGAATAAAAAACACACAGAACCTTAAGGATAAACAGTACCATATACAAACATTATGCTGTCAATCTTCCATATTCGATTTTCTGCTTGATTGCTCTAACAAAGAGAATGAATGGATGACTGAGTAAGAGGAAACTGAGCCACCCACTCTTAGCTGATCAATTTGTTTTAAAAAAAATGTAGCACTGACAGAAAATAATTATGACTCAATAACCTTTCTGAAAGGAGCTAATGGTCTATGTTCAACTTCTAGTGCCCAAATAGCCATGTGACAAAAAAAACATTGATCCATGATTCTGATATCTCACTTGGCAGCGCCAGGAGAGCAACACATGACAAAAACTGCTTGCAGATGAGTTTTACTTTCATTCACCTCCATGGCTACAACTTCCAAAAAGTAACACCTATGTCAAACAGCACAGAGAGAAGGACTATCTGTCACAAGGCTAACAACACAATTTTTTTTTCACTAGGAGTGAGAGTTTTGAGTCCAACAGCTCAAAAGTATAAATACTACTGTCCCTGGAAAAGTTGATGAACTGCTAGTGAAATCTCAGATATGAATCACCATCCTGAAAGAATAGTGTTCAAAGATTGATATAGTCTTTAGATGCATGGTCTGAAGTGAGTGATATTAAGGTTTCTGGTGTAAAAATAGGGATATTTTGAAATTGATGAAAAATCCCAAAGTTTCAGTGTTCAAAATGATTTAATAAGCATACTATCAAACTGGATTTGTTAATTCCTTCTTTATCTAACGAATAATTTCCTTCTGCAGCCCACTCTGTATGGACCTTGTCAATTCAAGAGCCATTTTTCACACTATGCTTTCCAGCACTCCCATGCTCAGAAGTACACTAAAGAGCAATCCAAGCTGATCCTGCACAGACCCAGGGTACTACCAGCATGATCTATTAGCTTACTGCTCCATATCCAACTAACATGCTGAAATCACAACAATGACACATTGCCACTTAAGAAATATTGAATAAGTGATCAAAAGACTGACTTTCTCTTAGCATTTTAATCCTTTCATGATTTATAAGGAAATAAAAATGTAATGTAGGTACCCAAAATCTCCCATGTACCAGTTCAATTACTTTGACCTTCAACTGCACATTCATCTCATCATTTAATAGACATTGGTTGAACAGGAGTTCACGGTGAATCAGTCAAACTCTTAGACTCCAAGATGTGTTCCCAGGACTCGTAGTGGTCCAAAACAACTGCTTCCAATATTTGTAAGCTAAATTAAGTTTGAGTTCAAAGTTATCTAGACGGAAACTAAAGAGGACATATTCACAACAAAACCACATTTAAAAAGGGCAGAAAATTACAAGATTATATGGGGGTTTATTTTCCAACACATACTTTCTCCATCTCCGTCCTTATCAAATTCTTCAATCATAGCCCGCAGTTCTTCATCAGACATGTTTTCACCCAATTCTCTAGCAACCCGGCGCAGGTTTCTCAGACTTATTTTACCAGAGTCATCATCGTCAAACAATTTGAATGCCTTGAGTATTTCTTCTTGTGGGTCTCTATCCAATATCCAATCTGTCACTGCAAGAAGGATACTTCAGTTAGACTAAAAAATTCTGAAGGATAAACTCAGAATGACCTATGCAAGCTGAGACAATATGAAGAACACGCACTTCTGATTTCACCTGTTCTTACATTTCTATGTATTTCAGTTCAACATGCATATTTGTTTCACTGTTGTCTCACCTCTCTTTCTTATCTCTCTTTTTCCAAGCTATGTTGCTCATTAGGGCATAATTCTTGCAGTGGAAAGCCACCTGGCAATTTGGACACAGTCATGTTTTCCACAAATGTTTCAACAGGAATTAAAAGTTTCCACAGGTCTCCTCTGTTTCAAACTTCCAAATTTTCAGAAAAAACTCACAACAGCTCTGATAGACAAAGACGTGTGATTTTTTTTCATTTTATATGTTTTCATCGGAATAGAATTTTGACTTGGGGAGAACACTGAAATACTAAGTAAAGAAAAACATACACATGGAACCTCTTTTTCAAATACAAACCCACACTAACACAAAAAAAGACTTCAAAATGAAAAAAAAAAACCAAAAAACTAAGCACAGGGGTTAATAAAGGACACTACTGTGAATTGTAAGAGGTGTATTTTGAAACGATTCTTCAGTCTTTATTATTCCTTTTATTACAACCATCTGTCAGTTTCTGCACAGAAAAGACAAACTTCCCAGATTAAATATTTTTCTAGTAATTATTTCAGACCAACCAACAATAATGCATCTTCACATCTCTGTACCTGCTAGTCTTGTATTACAGGGCTTGCTATTTATGACTTCATCAAGCCATTAAAATCACACCAACACCACTTGCACACAAAGAACCACTTACCATCTGCTTCTGACTGCAGATGGAACGCCTGCTCTGCCTTAGCAAACTTGAAAGGGAAAAATTTTTTCAGGCGCATATAAGCTCACTGCAGCAATGAAGTTTATATATCTGCATAAATGCCCCAGATTTATCCTAAATGTAAGTATTTTCTTTTAAAACAACAGCACTGCATGAAGTACCACATCATTTGAAAAATGCTTTTTTGGCAAAAAGACAACAGAAGAACAATAAATGCTAAGTCTCTAAATAAAAACTGTAGAAGACAAAATGTAATTGTACCTCTATATATGTCAGTTAAACACTAAATTAAAACAAATTGATGGCTCAAGAATTGCATAGTTCTTCACAATTAACAGGTTAACAACCTATTTTCTCTAACTCCAAGATCTTTCTGATAGAAGTGATATCATATTTAATTCTGTGTCAAGGTCATATGGCACCACCACAGCACTCTAACCCAATTCAAATTTTGTGACAGGTTAAATCCCCTTCCAAGTATCTATTGCGCATTCTACAAGAATATCCCTAGCTTCTTGCAGCACTTAATGATTGTCCATATTGACAGCCAGGACAGAATGAGGAAACTATGAACAGAACTGAACATCAGAAATTAAAAAAAAAAAAAAAATTGCATGGTAATTAAAGTATATTCATTTACATAATATTACAGCATAATTATGTAATTTTAAGAGTATTACTATTAAATCAATACATTCAATTTCTTTTTAATTTTTTTAATTAAATCAGGACCGATCACATAGGCTCTATAAGTCAGAAAAGAACCAAAACCAATTTTCTCTAACCTGGAATACAACAACAAAAATATCACCCTTCATTAACAACACATTTTGTCCAATATTAACCTGCTAAACCACTAAAAATTTGCCACATTTCAATCAATAACTGGTTTTGCCACATTAAGTAGATTGTTATTTGTAGCTAAAAGCAAATACTGGGGCTTTGGGTGTTCTGTTTGAGAAAATCTACAGAAATCTATGAGTGTAATAATAATATCTACAGAATAATAATAATAATCTACAGAAATCATTGAGCATAATGAACTATAATGGACACAATGAACTAGAGATATAAAGCCACATATGGAGAAATCCCACACAGTTTACTTTTTGGTAAACATAAATTGTATGCAAAAGCATAAACTCTGTGCAGCAAAAAACCCTTAAAAACTTCAAAGAAACTTAAAGCCTAAAAATTCTGCAGATCGAAATACATTAAACTGCACAAAGCACAAACTCCAGGAGAAAGAATTAACTCATGAAATTCTGTTTTTATCAACAGCTGAATATCCTTGAAGTACAATATTTAACACCTGTTTCAATTTTTCTAACCTTTTTATATATGAAGTCTATTCAGCGCGCAGTTTGTCTGTGTATACACTCCTTCCCATTAAGTTTAATGCTAAATACCTTTTCCATAGCAGAAAGGAGAATCTTACAAAGATCCATAGACAATACAAAAACATCTATGTTTTAAGTTAGCATTCATTCCTCCGTGTAAGCTTGAAAAAGATTAGCACTGTGTATACTCTACACTGTTATACTGTGGCTATCAATCATCTCTACATATCAAATTAAGCATTCAGAAATAAACCATTTATCTTCCTCCACTATTTACCTAATATATTAAGAAAATAATGAAATTTAATCTCCCACTTCTATTTCTTAACAGTACTAAATAACTAAAAAAGTACACGAAATACTGCTTCAAAATTGTAATCACTACTATATGCTAAATATCTCTAGAGGAAGACACACAATTAAACACATACCAACTTCATTAAAATCTTCAAAGGTGATCTTGCCTGTTGATTCTCGATCATAGTCTTTAAGTATTTTCAGGACATCAGCTTTTTTTACATCAAAACCCAAGGCTCTCATTGCCACCTTTTGGAGTAAAAGGGAATTGCAACCATAGATAAGGATTAAATACAGATTTAACAGATTTTCTTTTTAATTTCAATAATTACCTTCTTGCCCAAGAGAGAAAGAGCATATCAGTGGTTTAGAAGCAATAATAAATAAAATAAATAACAGAAAAAGAGCTTTGGATATTAAAACCTACCAGTAGTACTATTAGGAAATAGAACATTGAGTTACAGTGAAAAACTTGTATTTTTAGGGATTTTACAGACTGGACCAAGTATTTCTTAGGACAAGTAGATTTATTCTCCTCACTTAGAAAAGCATTCAAAACCTTATATTTTCAAAGACAAAACTGAAAATCAGCCTTCAAATTATTCTTCATTATTCACACAAAGTGTGTATATGTTCATGGATCTACAAGTACTCTTACAAGTGACTTTACTGGTTTTTTAGTGAAGAACATAAGCCAACCTGTTTTTTACTTTTGCATTAGGTTAGAAGTCCACATTTAGTTTCCCATTTTATCTGAGATGGCAATTTCTCAGCACACACTACCTTTCTCCAAACTCTCCAGACTTTCTCAAAATTGATGAACATAGACTAAACCATAACTAAACCACAATGCTTTTGGAAGTAGTCCTTCAAAAATCTTTGCTATACACTGATTTTGTAGTGAAGAAGATAGTCTTTTTCTTTATGTATTTTCGCTTTTCCACAGTATTACCTTCAGGGCGACAATTCTTAGTGAGACAGCTAACAAACAACTTTGCAAGTAATCACAACAGCTGGGAATTCAAAGTACACCATAACCAGGAAAAGCGTATTGATAGACCTGAAACAGTCCCCAGCACTACCCGAGTTATTGGGTAGAACCAGAATGTGGAGCCAGTAAATTGGATTAGGCATTTTTTACAAAAAGAATCTCACCCAATACATGACAGAAACACTTTCTGTTCCTGATGCCGTATGATTAGAATAAAAATTCATAGAGAATTTAAAGCTACCTCAATGAACTTCATCTACTACTTCCACAGACTTCCAGCCAGGAGGACTCACTTAGAAAGACTGCCATACTAACCTCCATATGCCAATAGCTATCAATAGAAGCATCCTTCACTGGGAAGGGCAACTACTGAACCTCCCACATGTAGAGCAAAGAGCACACCTTATTCCTACAGACAGTAGGCTTCCTGCTGAAAAATACAAGTGGGTAGACTCTGTTTTGTAGTCAACAGTTTTAAAAATTTGATTTGTAAATGCATCTGAAACCTGTGGATTCTCACAACATCAAGCTTTAGGTTGCACGGTGCCTTTAAAAAGGAACAGTTTTTCAAGAGCTTTTGCCTCCTGGTCATCTGTCCAAGCTAATTCCTGTTGAGCAGTTAGACCAGGGTTATTCAGAATGCTATAGCAATGCCATTACTGCATTAAATATACAGTATGGGAAGACAAGCTTGTTCTCACACCAATGCAGTATTTCCTGTTTGTTTCCTATTTTCTTTACTCACTCCTTTAACCCAACAAGACATCTCGAAGGAGGTTTTTAAAGATACAGCCAATATCTTAAAAACTCACTAAGGAACAGGTATATTACCTGTCATAAAATGATTTGAATGAAAAAAGCTTTTACCTTTAATTCATGATAATTTATTGCTCTATCTTTGTCTGTATCAAACAACTCAAAGGCATCCTTAATTTCTTGCTTCTGTTCCTCAGTCAGTTCTCTTCTTTTCTTCTTTTTAGTTTTGTCTACTGAAAGCTCATTCCTATATATGGAGAAAAAAAATTAATTTCTCTTGGGAAGATGCCCCTGTAGATAACATTTTCCACCAATACGAAACTCAACATAACTGCACAGATCACTACTTTAGCTATTAAATCTTTTCCCAGCTTCTACTCCCAGTTTGAAGTAACACTTGAAACAGATAATTCCTTTGTAAAATATGAACGACACCTCCAAAATAAAATCAACACAGGCATTAATAAGTAACAATAACAACAAAAAAAGAGGGTTGAAAACCTACCAGTTAAAGGCTTCTTGAGGTTACAAACTAGATTAGCAGTTGAAATGATACAACTCCCAAAAACACTTTGTTTCTACACTGTAGCTTAAAAAAAAAAAAAAAATTGCTACAGACTGGTGGCAGCTGAACTAGGCCAGGCAGCCTGTCTACTAAAGCTGGCATTAGGTGCCGCAAATCGGCTTTGTTGCCTGTAACAGTTCTTAGATAAATGGTATTTACAAGGTTCTTTTTTAAAATCCTTTAGATCATACACATACACACTGTTCTAAAGACTTTTTGCTCTATTTTGCTATATACAAAAGAGACAAGCCCTCCAAATCTGCAAATCTTTCCCCAAGACAGCCCTGTTTTCTTCTGCTAGTCTAGAAATGAAATGAGATTTCCAGAGGAGCACAGTAAAAGTACATGAGACAATAATCATAAAAAGGCAAGAGGAGAAACTGCAGGAAACATTCCCTCAGTCCATGTGTTTATATGCTGGAACAGTTGCACTAGCAGACCAAGAAGCCTCCAATTATCAGAAATTTTTGGAACCTTACTGGAAAAAGTGCTCAGCATCCTCATTCAATTTTGAGTGGAGCTGCTCCGATCAGAAAGCTGAAGTAGATGACTGCCATAAGTCCTTGCTAACCTAAATTATTGTATAATTAGTGCATAATTTATGTTATATTCTCAGGAAAATGCTTTTTACACTCATTTGTCTATTTGCACCAGGGGCCAAACGCGTGCTTTGTCACCTAGTGTAAAACGCATAAAAATTACTGATGAATGAACAGAAAACTTTTCAAGATTTACTTTCTAAATCTCCTCTAATGAGATGATTTATCTTCTTCTTTGTAAAGGATTTGCTAATTTTAATCAAAACCTAAGATTAAACATATGGCTGAGATTTAGCTTTCAACAACCATTGAAGTGTAAAAATTCCAAGCAGAGACAAGGAAAGCATAGGCGCTTGCCTTGGACTACAGTATCCTCAAAGAGCAAGAAGACCTTAACAGACCAATTGAGATAGTGTGATTTCACACAGGCTTTGAATTACTGTAGCTCTTGGAAGGACTAAAATAACTCTGAGCTGGCTACATAATTAGAACTGGGAAAGTAGCTCAGATCCAGAGAGCTCAGATTTTGTGAGCTACAATGATGAAATCCATTTATAAATCTGAAAGCAGATTAACACTGAAATCGTCTGGAAGAGCAGCTGGGTGCTTAAGTGTTCATTTGTGCTTAGCATAAAATAAATTTATCAAAAGACAAAGCAGTACCTAAATACAAACAGCTCAGTGCCACTTCCACTACCACATGAAGCCTCAAGTCTTTGGACTTGAAAATTAGGGATCACAGTTGCCATATAAGCATATTAATTATTCTTGGAGACAAGCATTTGCCAGGTGTTGGGAGTTTTAAGCCAGGCCCCTTTACACAACAGCTCCTGAAGCAGAATTTACAAACAAAACACACCAAGCAGACAGATCTTACCCCTATTCTCAGGCCTTTTGGAGGCGCGTCAGGCAACCCAGAGTGAACCTCCCAGCGCCGGACCCTGCCTTCCCCCGGCACACAGACGGGCCTGACCCCGCCGAGGGGACCAGAGTGACCGGCCGGAGGTCGCAGATGACCCACCCGGATCCCGCCACTGCCGCCGCGCCCGCGCTCCGCCAGCACCGCCCGAGCGGGCCCCTAGGGGCGGCACGGCCATCAGGAACCCCCGCCCCCGCTTCCTCCAGGCCAGGGGAAAGGGCCCGGCTCATACTGACCTCAGGGCCAAGCTCATCCTGCCGGGCCGGGCCTGGCCAGAGCAGAAGCACCACCGACCCCACCGCCTCCTGCCCTGGCGACGCGACACCGCGGCCAGGCCACGCCCCCTGCCAACCGGCCGCTCTCTGATTGGGCGCTGGCCGATATACTCCCTCCTCCAGGCGCACTGTTATTGGTTGAAGTGTTGCCACTCACGGTGGAGGGGGAGGAGTCCCTGCCGGGAGGGATTGGTGCGCGCGGCGCCGTTAAACAACGCGGGGGGGGCGGTGCCGCCTCTGCTGCGAAATGTGGAATATCCAAACATTTTCTTAAGAAACGATGTTGAAGTTTGATCTTGACTTTCAACCCCAATCGACAAGAAACGGGATTTAATCCGCGAAACAAACAGGAACTAACAAGCAAGCTCTGAAGTGATGTCCAGGTGTTAGAGAGACCAATTTCTTGTATGTAGAATTTTCCTTGTTAAGGTTTAGAGCTCGACGTGTTTCAATGATCTCAGACAAAGAATGCTGAATTTACGGGCCATAAGGGCATTTGGCAGAACCCCCAAGATAAAGAAGAAATTAATAAACCAGCTCAGCAACTGTGCTGGATCAGCTCTGACTGGGTAAAAGGTAATTCTGCTAGGGGCAGATCTGCGACCCCCGACCCAAGAAACCCACCGACCCAAGAGAGAGACTGAGCACGTCACTAATTAGCATGAGAAGAGAGAATCATGAACCAATAGATGATAGATACAAATTAATAAGAAGACTGTGTAACTTGTAGCCAATAACCATTAATGCTTTTGTTTGCTAAAATGTATAAAAGTTTTGACAGCCGGGGTGCATGATCTGTGGAACATCACCGAGGACCTGGGCTTGCATCGCTCTGAAATAAATATCAACGTCTTTCTCAAGTGTGTAATTATTGGCTTGTTGCAGACCGGGTAACAAGTCTGATTTTTGTGGACATATTTAATGGCCCTGCTGTCACATGGATGTGCCATGGCTGTGTCTGGAGAGGTCCCCAGGTACTGCCCACGCCTTCCCTCTCTCCCAAGCTGTGGAGGAGCACACTTAACATTCGACACTTAGAGAAGCATTTCTTGCGGTGTACAGACTTGGCCTCACAAATTTCGTGCAAAGCAATCCATACTGTGTGAAGACTGAAGACCTTAATGTATAGTTCCAGTTAACATTGACACTAATGTTTTCATGCCTTGCAAAACAGTCAGTGAGTCAACATTATATATCTGTGGGTGGGAGAAATGTTCATAGCACTGGTGTGAAAACTCAGATTTACGATAAGGGCTGCCTCAGTGCTCTGGTCTGTGACATGACAACTGTCCCTTGTGCCTTGCTTCACAAACAGGGCTGTTTTATAACCAGCTGTGACAGCACGATCTGGTGTTAATAGCTGGACCACAGTTCCATTCAGATCCTTGCTAATACTATATTAAGCAGTCTGGCTAGATTCACTGAAAATACTCAGGCAATGAAAAATTTTTTCACGCATTTCAGTCCTGCTCGTTTCAGGACTGACAGCATATCTTGATGGTGTTTTACACTTTCAGACACCTAGTTTTCTGGTAATAACCCAGTAGTAGGTTGACCGCAAGTGCACACTCTTGGATATGAAGAGCTTGGCTCACTCAAGCCACATTTTTCCTGAACAAAGTCAAACAGAGATGAGGCTTGTTTGGCTCTCTGTTCATACTATCTCTGGCCTGCAGATCAAATAGGCAGAGGCAAGAGGTTTGTAACTGACCTCTGTTTATAGATGGTAGCTTTATAACTACAAACATAAATCACTGGCAGGTTTGACCCTCAGCCTGCGCTGTGGTACAAATATAACTGCAAATT
>VYXB01007311.1:156199-189226 GCA_013397135.1 Pachyramphus minor | reverse complement strand
CCAGAGAGAAAAGGAAGAACTAACCAAGTGGTGAGCACACTTTCCTGGAGTGTGGGACAATAGCACCAGGAGCCTGGCTGCACCACCAGCCTGAAATTGCCCTGCTTCACCCCCACTCCCACTTCCTCTGGATGTTGATCCTGAAGCTCAGCATAGAGGTCCTTGGTCTTTGCCTGAGCTGCACTGGAGCTGTTCCTGCCTTTGTGCTGTGTGCTGCTGTTGGTGACATATTGACCAGACCCTGTGGCCTGGCCATGAACTTGAGTCACCACCGTGTCATTGTCTAGCAGTCACTGGGATGCTGACAGGTCAGGTTACCGTCACCATCCCTACACTCTGCAGGGAGGTCACAATCCCTTCCTGTGTTGTGATTGCCTTTGGCTTCCAGCTTGTCCTCTCTCACGGAGCACCTGTCTCCTGGCTGCTCAGTGTCAAGAAGAGTGAAATGCCTCATCTGAGCATGCTTCTGGGAACTGGAGATCTATGTTCTAGACTTACAAGATAAGCTAAGAAATTGCTCCAGAAACCAAAATGCTACTGTTTGTAAGTTCATTAAAGCTGGTAGCACTGCTCCTACTGCACATGAAAAGGACATGCAAGGAATTCAAAACAGAAATTCAAGACAGGCTCAAACAATAATAGCTAAAAACAAGTATAGGGGTTTAGTTGTGGCAGCAGTGAGTTGCAAACCCTTACATTTTCAAAGCTGGCTAACCCCCTCCTAAAATCACTTCCTATGAATAGAGTTGGTAAATTAGAATACCTCTAGCATGTTCCCCATACCTGTGTATTGCCAACTTAATAAAATAATTAATTATGAGGCATACTTAAAATCTTTGTTATTGGCTTTTAATTAATTTTCAAACTCATCTGTTGCTATATGAAAGTAATTTGTGGGGCTGTCTGCCAGCCCTCTCTCATTTGAGTGAATCTATTTACTTTCCGAGTCCTAATTTTGTTAGTATTTGAAACCATCCTACCATTCGCTCGTCCCAAATTGAATTTGAGTGGGCAGATTACAAACCTCATCTAACTGTTCAGAATCATATCATATATCAGAACCTTAATTAAATGAATATGGAATTGTTTTAAGGAGTACTTGGGCATAGAGGTTCCATGCAAGTTCAAGTGGGTTTTCTTCATTTTACTCTTAATCATACAGCATGGAAATCAGCAAGAAAACATAAAGCAAGAAAACATAAAGAAAACATAAAAAACATATTTTCAACATATGTGTTGAAAACATAAAGCTGTGTTAAAAATATACCATTTATCCTTGCCAGTTCAATTGTAAATGTACTTCTGTGGGCATCTGGATCAAACTCATAGGAAATACCTGGCTCTCTAGCTCTGGTACAGTCATAGAAGTGTTGGCTAACATCCTGAGCATTTCTTCCTGTGTCAACCTTCTTTTATTTGTTTTTCCAATTTTAATTGCTTTTGAGTGCCTCATCACTGTCCCGGAACACAGTTGGCCATATGTGGGAACATGCACAGACAGTTACTAAACTAATTTTTTAACAATTAACTTTTAAAGAGGTGAAATTAGCCCACCCAATAAAAGCTGAACAGCCAGGAGTAGCCACGTGCTGAAGACGGTTTTGGGTAGCACAGCAAAAGCAAGGGGCAGGCTTTTAACGTCGTTGGTTTCTAATGTAATCCCTAATCCTGCCTGTTCTATTTTCGTGGTCAGTGCAGCCCCTGCCCTGTCCTTGGGCGGCGCTGCCACCAGGAGGCGCCGGGACCCCGGCGCTGTGCGGGCAGGAGCGAGGGGCAGAGAAGGGACATCGCTGCGGACACTCGAGAGGTACCGACTGACTTCGAGGTAGGATTACACCACAAAAAGCAGCGCAGGATTAATGTATAAGAGAGTGGTGGTGTGATTTAGCGTCACACCAGAGTGCCTGGACTAATGATGCCCCTCAGAGCACTGGACTGTTTTCTGAGTACCCTGGAAATCCCTGTGCCGCACAGGGAGTGCAGTTCAAAGGCAGCCTAACCAGCAAATCCCCTTCAAATACCCATTTAGCTTCAAATAAATCTAAAACAAAACCTAATGAGTGCTTTTTCATTATTTCTCGATTGTTCTTCTGCTTCCTACGTCAATTTGAATGTGAAGAGACTGAAGTAGTAGTAGTTTTGGAGAGTATTTGGTTCACTTTTTAGACAGAAGTGGGACTACTTACTGATTTAAGTAATACGCACATTAATTATAAATAAGAATTTGAAACAGTGTTGGTTGAATTCCGAGACCTAGATTTTTAACGTTAAATATTAATAATTCCTGCTTTGCCTCCACCTTTATCTCCTCTCCTTCCTAACAGAGCTGAGTTTTGTTTTTCTTTGGCTACAGATGTCTTCTCCTACACAGCAAGGTGTTGTGCTAGACTTTAATCACCCTTGTTCTAAAGCTCATCCTAAGCTCTGCTTTATAGCATCCTACAGTCGAAGATCTAAGAGTTAGGATGCTTTTTTCCCCACTGAGAATCTTCTTTTTGCAGAAACATCCCATGTTTCTGTCATAGTGTCATAAAAGCAAATTTTACTGAAAGGAAATGTTTACTGATGTAAAATAAAATGAAATGCTGTAGAACTGAAGCAATTGACTGTTTCATTTGCATGTGTATTAGGAACATTATAAAGGCTCCTTACTCCTCTGAGATAGCTACCTCACAACATAGCATCTGTCGATTATCAGCTGAGGGTCAACAGCAGCTGAACATGAGCCAGCATGTGCCCCAGTGGCCAAGGGCATTGTGGCTTGGATCAGCCACAGCGTGAGGGCTCGACCAGAGAAATGACCATTCCCCTGCACTTGGCACTGACACATTATTTCAAGCTCAACAGAAGCCACGTGACCATTTGTGTTCCAAATACAGTATACAGTTGTCATTAGCCACTGCCATGCGTGGAAGTAATAATCTCTGTCACCACACACTGAAACTGACCCCCAAATGTTCATCATCTCCAAGTATTCTGTGTGTGAATTGTATTGAAAACCTAATTCTGATTTCTGCTAACAGGTGGTGGGTTTTTTCAAGAAATACTCACTCGCGGTCTTTATATAAGCTTTGCAATGTAAGCCTAGAATGTGTAAACATTTTGAATGCAGTCTTTTGCTCAGAAGCATAAACATTCCTGCTAGCAACTTGTAAATACACTTCAATCAAAATGTATAAGTGCTTCTCTTGAATAATACCTAGAAATTATGACTTAACTGCATAGGGTTATAATATTTTTATTACGATAATCTATGAAAAAATTATTTTTAATGTGCAAACTGTTGCTTAACATCACAAGTCTTGACAGATTGCAGAACAAAACTTCCCATATGATTTTTATGTCAATTCCCCAGTCTACTGAAAACTGCATTAACATATAGTTGGATTTTACAAAGAAATCAACACAGTTCTAAATGCTTAAGATGTTGCACTATTTAAACTTACAATGCATAATTTAAATATTTAATCCAAGTAGTGTTAAAAGGACCAATGTCAAACTCTTACAACTAAAATTTCCTAAGTCTTAACAAAAATAATCACAGTCCTTTTTACTTAAGACATATAATTTATCTAGTAGTGAATTCCTTATATTACAAAAAATAATTTACAAACCCTCAAAAACTACTTTCATTTGGATTATAGCAGCAGCTTACTAACAAGATCTGTTTTGGGTTATGTGCATGTAAAGCTCACTTCTGAGCTAGAAAATTATCCCCTAGATTTTGGTAAAGGAAAAAGTCCAGGCAATTTTGGTTATGTACATATACTTCATGGGGTTAAGCATGGCTTAACAGGGCATTTTGGCAGTGATCTAGACATTTAAAGATCTTAGCTAATAGAGATACTATGCAGAGAATTAAACACAAATGATAGAGGACAGAAATACTCTGTCCTTTTGAATTTACATGCCTATAAGTCTTCTCATAGCAGGTCAGTCTTTACAATATAGTAAAATCTGGCTACAGAGGTTCCAATATTGGACAAAATAAGCAAACTTATAGTGGTATAATACTGACTGTCAATTCAAAGCAGTCTCACTCTCCTAATGACCTTTTGCAAAATTTTAGCAACTGACATCCATATTGGCAGGCTTTGTGACACAAGAGTTCTGTCGGTACGCCGTACTGCATAGGGTTATCTCCGGCGCTCCTACAGCCTTCACAAAAGCATAGTGCACAATTATTACTAGTGTTACACCACAGATGGATAATTTACAGGAATTCAATTACTTTTGGGTAACCTGTGACACCATGGCTTCCTCTGGATAACCAGCATAAGCTTTAGTGCTGTGTAATTCCTCAGCCTGTTCTAGGCTAACTTTTTGTATTTCTTACTCTGGTCAGCTGAGGCCAAGATAAAAAGCTCTTGGTTTGAAGACATAAATCTACCCACTGAACGCTCCTCATGTATATACATGGATTTCTCAAAAAAAAAAAAGAGACTGTGATAACAGGTCTTTCATGTGCTACATCTCTGCATGTGTCTTGCCCACTCACAATTTTGCTTCAGCTTGGAGATAGGCACTGCTAACAAGAACTAGGCACATCACAACCAATCAGTACAAATCCTGGTGAAGAATATATTCAGATAGTAAAGGCAGGAGTGCAGTGATCTGTGAAAGGGAAAAAGCATTACATAAGATACTCTCTTTCATCATTTTTAGACAGAGATGCTTTTTATTTTGCAATTTTTTTTCTTTTTTCACCAGAATTTGCACCTATTCAGAGGGCTATCAGCTTCCTCTCCCCCATGCCTTAGACAGAGCCCAAACTTTGCGCTCCCTTTCCATTGGCTATGATCGGGGGAAAAAGCTTCTGCTAAAGTGAAAGCCAAACAAGAAAGGCTAAACTGCACTAAAATTTGAGAGAAACATTTGCACTTTTTCTAGGAACATATATATGTCTATGTACAAAAATAATATCAGACAGTGTCCTTCTAAAAAAGTTAAATATATATAGACTGTTCAAATAATTGCACAAACTAACCATTTCAACAGCTTTTAAATATCACACATTCAATTTTCATAAGCAAGTTACAATCTAAGTTAGCAGTTTGCAATGTATTCAACCTTGTTTTGGAACAGACTCAAATGCAACACACTTTACATTTCATAAAAACCACATGCAGATACAAACACACTTCAAACGCAAACAGTTCAATCACATTCACTTTGTGGTAACAAGTCGATCAGCTGCTTCATGCAGTACCCTGGAATATGGCAAGGCCATGTTAAAGCCTCCATGCTTCCCTTAACACAGATCATCAACAACCAAGTAACAATACAGTCACATAAAAATACTCTTAAACACAAATAAAACCTGTAAGCCTCTCACAGTCCAGTTTTCTCAAACTTCCAGAACAACATATTCTATAAGTATTTTTATGAGCTCATCAGAAAAAAAATAAACACATCAAGCAAAGGCTCAATCTACTTTGTACAGGCTAGTCTCACACATAAATTCATGAGTTCACAAATTCTCTAATTCCTAACTCACACACATACAAGCAAAACAGTTCCCTAGCCAATGGTGAGAGTGCTCTGGCTTGCTCCTCTCTCCTGGTGCAGCCGCTCCTTGCACCACACCAGGAAACATGAAGGCCTCGACAAGTCCATCTGCTGTTGGATCTGCACCAAAAACTTTTTTGGCAAGCTGATGTATCTCTGACTTCCAGTTTGGAAGTTTCGTCTACAGAATTTCCATATGTTAGCGTATTCTAAAGAAACATAGTGACACAGGCACTATGCAAAGATAAAGATGCAGGCGATGAAGGGTGCAGTAGACAGCACCCCACACGTGGCAATGGCTGCAGGATGGCCCATGTATCTCTTTCTGCCCACTGAGTCCTGCCTAGGTGTTGCTCTTGCTTTGTTGTAATGGCGCTGCTCCCAGCACACGCTAGGTCTTAGCAAGAGCTCTGTTAGCAAAACCTGAGCAGGAGCTGATGAATAACCACAAGCCTAGTACTACATCAACAAGGCTTCAGGTATGAATGTAAAACCTCCCATTTTGGCATAAATCCATCTGTCAGAATTGTAACAAAAATAAAGTAACATATTTCAATCACAATACATGTGCAAATGTGCCCTGAAAAAATAGAAGAAAAAGTAGCTTTGGCTAACACTACTAGCTTACATAGCTTTTATAAAAATACAAATAAAGGAGATAAAAATAAGGAGAATTTTTGCAGCTCACCTATGTCAATTTACCATCTTTTTGCTGATGCATACTGCTTTTACCTGTATGGACGCTTTCATAAGCCATTTGGTTTTACAGGTGACAGATCACACAAAACTGACTGTCACTGAGAAGTGATTCTCGAATTTGTAATGCGAAGTGCTATGCTCGCAATGGATCTCATGGCACAGGTAGAGATCTTGTGACAAACTCCAGCCTGGGAGACGTAGTTGGAAGCTAACCGGTACAGCCTTTCTGCCCCAAATATGTTAAAGTGCCCAGGCAATACCTTCTCCACAAGTCCTCTGTCCACTAAGTCCATAAGGCGCTGGCAGCTTGCAACGTAGTCACTGATTCTGCTGTAGGGCAGCCAGTCAATCATGGATCCATCATACACCACGTCCCCACTGAACAGAATCTTCCTGTCCTTGTCATGTAAGCAAATACTGCCCCTAGAATGGCCAGGCATGTGCATGACAGTGAGCTGTCGATCTCCAAGGCTGATCACATCCCCTGCAAACAGATTTGTTCCAGGCAAACACATGAATTTATCATGTTCATTAAACACCATGAGAAGAACTACCTACCCACATGCAAAGGTTTATAAATACTATTATACTATTATAAACACTATTTATAAATAATAAGTATCTGTAATAATAGAAGCAGGGCATTTATTTTCTTGCTGGGTGCCAAAGAGGTGTCTGAAAAATATACTTGACAAAAAGCTATTTTCCAATGGTACTAATAGTTAACACAGGCTTGGTCTGTATAAATGGAATCTATTCCCACTCTAATAAATTAAATAATGTGAAAAGCAATGCAAAGAGGGAAAAAAAACCCACCAGGAAACAAACAGAACACATCTAAGATGAGTTTCCTTTAAAGAGTTTACAAAGTAAGTATTTCACAATTTATTACCATTTTATCCTTACTTAAATCACCTAGAATTGCATTCCTGTTACTCCTAAAAGGCAAAAGGAAAGAACACAAACTGCTGAAGGAGAACCAAGACTGGCCTCCACACACATTTTTCATCTCATTCAATATAAAAATCGACATTTCTTAACATTAGGTAATTTTTTGCCAGTTTAAATGTGAATTCATTTTTTATTGCACCAGCCACTGAACTGATACTTTCAGCAGAAAGTCAGTCTCATGTCTCAATAAACATTATTTTAGAAACTTTGGTATTATGTTAACACCAACATGCTGCTTCTTTCACAAGATTATTTTTTTAATACTGCCCTTTTAAAGAAAAAAAGCCCTCACATTTCTGTTGATTTACTGTAGTCAAGTGTCATATCAGCTCTTCACTGAATCCTTCAGTAAGTTCAGTTCTGTTTTCCAAGCACCTAAGTGGGATGGTCTAATAAAGCCAAAAGAGTAAGTTCCCTGCCAAAGGTGTTACCTGTCTGTCAGACACCTACCCTTTAACTTGTGCTGCACTGTATTGTACCTATGAGAGACTAAATGGATTCTTTTATCTGCAACAAGCCACTTCTGCAAATGTTACATCAGCAAGAAGCCACTTTTTACAGACGTTTTACATAATTCAGGTAAAATTCTGTAAATGCATGTAAATTCTGTAGAACAAAAACTGTATCCACAGTACACATTTCAAGAAACTGTGAATTGTTAATTGCACTGCTATGTCTTGGCAGCTTATAAATAAGGGTCGCCAGATGGCAGAACCGATTGACTCGGTGACACACTGTTCGAAGCCTGAGGATAAACCTGGGGTACTCAATTAAGTCACTTAAATCACTGTTGAGCGATTCTTATTCTAAGGAGGAAAACCAAACCAAACCAAACCCAACACCCTCCCCCTGCCGCCGCGAAAAAACAAACAAACAAACCAAAAAAAGGGGGTAACCCCCCCCCCAAACTAACCAAACAAAAACACCTTGATGCCAAATACTTTCAGAACTGCTGGAAACGAGGTTTAACCCACTACGCGTCTTCTTCGTCCCTGCTGACCGCAGGCGCCTCATAGGCTGACGGGTGTGAAAAAACACAGCCGTTTAACTATTTTATACGAGGAGCCGAGTAAAGCAGAACGCCCAGGGCGGCAGAGACGCCGCTCCAGGGTGGATAACCAGAGCTCCCGGTTCCTCACCTTCCTGCAGGAGGCGGCTGGGCCGCACGGGCGGGACGCGGAACTGCCGCGCGCTCCAGCCGGGCTGCGGCGGCCGCGCCACCTCCCGGTCCGACAGCCACGTCACGGCCTCGTAGTTGTCGCCGCGCAAGCGCGCGGCCGCCTCGGCGCTGTGCACCGCCACCTCTTCGAAGTGCTGCAGCCCACCCGAGTGGTCGAAGTGGACGTGCGTGGCCACGGCCAGCAGCGGCCGCGGCCCGGCGCCCTCGGCCGGCGCCAGCAGCCCGGAGTCGCGCAAGTAGTCCGGCAGGCTGCGCAGCCCCAGCCCCGCGTCGATCACCACGTCCCGTTGCGAGCCACGCACAAGCCAGATGTTGGCCCGGTTGCCGGACTCGTAGAAGCGCTCCTGAATCCAGAAGATGCCGCCGCCCAGGGGCTTGTGCGCGAACCACTCCAGCGCCGACATGACCCGACCTTCCCTCGTCGGCGGCGCTGAACCCCCACGCTCCAGGCGGCGGCGGGCGGGGCGGGCAGGGCCCGGCCCACTGCGGCAGAGACGGGCGGAGCGAGAAGGGTGAGGAGCCCGGGAGCCCTGAGGGGTTGGGGGGGGCTGCGGTGCTGCGTGAGGGGGCGAGCGGGTTGAATCCCGTGCCTTGCCAGGGCAGTACCCGGGGGAAGCGGCTGAGACCCGCCTGCGGGTGGGAAGGTAGAGCCGAAACACCCCGGGCCCTTCAGGGACCCCCTTCAGGGACAGGTTGGGGCGTCTGGAGTGTCGGGTGGTCAGTGAGGGGAGAGGGAGCAGGAAAGGGACGGAGAGGAGCAGAGAGGGGTATCCTCGCACGACAGGGGTTAGTGACCGTCGTGACAAACATTGTCACACGTTTACCTTCAGGGACGTAAGATTAAAAAAAAATAAACGCCCACAAAAACTTGGTATCTAAAGTTCGGTCCTTTCTTCTGTATATGCTCCTCCCTTCCACTGATTGCACCTGCTTCTGAAAAGCCAGGGTCTACGATCCACAAAACACCATCGGGTGTTTCATTCTGAGGATACCGAGAACCCATGGGAGGGCTCAGCCTCCTCCCGTCCGCTGCCGTCTCTCCAGCCGCCTGGCATCTGCCAGGGATCCCGATTCCAGAGACCTTTCCCTCCCCAAGCCATCAGCTGCCTTCCCCTGAGTGAGTGCCCGAGAAACTGCAACGTAGGTTTGAAGGAGTTTTAAAAGCTTAAATCTGAAAATGTTCTCATTTATACAGTAAATGACACAGAAACTACCCATAAACATGAAAATGCCCCCAGGTGCTCCATTAGGCATCCCTCGTGGCAGCCAGAGCTCTAGTTGTAACTTTGTCCTGCTTGGTGGCTCGTTTGTTCATTTTTACTTTCCCTTCAGCTTTTGTCCAGTCATCTGTGACTGTCAATTCATGCCATCAGTAGACATAAACCTTCTAAGACAGTATGCTTAAAAAAAAGACAAGTTGGGGTAAAAATTTGGAATTGAATTACTTCTAGTTTTTAAACCTTGTTACTTCTCATCATACTAATGCTTTCTTTCAAGGGAGTTTACTGAGAATTAATTTTAATGCAGCATTTTAAAAATGAGCCTTTGTATTTACTACGTTTAATGTAAAGTGTGCCTCTCCCTGGTAGTTCAACATCGCACAACTTTTATTTTGTTGTGTTGTTCTGTTGTTGGACTCAAAGTGGGGATAGTACTTAAATTTATTTCTAACAGGATAAGAGACAAAGAGTGAGACATATAACAACAGTCTTAAAAACACCTTTCCCTCAGCTCCCCTTTCTTCGATATTCTCCCTCCTCCCACAACACATTGGTGCAGGGTGATAGGGAATGGAGATTATGGTCAGTTGTTTCTGCCACTGCTCAGGGAGAGGATTGTGGGATCCCTCCCACGTGGATGCCCGTGGGATACCTCCCACGGGAGACAGTCTTTGATGGACCTCTCCAGCGTGAGTCCATCCCACAGGCAGCAGTTCTTCCCAGTCTGCTGTCCCATGGGTCACTCCTCCACAGAGTGCAGCAAATGAGCTGTACCGGTGTGGGTCTCCCACAGGGGCCACAAGTCCTATCCAGGAGAAACCTGCTCCAGCATGGGCTTACCTCTCTATGGGCTGCAGATCTGTCAGGACCCTGCCNTTCCCATGTTCTCACTCCACTCTTCCCTGGCTGGACTTTCTTCTGTGCAACAATCTTGTGTTTTTAAATATGTTATCACAGATCCATTAGTATCGTTCCTGATTGGCTCGGCCTTGGCCAGCGGCAGGAAGTCCATCCTGGAGCCAGCTGGCATTGGCTCCATGGGACAGGGGAAGCTTTTAGCAGCTTCTAACAGAAGCTCCCACCAGCTACCAAAACCCAGCCACAGAAACCCACTACCCACACCTAGATAATATAATTGCTCACGTTTGGGGCTTGACTGTATCTTTTATCTTTCTCCATTCTGCAAGGCTCACATCTTGTTTTCATCCTATTTTCAAAGGAGTTAGTTTCTTTTTTCTTTTCCTTTTTTTTTTACATTCCAATTAGTTACATGCTTAGTCCTAGCTTTTGCTTTGTTTTCTTTCCTAAAAATTATTTTTTTAGGTCTCTCTCTGCTTAGTTGTAGACAGTATTCTGTGCTGTAGAGTGACGTGGAAATATAGAATGTGATTTTATTTCATCTAAACAGAGCTTATTTCTCTTGAAAATCACAAGTAGGAAAAAACTGGCATCAACGTGTTTCTCACTGGCATGTAATAAAAAGGCCATTGCTTCTGTCTTCTGGGGAGAACTAGTTGTGATGATGCAGGTACAGCAGTAAGTCTGGAACAGACCTGTTCATACTAAGCAAGGTGCAGTTTATCACTGACCTTGCAGTCAGTGATAAACAGCTCGTGGTATTTCCGGGCTGGGGCCTTGAACTGATCTCTGTGTCACCTTGGGCTGTGAGCAGTAGTACACTGCTCCATCCGAGCTTCTCTTGTGTCACACTTCTTGACATCTTCCCCCAGTCTCACATTTTGCTTTACTTGCCAACCCATGGGTCATACAATTTGTGAGGTAAAGGCTGGTGTAACCAGTGTAATCAGTGAAAGTGGAGAGATGTGACTGTAAATGTTTTGTAGCCTCTTTTTCTTTTTCTTTGTTAAATATTTTAGTTAGAAACAAGCTCCTTTTGTCAGCAGTTAGCTTGGAGTCCTGCTGGAGTCTTTTGATACCTTTTGATTACCTTAAGCCTCTTTGTGTCACTTCATCAGGACCCAAAACTAGTTACTAAGATAAAGGACAAAAAATAATCTATGGATGAAGAAGTCATGAATGATAAACACAAACTATTTTTTGAAAAAAAGTTCAGAAATTACAGAATGTATTAACATAAAGTTCAAGGTCCTTAAACCTTTATTCCCTCTTTTGTTTCTGTTTCTAATTAAATTCAATACACTGAAACTAAGGCTTAGAAGAAGAAACTTTAAAACTTGTAGGTTGAGAGGTAATTTCAGGCACACAGAGGTGGCTGGCAGAAATAAGGGAATGGAGCTGCTTTTAGGCATGTACCAAATTTATGGTCTGTGGAAGATCCTATGAAAATGGCTTCCTGTTTAAAATAATCTTTCATTTTTAAATGATTGTGATCTGTGTTAGATATTAGTTTTCTAGGTAATATATACATGAATTTGAAACACGTAATGAAAATATGTATGTTTAAAAATGTGTAATATTTTCAGTACCTCCAAATGGCTGGGTCAGGTAGAGGAAGAGGACGTGCTTCATTTACCTTCAACATTGAGGCTATTGGATTTAGTAAAGGTGCAGCTCTACCTGATGTCATCTGTAAGCCTCCGCCACCATTTCCAGTAAGTACAGCCAGTTTTGTGGAGTACATTCTGTGTTCAGGTAAAGTGGGTTCACACTTGTGTTTGAGTTACATAATGAAATATATGAACAACCCTAAGCAGTGAGGTCAGTTTTGAAGTATCTAATAGATGTCATTATTTTTCTTATTGCTACTTCCTGTCCCTTTGCTAACAGTTGTTATTATTTATATATGTTATTATGTTATATATTTAATTGATTGCTTGCAAGCTGTTACTGTGTTGAAGTCCTTATCATGATTTGGTTTTCTGGACATTACACTAGTGGTAACACTGGATATCTAAATTCATCTGAAATGAATTTACACTAGTCTTTGAGGCTGTGAATGGATTTGCTCATTTTAAACCATCGCTATTTATGCAAAGATGAAGGATTGTGTAGAATTGTTGTATACCTCAGGAGCCAGCTTTTGAAAATAACTGAAAGATACTTTGTATAATTAAGGAAGCTTAATTGAGTCTTGGCATTTGGGATGTATTTGAAAATTAAAGGGGAAGAAAGAGCAGTTTCTGACCGTGTTTTACTGTGCAGGGAAGCTTGGACAATTTTGAGACAGAAAAATAGTTTCATAATGTTGCAGTTTTATATAAGAGAATTTATCAGTTATATCAGGATTTGATGGAAGTGCATCAAATTTTTTTCAATCTCCTGTGTTATGATACAAAACTTGCAAGTTTTACATACAATTGGTGCTGAGATTTCTCTGAATAGTTTTCTCATCAAAGGCTTTGGCTTACTGAACCAGATGCTGTTTATCCTCTTAGTCCAGCATTACAATTAAGCTGTGTGATTTCATATAACTAAATCATCTGTAACTGCTTCTAATGTGAATGTTGCAGTGTGCTTGATAGCACAGTTCTGTGCCATCTGAATTCTATATAATCTGCAGGTTCTGAGTTACAGTTAGCCTTGTAGGAGAATTATTAGCCCCAGTATATCTGATGTATACCACGGGTAAGTTAAAAATGGTTTCTTTCTTCTATGAACAAAGTTTCAGAACCAAGTTAAACTTCTCAGGGCAAATCTAGTGCCATTTAAGAAAGTCAGAGTTAACTCAGCTGTATAACTAGGGTCAATAAAAAATTCAAGAGTTAGATTTAATGATTGGTCAATGACTAAAAGTGTGTTACAGCTGTTGAATGATGTTGAAATTATTTGAAGCAGTGAATTGTTGCTATTAAATATAGCTGGAAGCAGTAAATTCCTTTCATGGCCTAGCTCTGGGACTTGTGATAGCACTTTTTTCTCTGCAACCTAACTCAGGTATTTATTGTGCACCATCTGTCATGTGAGAGAAACAACATCCATTCTGTAATTCTGTCTTTAGCATTCTGGATATTTTTTAAACTGTTTTTGTGTATTTATATTTCCCAATGTCAAAATTCATAGTTAAAACAAAAACCAAAAATCAAACCAAATGAAACATTACAAAAAAAAAACCAAAACACCAAAACCAAACCCACACACGTAAAAACCAAACAAAAAAAACAAACGAACCAACAACCAAAAAAACCCCTACTCAACAACCAACTGCTAAAAAAATACAAACCTAAAAAATCCAAGCCTTGACAATTCATTTAAATTCAGCGGATAAAAACTGAATCGTGTGAGGGCCTGTGTGCTACCTGGTTGTATGACAACACTACCCATTGCCATGACAATAGTCCTGGAAAAGGTGTCCATGTTATTCAGAAATCATACTTAATGCAGTTAAAACACTATTTTAGAAGAGGTTAAGTCCAGCACTACTCTGACTAAAGATAGAAGAAATGTTTTCTGACTAAGGATAGTGAGAAAAACTGCTTTTAGCTGGTCACCATGACTATGAATGACTATTTCACATAGTTTTAACATATTTTTTTCTTGACTTCTTGATACATTTTTGCAGAAAGATACAGTGAAGTTATTTAAGATATAGATTTAGATGTAAACACAGTTACTATGCATGTCAGAATGCAATATAATATACTTGTGAAGTAGTATAATGCATAGTTGCATTCTTTTTTTATTAGCTGTGTTTATTGTAGCTTTTATTAGTGTACATGTGTATTTGGTGAATATCAAGGCCTTATATATAATAAACATAATTTGTACAGAGTACAGACAATAAGCCCGTGCCTCTGAAAACAGGAGAAGATGAAGATTACATGTTGGCCTTAAAACAAGATCTTCGAGGAACTATGAAAAGAATGCCATACTTTTTGACAGTAGAAGAAGAACATCAAGGTTTGTGAGCTTTTCATTTATATCTTTAGTCACTATTCTGGGAAGGCTGATATAGTGAAACGCATGTGCTGAAGATGAGTTTCATACTGATGATGAGGAAGAAAAAAAAGCAACTTAATAGGGAATTTTTCTGCTTTTACACTTATTGGAATCATGGGTGACCCCTACAAGTGCTATAACTGGAAAGCAACTACTGTTGAAAAAAAAAAGGTATCAAACATTTACTCCATTTGGTATACAGTAAGAAACATTTAGACCAACTACATGCAGTCTTTTCAATTATATGCTAGCCAATACAAGTGAAATAGGCATTTCTACATGTTAAAATACTGTAAAATTTTGTTAGAGCAAAGAAATCCATAGTAAATCCTAATGTTGAAATTCAGCTTTCATTGTGTAAAGACATAATCAAAATAAACAATATTATATTTAATGGATGAACATTCTAAAAGGTACTCAGCTTTTTTTCCCCTAAGTCCATTCAGGAAATATTAGTAAGAGTTAGTGACAAGTCAGTGGAAATATGAAGACTGAGGTGAGGATAATTATTTACTGAGGTTTGCACCAGAAGCAGAGCTGGATTAGAAGCCAGATCTTCATCTTATTCTGCTTGATCTCAGAATTTTTTTTGCTTGCATGCAATTAAATATTAACTATGTTATTGTTTGATAACAATAAATTCTCTTCTATACTTGACATCCAGTCGTATATCATTGTATTGTTAAATTCAAACTTCCTAGTCAGAAAACTGACCTAGTGGGAAAGAAGATAAGTGGAGCAGGAAAACTTAAATGTCTGTTTACCATACTGTCAGGGTATCATAAATCTAGAAGTCACAGGAGGTTATTACTGTGAGAAGTCCTTCTTTTCTTTCATGACTTTTTGCCTGGTTTTATCAGCCCCCTGAGTGCTTATTCTGAATTATATATATGTCAAGTGCTGTTACAGCTTTCTAGAAGTGTTTAAGAAATTCAAAGTGGTTAGGCACTGGATAATCATTTCCTTCCTATCTTGTGCTGATTTTGAATAATGAGAGCTGACTTAAACTCTAAAATGTAAGGTTTAATTTCCACCCCAAAACCATCAGAATGTTTTCTGACTGAGTATTCATGACATTGATAACATAGAGGTGCATAGTGTAATCCCCTCTGATTTTTGTTAATTTCTCTTCATGGTGTAGTGGTGAATTCTAGATGGTTTTGAGACTGTGCAAGTTTTTTTATTAGGCTTTGACTGTAACACTGAACAACACACCTTATTCTTTGTCCGCTTGTTCTTGTATTAAAGTCCAGTATAAAATGGAGCAGTGTCCTGCAGTGTGAGCAGTGAATACAACTGCCAGAGTGGTGATGTGGTTCACAAAAGGCAGAGTATTTCCCCTGACATGCAGCTGGAGCCCAGCAGCTGCTGGGACGTAGCTCTAGTGCACAAGCACAGACCAGGGTGGACCCTGACAGTGCATCCAGGTAAAACTGGTAATGAGGCAAGAACAGGTCTGATCCTTATTTTTAGATCCCTTTATGATGAGATAAGAACTCCAAATTACTCTTTTATCACATCGTTGCTTTCATCTTCTGAGTAAACAAATTTCAATCAGTTTGGATTCTCATCTCACTAGAGGCTTGCTGTGCTCTTGATCTTTGTCAGGCTTGAAGTTCGCTATTTCCGTTAAAGGCACAAAACAGGAAACTGCTATGCCTGAGAGCCAGTCAGGGTTATTTCCAAGGAGTCTGCTGCTTTATTAGAAAATATTATCTCTCTTTTCCAACTTTGCCTCATGTGATCGTTCTTACTGATCACCTCAGAATCATCTTTGTTTCTGCAGCCTTCTTTCTGAGTGGAGAGATCTCTCTCTGTTGCTCTGTTCCTTAGTAGAACTGCTGGCTTTGAATACTGTTTTTTAATACCAAAATTGGAAGTTGCAGGGAAAGCAGGTAGACCACTTGATAGACTGAAATAATGCTTTGAATGTTATCATCATCTCCCCAAGGGTAAGTTGGTAAGCTGAGGTAACTTTTTATTAAATCTTTAGCTGTACAAAAATGCCACATCTGAGGGGTGTGGTATAATTACATCAGCAGTGATGAGCAGTTTAAAAAGCTTGTTTTCATTTCAGTCAAAGTGTACAGTTGTCTCTGGGACTGCATTATATGGCAGAAGTGACCTAGTTTTAAGAAATAGAATAGACTGTTTTTAACTGATCTTTTCTGTCTCGTTTACAGCCATTTACTCTACTTTATTTTTTCAAAACATCTGGTAGAACTAAGAGGAGGCAGGAGGGGGATTGTAGGCAAGAACTTCATAAATTGACTTTGTTACAGGAGTGACTGGATTGTTTAAACCCTCAGCACAACATCTCTGAGCCAAATGGTCCTTGAAAGTGTGAGAAGGGAAACATTTTAATTAGTTGGTTTGTAGCTATCTATCTTATTATTCAAATAGTAAACAGAAGATGCATATAATGCTACCTGGCAAACTTGATGGGTCAGTGTGCCATATAGAATAGATTTCCATCATTCATTTCAGTGCTTTTGTTGAGTGAATAGCAGGCATATTCTATAGAAAGTTCTTTATTTTTCTCATTAAATTAGCTATTAATCATTCATATTTTTCCTGTAGGCGTATCTTCTGTGACTGGGTGACTGCCACCTTGGCAGAGGCTTTGATTCATTAGTTGTGAGAGATGTGAGTCAGTCAATGATTTTTTTGTACTGATGGCAGTATTTCTTCACTAGAGAGCCTTGAGCTGAAATCAAAACTACTGGCTTCTTTTCCTCTCTTTCCTGACAGTTTCCTACAGTATCTGTGAATGCCCCTTGAGACACTGTTATTTTAAACGTAGGCTCTTTCTTGAACAGTTCCAATAATGTTTTCTGCTTGCCCTCATTATGACTAAGTTTAAAATTGAGCTTCATTTATGATATCTTCTTTCTCCCTGGTGAGCACACATCTGAACGACAGGATGCCATTCTGAGGGACCTACACAGGCTCAAGAAGTGGGCCTATGGGAATCTCATGAGGTTTAACAGGCCAAGTGCAAGGTGCTGCACCTGGGTTTGGGCAACCCTCAGTATCAGCACAGGCTGAGGGATGAACAGATCGAGAGCAGCCCTGCCAGGAAGGATTTGGGGGAGCTGGTGGGTGAGAGGCTGGACACGAGCCATCAGTGTGCGCTGACAGCTCAGAAAGACAAACATGTCCTTGGCTGCATCCAAAGCAGTGTCAGCAGCAGGTCAAGGGAGGTGATTCTGCCCCTCTGCTCTGCTCTGGTGAGACCCCACCTGCAGTGCTGCATCCAGCTCTGGGGTCCCAGCACAGGAAGGACATGGACCTGTTGGAGCAAGTCCAGAGGAGGCCACCAAGATGATCAGAGGGATGGAGCAGTTCTCCTATGAGGAAAGGCTGAGAGAATTGGGTTTGTTCATCCTGGAAAAGAGAAGGCTTCAGGGTGACCTTATTGTGGCCTTCCAGTACCTGAAGGGAACTTACAGAAAAGATGGGGTAAGACTATTTACAAGAGCACGTAGTGACAGGACAAGGGAAAATGTGTTCAAATTGAAGCAGAGTAGGTTTAGCTTAGATATGAGGAAAAGATTTTTTACTGTGAGGGTGGTGAGGACTAAAAGAGGTTGTCCAGGAAAGTTGGTGGACCCCCCATCCCTGGAAGTGTTCAAGGCCAGGTTGGATAGTGCTTTCGTATAGTTGAAGGTGCCCCTGCCCATGGCACGGGGTGATCTTCAAGGTCCTCTTCCGACCCAAACCATTCTATGATTCTATTTCAGAAGTGTTTGACTCTGAAGGTCAAAGGCTGTCTCAGCTACTGTTTTTGTACAATACCCACAGAACTTATCCGTGTTTGAATAACAAGTTATTAGTGCAAACAGATTCATTAATTTTGCATGAAGTGGATTTTGCAGTTGTGCATGGTAATTCAGTAAGAAAAAAGGGGACTGATTTAAAAATACTAACGTTTTGATATTGCTTTTGTCATTACAGATTTTACGTAAAGGGTTTTTTCAATACAAACAGATGTGCTTACATTGTATGACTACTGCATTATTTATGATGCATTTCTCAGTTTAGTTCTTGTACCTGGAAAGAGGTTACATGGATTAAAGTGTGTTGCTGCTGTTTAAGATGGGATGCAATGCTTTACCATTGCAGAAGTACTGAAAGTCTTGGAAGGTGATGATCAGACTGAGACACAGCCTTTTGAGACCTGGGAATTCTGGGTGGTTAACATAGGAATGTTAAATGTCATTGACTGGTTTTGTAGCAAAGATTTGATGTGCAAATCTTGAAGAGTATAAGAGTTAGTGTTACAT
Source organism: Pachyramphus minor (assembly GCA_013397135.1). Classification (NCBI taxonomy): domain Eukaryota; kingdom Metazoa; phylum Chordata; class Aves; order Passeriformes; family Tyrannidae; genus Pachyramphus; species Pachyramphus minor. Next base: position 170,525 of record VYXB01007311.1, on the reverse strand, counting down.
TTGATGTTTAAACCTACTTTCCCTGATTAAATCTGCATTTCATAATTTCATGCTTTTCAAAGATAAAAGCATAAATTATAATAATGTTGGAGTGTTTTTTTGTTTTGTTTGTTGTTGTTGTTGTTGTTTTGTTTGTTTGTTTGTTTTTAAGTTCTTGACAACTATAAAGTTTTCAATGTGGGAATAAAAAAATACACTGTATGTTTAGTTACAGGAAAATATCAAGGACAATGTCTGGACTGCCTGTTAATCAATTGAAGTTAATAACTCTTTGTATCCTTCTCTATAGCAATTGAGAGGTACAGTCAAAAGTACCAGGACAGTGAAAAGGAGCAGAAAACATGGACTCCAGGTAGCATCTGAGGCTAATTTTCTGTTAACCTGTGAAATGTTGTGTTCTTTTAAGTGTTTGATTCATTATTTTTCAAGCAATAAAAAAGTATGAAAATCCTTACCAAGTCATGCCTTCCTTACTGAGAGTTATTGTCCTTTGCATGTTTGCAGATCAAGGCAATTATTGTTTTGTCAGGAAAAAAAGAGGGGAAAAAATCTGATCATATTTATTTACTCAGTTGTAACAACTGATTTGCAGCAAAAATGCAAGCTTCAGCTCTGACTTTAGCTTTCATTTTTCCTGTCTCACCACACAGATACCAGTTTTGAACTGGGAGCAAACACTGATGTTACTAAAAATAACCCAATCTGATGTCTGTCATGGGCAGTCATACCTGTATAGCACACTACTGCAAACTTAATTACCTAATGTAAGTTGAAGGGCCCATGGGCCACTGGAATGGCTGAACTTTGGGTAGAGGCCAGTTGTCATTATGTGGGGGAAATGACAGTCCTGAGTCCAGTTTCTCGATTTAAATTACAGCTAGAATTCCCTAAAACTGTTGTGTGCTAAAACATTTTGGCATCCATGTAAACAGGATCAAGAACAAAAGGGGCCTGTCCCTTTCCTTGGTGAGTTGCAGGGAGAGGATTACTGCAGTAAATCATCATTTTTCTATATTAGAGCTATTTTCTGTACAGACTGGAGAAGACTCCCAAGAGAGATGAAACCAAAGAAGACAACCAAAAAAGGTACATTGTATATTTTTAAGAAGCAAATAATACACACTAGTTGAGAGATAGAAGACATACTGGAGCTGCTTAGAGGAAAAAATATTGTAGACATGTTAATGAGTCCAAATAATCAAGTCTTTTGGCAGTTTTTTCTAAATAATTTGCTAGTCTGCCTGCCTTTTGTGGTTTTATAGGATATTTTAACTTACTTGTACAAATTTGTCTTCCTTTCCTGATTCTTGTATTGATGTACCATATTTCACTGTACATACGAGATATGTAACAGTGAAAACTTAAACAAAACAAAACCACAAGCCTTTTTGTTATGAAAGCTTGTATCTTAATTAACACTCACCCTTCTATTCACTAAGTAACTAGCTGTTCAGATTTCCTTTATATTTTGGGTTTCTCAATTATGTATTATTTGGTTGAGTTTTTCAGATTTTTAAGCCTTTTATATGTGATTTAATTTGGGTTATTTTCTATTTTCCCTAGTTTTACTTTTTTTGTTTATTTTCAGCTTTATTCTGCAGAATTGTGAACCAGATCCTTTCACAGCAGTTGGAGCTGGTATTGGCTGTTCTTACAGGAAAAAAGACTTTGTTACGCAGCATCATTTGTTTTTCAAAGTGTTTTCTAGTGTACATGATTTAAGTTCTCTATAGAAGTCTGTTGTTCTGATGATGTGAAATAACACTTGGCCTGCTGTATCTAGCTGTCTATTTATATATAATTGTTTATTTTCTTGTTCTTTTTGTCCAAGTGCCTCATGTCATTTTTCAGTTTAAGGATAAAGTAGAAAAAGAAATGGAAATATGCAGGAGTAACAAAGACTGTCTTAGCTGGAAGCTTTGTTCCTTTTGAGAATGTCATTGAGAAGCATGGCACTAAAGGTAGACTGTAAGATTCAACTGAAAACTAAATACTTATTTGCAAAGTCTCTAAGGGTGGGACCAGAATATACCTAATTTTTTTCCCCCCACAAGAGGAAATCACTGGGTTTTATAAGCCCAGGCACAATAGATGGACAAGATCCAATGAAATAATAAATAACTATTATTCCTTGTTTAAAAAATATTATGATTAAGAGAAAATCATTGCTCACTGCGGCATCTTTCCTCTTTCTTTAGTGCCAATATCTCTATTGGCTCTTAAAAGTACATGTTCCTACATGGCCGTAATGGCGAAGAGATCAGGTGATCATCAGAATTTGATTGGATTAAAAAAACAGCTTCCCTTGAAAGCAAAAACTATGTGTTTTAGGGTTTTTTGGGGAATTCTGATGATACAAAGGGCCTACAACAGTTATATGACTCAGGACATTTGTATGTAACACATCAGCCCTCCTAGTACATATCTGGGTTGTATTTTGAGGACTAACTTAGGTGACACTTTAACCCTTGTGGAACAAAGGTGAGTGAGTCAAGAGAATTTGCACAGAAATTCAACCAGGCTTCCTACCGTTCCCCATTGTAGCATGCAGGAGTGGTTTGGGGATCCCTACACAGTTACATATACAGGGTCAGCTTTGTTTTTACATGTCTCTCCTTCCCTCTTTCTAGTTTCCCTGAATGTTTTAACCAAAGATCTGACCATCTGCCTTCTTAGTGACAAAGCTTTGGGTAGAATTCCACATCTCTCCCACACTGACCCCTGGACTATGGAACACAGTATTCTAGATACCAGCACTGCCTGCCAAAACCAAACCAAACCAAACCAAAAACAAAAGCAAACAAACAAACAAAAACAAACAAAAAGAAAAAAAAAAGGAAAAAAAAAGGTTCTGACTAGTTCAGCTGACATTGTAGGCCAGCCATATGCATATGTATATAGCAATCAGCTACATGCATTTTAGCCCAAGTACTTCAAGAACGTGTATTTGAAAATCAGATTAGACTCTACTCCCTTGCACCTCTAAGGTATATTATGTAGAGAGCTATTTTGCTTGAAGTTCTACTAAAGATGGGTCAGGATCTCTAATTTTATGAGAAGGGCCAAAGATGCTTGGCATTTAAGGACAAAATTTAAGGAGGAAGTTCTTTACACAGAGGGTAATCAGGCCCTGGAATGGGCTGCTGCCCAGGGAGGTGGTGGATTCCCTGGAGGTATTCAAGAAAAGAGTGGATGTGGCACTTAGTGCCATAGTCTAGTAACTGTAGTGGTAGTGGATCAAGGGTTGGACTTGATGATCTCAGAGATCCTTTCCAACCCATCTTATTCTATGATTCTATGAAATCTTACATGTTTGTTATATCTGCATTTAATCTAAAAGCCTGCAGGAGTTTGTGCGGAGATGATAATTCTGAATTGCACTTTACATTTGTTTTCCTTAAAAGCCTACTTCATTCTGGATCTGTTTGCTTTGATGTTGTCCATGTTTTTACAGAGCAGCTTGACTCCCCTCAGTTCTTTGCCATACTTTAGTCACATAATTGTTTCCTAGGCAAAACACTGAAATAAACTCAGTGTTATATATGGCAAATGCTTTTGACAAAATACAGTTCTTTGCTCAGCAGTTCTCAGGGTTCTGCTTCCTTAAGTATTAGGCTGGTATTTGGGCAACTTTGGTATAGGGTGCTGCAATTCAGGTACCCTTACCAGGGTATGTGGAATGCTATTTTCGACCTTTGCTCCACCATGTAGTTAACCAGGGAGTAACCTGGTAAAGATTATGTTCAGGAATCAGGGTATTAAGTGCAAATACACTCTGTGGACTCATTCAATGAGAGCCAGCTATGGTCCAAGAGCCATGTAGCTACAGTAACCATGCCTTCTGCATTACAGCTAATGAGCTGCGGTGTGCTTTTCTCTTAAATCTACTTATCTGAAGCACCCAGCTGTCATTACTGCGTTGTATAAATTAGTAACAATGAATTTCTGTCTTTTCAAGATGATGAAAAATAACAAGTGAGATTTTGTTCTAGTTTCTTAACATATTGTGAGTAGGTAGGTGACAAGTATTTTGTGAAACTGGACATCATACTTTAGCCAAACCTTTGGTCAACTACTTGTTCAAACTGAATTTCAGATTGGTTTTCTAGGCATGTCTTACATAAACTGGGCACTTACACCTCTATGAATGATGTAGCTCAAAGTCTGATTTTAATACAGTCAGTATGGGATTTCCCTGGCATACTCAAGATGTAAGCTCGCAAGACCAAGTAAAACAAGAGTATTTGTGCTTTCCATATTAAAAAAAATAATAGTGATGTATTTTATTTCACCAGGTGCAAAACCAAAAAAGGCAAAAAACTTTGAGCCTAAAAGTAATCTGGATGTGATAAAAAAAATTGAGGTAAGATGTGCAAACTCTTTCTAATAGAAATTGCTGAAGGAAAATGAAACCTAGTATGTTTTTTGGTACAAATGGAAGAACCAGAATAGCCTTTATTCTGGCCTTGTCATGTTACTCTGGCAGACAGCTTTTCTGCATTGTGGTGGCACAAGGGTTAGAGTAACGATAGAGCCTGGAGAAATTACTTTCTCAGGTCCTGCTTGTACCTGAACAGAACAACCAGTTGCTCTTCACTGGGTAGTGATACAGCCTAATGCGAATGGCAGAGCTACTGTCGGAGCTTACTGAAGGAGGAACTGGTGCCAGAGCTTTTAAATCTATTGCTGTTTCACCAATCTATTGATGTAAGAACTGAAACAATTTAGTAAGCTGGGAGGGAAGAAACATACAGAAAGAGAAACTTAAGAAGTGACCTCTGTTTTGCAGGCAATTAATTAGTCATCATATGGGAATGGGAAGCTTAAAGGTGGAACAACTCTTATTTTTTCTTGTGGTGATCCATCAGTTGTTTGGTGCAGTTATATTATTACATATAGTATGTGGTATTGCTTTATCAGGTAATGACATGGCCTTCTCCTGTCAACTGTGCTATCAGTGGATGGTAATTGGAAATCATCATCTCAGTCTGTAACACAAGCCATGCTTTTTTAACTTTTAAGTGTGATGGCTGATGCTTGACCAAGTCTGTATGAAGTTCCTGTGCTTCACATCATATTGGTTTAAATGTCAACAAACATTTTCACAACATTGTTATGCTGTCTTGCTGTTAATTGCAATTTAATATTTTGGTAGTATGAATTCCTGTTGCTGTAGTATGGGATTACCTTGTAAAGGAGATTGCCTTGTGACAGGAGTTGGAAAAGAAGGATGATGAAGAAAAATCTGAAGATGAGAAAGACAAAACAAAAGACGAAGGTGATGATGATGAAGAAGCAGAAGAACCAGAGGAATATGATGAAGAAGAACATGAAGAGGTATAATGTTAGTTTTCCTGTTTATACAAAGTCACATCCCATTCATTGAGTAGTGTGTTGGCTGGCAGGCAAAGAAATGTCCCTAGTATTCTGATGCCAAGGGAGAGTTGTTGTGGGAGGCATTACATTCATGATCTTTGTTGCACTATATTTTATTGTAGTTCATTTAAATGGGTAGTTTAGACTTACTATTCACAAAGAGCTCTGAAAAAAAGCTCTTGCACACAGGAATGTGTCCTGCCACAATCAATAGATACAATTACTCTTTTTCATCACTAAAACAGTGATGTCTCTTCTTCCAAAGGTATCAGAACTTCATTGCAGTATTTTCCTTTTTCTTTGCCAAGAAAATAAAATCTACTACTGTTTTAAAATATGGGTGCTCAAGAGCAGTTTGAATAATGTTTGTTTAATCAATTGTCTTCTCCACAGATAAAGTGATAGATTTTTTTCTTCAATTGGCTTAGGAAAATGACTACATTTCCTCTTATTTTGATGATGGAGATGACTTTGGTCCTGGCAGTGATGACAATATGGATGAAGCAACATACTAACTGTGGTTGCTAGGTGCTACACTGCTCAAGCCTTACACTACTTGAATTCTGAAGGTAGGCTGAATATCAACAGACCAAATGCTTTAGCTCTATTGGTTTTAAGCAGACTCTCCAAAAACCACGTTGGAATTTAACTGTACTATGGTATAAAAGAGGATATGGGATCCTTTGTTTTGCTCTTTTGACAAGTGTTTTGCAGACGTGCGCATTTTTAGGGTCTTATGGAATGACTCCTGATGGAGTAAGCTATATGCCATTGTGTTGCCTCTGCATAGAAAAAGAATGTATGCATTTTACTTGAAATTGTGCCGAAGCATTTGCACTAGTCAGTTCTGTGCCTCAGCAGTGAAATCTTGAAACCAGTAATGAAACTCTTGATGACTGCAGCAAGAGATATGGCCTTTATGGACATAAACTGCTCGCATTTGGCAGCTGACTTCTCTAAAGAAGCTTATGTAACTTCTGAGTTCAGGTGACTGAAAATAATTGATGACTACGCACTTTAATATAAACTGACTTGAAAAAACCTTAGAAATATAGACAAAGAACATGACAGTAATTTGAAAAGCCATTACTGTAGTTAGAAGAATACATTGCCTTTTGTATTTTGGTAAAATGTATTACATTACCTTTATGAATCAGCATAAGTCATAATTAAGGACAATTTGATTTAAAAAGAATAAATGGCAGAAGTTAGAAAATTACAGAATCCTGGTTTCACCATTTAGTGAAAATTTCAGTCCTTTGCCTCAGCTTCTCTACCTGTTAGACTTTCTTACCTCACAGAGCTGTAAAGTGAGAAGGCAGATGAAATGTATTTATGTAGTTGTTAATGCATTTGTTTACTTCCTACAGAACAAAAAAGACAGAAACAGACAGCAAATCAATCGAAAATAAAATCCAAAAATATAAGAATGTGCTGCACTACTTTAATGCATGAGGTTTTAATTAGAAAAACAAGGGAAGAATGCTAAAAATAGCAAAACCAGAATGTTTGGAAACATCAATTTTATTTAAGAACAAAAGCTAAAATGTTGAAAACGTATTACTGAGCTTGAATAATACAGTAACAGTGCATTCTTTATGTCATCTTTTGATGGTACAAAATATTATTTGTCAGTGTTATTACATTATTGATTGTTGTAGTTTTTTTGGTTTGGGTTTTTTTCTTGTTTGTTTTTTTTATTTTCTTAAAACATTATGTTCCTGTTAATTTGTGCTGTTACTGGCTCTAATGAAAAGTTTTAAACAACCAATTCTTTTTATCAGCAAAGGAAACTACAATAGTTTTACTTGCATGTCTGGCATTCTGTTAAGCAGTACTTCACCTCACTGGTGACTGGGAAACAGTTCTGGATTATTCTGTGCATTTCTATATGCAATAAGAATTTAGTCCTTAAGGTGTAGCTTTTACGTGTTCTGATAAAATACATATCATATGTAAAGGAAATTAAACTAAAATGCTATGCAGGTCATACCTCAGAGCTATAACACTTTTATTTTGAAGTGTTTATCAACTACAAATGTTTCATAAAGATTCTACTGCATTGCATAGGAAATATGTTCTTTCAGTTTTCTTTTTAACCTCACACGTTTCAGCAGTTGGGTTGCCTGCTTCTTGTGTGTGATATACAAAACAGAGACAGAAGATGGGAGTGAGGCAAGCATGCTGGAAACTAAATTCGCTTGCCATAACCATAACTGCTGCTGCTGGCTGTTTGCCCCATGCACGGTGAACAGTGAGGCTCCTTGCCTCCGAAACAAGGAATGCAAATGCATGGCTTTTGCTGAAGATGGAACTACAAAATTAAACAGGAAAAGAATTACTGCACAAGTTACAATTTGGTTGCAAGCTGTGGCTTGCCTGAACAAGTACAATATCTGATCCTGTAGTACACAGTAATTCTTGAGGACCAATGACTTCCTCCACCCATCATACTGCCAATGGGTGAGACAACTGCCTCTCTGCTGCACTGTTAAGAAATAATACTCTAGGAAAAATCAGGTATTTTTGAGACCTTTAAAAGGTAAGCTGTAGTCACTGTCCTACAGAGGGAACTTTAAAGTCTTAGGCTGGACCCTCTATGACTCTTATTTGCCATATCAATGGCAAGTAAGGCCATTGCTTAGAAACATGCCAAGTTCTGCAAGGACATAGCTCTGTGCTAAGGCACTTCTGAAAAGCATCGAGATTGTGCTCTTCAAGAGGTGCAACTCTTTTTAGAAGCTGATTTTCTGATCACTTAGAATTTATTGCAAGACCACAATGACAATGAAACTGTTCTTTGGTTGTCAGCAAACTTCAGATTTTGACAGGCATCTATTCAAATCCTGTATTTACTGCATAGAAGAACATTGCTTTCTGTGTGTAATCATATCACCATTTTAGAATTTCACTGATCCCTACCTTAATTTTTCATATCTACTTCTGGGAATTAACAAGTTCTCAGAAACTTATGTGGAAAAGTTCCAAGTTTACAAGGCACGAACAGGATAAACAATTAAGGCTGCAGTTATGGTGTGCTAGATGTAAATGCTATATGCAGCTACTGCCAACAAAATCCTTGCTAGCCAAGGATTTTTATTTTAGATCATACCTAAAAATTGACCAAAACAAATACAAGTAGGGGCCTCCTGTAATAAAACATGCACAGTATGAACAGCTAAGAATATATTATATACACCACTGTCTAAAATGAAATCTTTATTTTACATGTATTATTTATGTTCTTCTAAAAGCAGAAGAGCAGAAGTATTTAAAATAAGACTTGCATCCTCACTCATAAGTGTTTTACAAAGTTGTATTTTCAGGCTTTATAAAAGTTATACAAAGACTGTTTGTGACAATGTACTCCAAAGTATAGCAGATTTAAAACATTTCAATTTTATATGATCCAACAGTGCAATATGCACCTTAAGTTAAAACCAACTTGATCAATATGTTGCAATTAATTCAAAAGCTGATTTACAACTCAGTTATTTTGTGTTTTGTTGTTGGTTTTATTTTTAACAAGTAAGTTTCTAGAAGACTAACTTTACAGATTTTAACTTCAGTCAGATTTAAGCTTCCTACAGAGCAGTTACCCTGTTTATTCAGAGCTAATGTGATGATGCATTTCCAGTTGTGTTCGACTTTGGAAAAAACCAGTGAAGATCTCTGCATCCTGCAGAAAGCCATGCCGGCTGATCCTTGTAGTTTACCAGGACCAGGAGTCCTACAATCTTGGAAAAAGACTTACTGCATCTTTTGATAAACTTAAACTCTCTCATTAAAAAGTGCTGTATGAAATATGCTATGTAATACATTTATAAAAACATTCCAGGTTCTTGATTAGAATGTAATATGGTCTAGTTAAAGAGCTGTCCCTTTATGTTTTTCCAAGGACTACTTATCCTAAGGTAAATCAAGGCCCATCACACCTATCTCGGGGACAGTAAGCCACAGGTATTCCAACACTGTAAAGACCCAAAGCCTGGCATAGAGATCTCTTCATCTGTACCACCATATAACAAAAAGCATCAGTTAACCACAGATGTCTGTACTTACATCAACAGAGTCCTTCCTGACCTAGTCAAACCACAGCTGAAGTTCATTTCACTTCTACACCAATGGCAATTTAATACCCATCAGTTCACGTATGTGCAGTAAATTAGGCTTATGTTGCATCATCACAGTAGCTATTTTAATGTGCTTTGACAAATCGGTAAGAAATGGAAGCAAAAAAGCTGACACATTATATACCAAGTTTCATACCTTATAGAAAACATCTGTCTTCACGTGCCAAAGCTCTCTTGTCTGGACTAGAACAAGTCCTTTTAAAGTTTTAACCCTAGAAGCTGTATCACTTTAGCCACCAAAAAGTATTTTGCAATGCAGTTTTTCATACAGCATTACCTAGAACTAGTACCTCGGTGTTTATGTTTGTGTTACTGGCATATTGTCCTCAATAGAACTATTACTGTAAAAGATCTTTGAAAACGAGTGTTATGTGAACCATGAAGTTCATGCCTGTTTGTAATCTCTTTTCTAGTGAGGAGACTATGAGTAGGCTCATTATCTCAACAACCCTTGAACAAAGGGTTCAAGACTCACAGGTTACATACCTAACTGTACACCATTTTCCCTCAAGCTTCGGCCTGCCCTCAATTTCAATATAAAACAAGTTAGTCAATTCATGTTCATACACTTGGCATGCCATTGTATGCCCCAAGAATAGGTGGGGCCTAAGTCTTGACTCTCAGAACCTGATAAAGCACTTTTAAGTAACTCAATAGTAAGGAAACATTAACTTTGCCAGATTTTTTTATACTATATATATACCTATATACTTAGGCAAGACACTCCATGGAAAGCTAAAAATAGTAGTTTAAAGCATACTGATTATTTTTCCACTTCTCTAAGTCATGATGAAGTTAGTTAATCTTGGGTTTTGGTAATAAATAGTATTGTGAGCAGGGCAAGGGAATTTTGCTCGACAAGGTAAACACAACAAAAAAAATTATAAGCACCATCTCAGTTTTTATTTAAACATATTCTGAGTACACAAGTACCTCCTTCTTCCTGTATGAAGAGTCCAGAGTTGTGGTTTTTTTGTTTTGTTTTGATTGTTGTTGGTTTGTGGGGGGTGTAGAAGAAGAGGGGAAAACCAAAGTTGATCATGAAACTCCAAGTGAAACATTCAAGAATAGAGCAGGTGATAAAATACACTACTGTGTAAAAAACAAGTCTGAAGCTGCAACTTGTCTATTCTGTTGCAATTTGCTATCATGCATTAAATCTCATTTGAAGTTTTCTAGGAGATTTCATGAAAAAGTGTTTGAGGTTCATGGGCACAAGAGCATTTGCATACTCAGAACCCACATAACTGCTGTCTGAAGAATCAGTTGGTCCTGAGTTGAGATTGACTGAAGGGGGAAAAAAGCCAAACTGATGCTACAGCAAGGTGCCACACTTCTGCCCTTCTTTCATTCCTACACACAGCTGACCAGATGAGAATACAGTCCAGTCAGTTTTCAGCAGGATATCACAGAAGAATGTGAAGTTTCAGGATGACTCTCTCATCTGGACTGTGTTGAAGCAGTGTCACATACAGAGAAAACCAATTATCCTACTGCCTACATTGAAAAGTACTGAAGAATGGGCTGACCACAGGCACAAGAATTAAAGATTCTGGCTTAATTATTTGCTACTGCCCCTGTAGAAGTCACTTGTGAAAAAAGAACTTCATAGTGGTAATTAATTATGGAATGACTGGGTTCTAAAAAAAAAAAATCTTACTCTATAAGAAAGATATGAGAACAGCATTTTAATTGACAACTGTAAACCTGATATTAAAATGTCAAGAGTACTATGAATTCTGTAAATACTTTTAGATGTTTAAAAGTTAAGATATCCCCATATGCCCATTTCTGGGCTGTAAAACGCACAGTGAGACTCCTCGTGTGTTAGTTCAAACTACATTTTTTCAGCTCATCATTAATTAAAAAACATATATATGTCTATCAAAATAGAAAAAAGTGCAAAGCTTCAGAGACAATTTTATAGCTTAATTTGTATCCCAATCTTGCAAACTGCCAGTCTCAGGCATATTCAGAGATTATATGATCCCCAGAAATATTCCTGTGATAGAACACTACCCATGAGGGCAAGTCATACATCAGTAATCGTTTCCTCCATGTTGCATTCTGCATTTTGCATTCTGCAGCTTCCCCTTTGCCTAACACTATGTTATGTGTCTACCATTAACAATTACATGGGGTATTCCATTGTTAATGCTGAAAGTCTCCTTGATTATTAACATTGATAACATTCGGTGGATTTTCTATTTGTTTCTGATGCGATACTGCTGTGACAAACAAATGGGAAGATTCCATTGTAGAATGGTGACTGACATCTGCTTTCACCAGAACTTCATAATACAGGAGATAAAAAACTGGAGTTACTATACCAATGATCAACATAATCACTACCGCTGTCCACCATCCTATACCCCAGTCTGCTCCGTAGTAAGGATCCTTGCTTTTTTTAGTTTTACTATCAGTTTCAAAACAGACCTGTTGGGCTGCTAAAGCAGAAACCACTTCATTAAGATTCTCTCTCTTTGTATCATTACACTTCACTATTTCTTCTATATCTCGATCCACTTCTTTTAAGAAGTTGCCAGCAGTCTCATTAGCAGAGAATTTATCAGAAAGTGATGTTTCCTGCACTTCTGGGGAATAGAGAGCAGGCCGAAGGACTGGTCTTCCTTTTAGAGAGATGTGTGTTTCAGTCAATACACTGAACTTTTTCACTGGAATTTTGATAGACCTCAGGGCAAAGAAATCTTGATCGTTGATAAGATTGTTAACTCTCTTAATATCTGCAACCTAAAAATAGGAACAACAGTTAAAACGTTGCAACCCCATTGAAACACAACTCTTAATAGTACTGTATCCTTTAGAAACACAAGTCTTTCCTATGAAACAAAGGCAAGACCTTTGTTTTGCTTTACTTTCTTTTTTTTTTTAAATGGATATCCATTCAAGCAGTATAAAGTAAGAAGAGGTCAAAGACCAAATCTGAACAACATTATAGCAAGAAGGAAATTAATTATGAAGTAACAAACTTTGTCACTTCAGATAAGAAGACTGAAAGTCACTTCACACATACATAATTACGTAACATATGTTCAATCCATCACTTGGCCATTATCTCTGTGAAATGTTTTCAAATGATGTAACTTACTGAGTTCCTAATTAAATTGAAAAGGTCTGAATAAGGAATATTACAAATTAGTGAGTTTCCAATTCATCTAGCCACAGCTGTGTTTTTTGCTGCTTCTGAGGGCTAAGACAGAAACGAACTTAAAAAATGTCATTTACTCTACCAAGTCAGCTCTCCCCTTTCCCTATCCTTGCTCAAAATGAATCTCATTTTCCTCTCAATAATTTCAGATTTTAAGTCTAATATGAAAAATACTCTGCAGGGATTTAAATGCTCTTGGATAATCACTGTCTTTCACTCAAAGACAGGAACTCTCTCACCATAGAAGGCACAGCCACACCAAAATGAACCTCACGAAAATGAAGTTAATTCCAAATCAGTGCTTTTCTGCAACACCTGCAAAGCACACAGGAATTGTGCCCATTTTAAGATGCACTGTACCCCAAGTTCACATCAACTTCATAATATGAAAAAGTTCTTCAGTTCCTATGACAAGGTATTTGTTATGTGTCCCATGCTGAATAAATTGGATTAACATAAAACACTGCCAAATGCAGCATTTATCCCAGTGGTTAGTGATCCCACCATAACGCAAGTTATACTTTCTGCCTAAAACTCCAGGATCGCTTTTCCACATTCTCCTGAATTTCCAAGAAAGAGTGCAACTAAAACTCCTTTTTTATTGAGGCCTGATCTAGTAAACCTGCTCCAAATACTTAATTGCAGTGGGTTCTGAAGCCAAAAACTGGGTAATGAAACAAAGGTCTGTCATGATTAGGAAAGAGTTACGTCAAGACTTCAGGACCTAAGTTCACAACAGGAGGCCCCCAATTCTGTTTCTGCGTGAAGAATTACACAACAGCAAGAGTTCTGTAAAATAAGGATTTTGAATGTGACCTCTTAGCCCCTGCACACTTAGCAGTCAGTCCCACCAAAACACACCGTTTTTGTGTTAAAACTGGAAACACGAGCCACGACAGATGGCACTCCCTTAATTAGTAGTGGCCAGCCAAAATTACTGGGTAGGCAGGACATTCAGCAGACTAAGGTAAGAACTGAGCTAGAAGCAGTGAGCACCAAGAAGGGCGCACAGGGGCAGAACGTTCCCAACGGTACAAGTTCGGGCTTAAAATATTAGACAATTTAGCAGAATTCATAATAAGACTACAGAGGGTTTCCCCCTACTTTCATAGAATTTGGGCTTCACACAAACCTTTAAGTGGTTCAGCAACAACCCCCCTCACCACCAGTCTGACGGCGAGGATGTCACTGAAGCGACGACCTTTGCCTGTAACGTGTGGTCTCTGAGAGCGCCACAGAAAAGTCATGCGCCTGTTTCGTGCACTTTCAGTAGCTTTCTGGGGAAAAGCCCAAGGAACCGGAACGCTGCTGCCACAGTGACACCCTGACGTCATTTTCCACTCCTGAGGCCCGCGGCGTCCCCACGGCCGGGACCGGGCTCTTACCGAGCAGCAGAACTGCAGCGCGATCGCGTTCAGCGTGTCCCCCTCCCGGATGTCCCTCGTCAGCAACACAATGTCATCCAGCCTGTCCCTGGACGTGCTTCGCCGGACCTTCTCCCTGCCCCGCGGCCGCAGCTCCGACACCTCACCCTCTTCCTCCGGGCCCTCGCACTCGGCGCTCACCACGGGGTACAGGTGACCGCCAGCGGGCGGCTGCGCCACGGCGGGTCCCTGCGGGCCGCTGCCCACACCCCTGCCGGCCATAC
>VYXB01007311.1:89186-156108 GCA_013397135.1 Pachyramphus minor | reverse complement strand
CGCGGGCGGGGGAGGGCAGAGAGAGGGAGAGCCCCGCCTGTCCCCGCCCCGCTATGGTGGCTGTGCCGCCACGTCCGCAGCACCGCTCAGCCCTGGCGCAGGTCCCGCCCCGCCCTCTCAGGCCGGTCGGGCGAGCGAGCGGCAAGTGGACCCGGCGAGCCCCGGCGTGCGGGCCTGATGGGGCTATCCCGGCCGCGGGGCGAGGCTGTCCCTGCCGCCCGTATGTCCCGGCCCTGCGTTGGGCCGCCCGGCGCTGGAGGCCGGGGCGCTGTGCTGGGAGGCTCCTCACCTCGCGTTGCCCTCGAGCCGCCCCTGTGCGAGTTCCGAGGGTTTTCTTTTCGCTCTTGCTGATCCTCTTTGTGAAGAAATGGAGGCTGCTCGGGTGCGAAGCTGCCATGTGTTTGGCCCAGTAAGAGATCCCTTTTTGCCTGTTAAGTATTCGCAGCTCTTCTGCACAGTCTGTACCTACGAGTTCTGCACTGCTGCGCCCTCAGAAGTCGCCGGGCAGTTTCCTTTTACCCCCACATCTGTCGCCTCAGGACTGGTGCTGCAGAAGTACAGGTGTGCAGCCCCTGATGTATGTTTCTAACGAGAAACCGTAAACTGAGCCATGTAGGTGTTTCAACCTTCCCTAGTAAGTAATTTTCACTCTAAAGGACTGTCAGCAGCTATTGGGGTGCTGAGGCAATAGGCAGACTTCCTAGTCTAACTAGTAAATTTAACCCAGTGTGGGTTTCTCCTGACAGAGCCTTAGAAGGAAGTTTTTGATTGCAGGAGTACAACATTCTGTAAGGAATACTGTTACAGAATTATTACAGAAACAGTAATAATTCTGTAACTGTAAGCTGTAAGGTTAGGCTAAATATGTTATAAAAATGATTGCATTGTTGCTGAAGACAAATGCATTTGCAAGTCTGGTTCCTGTAAAGATTGCAACCATCAGCGAGCCTGTAGCAAGCGTGGGTAGAGCCCTTTGAAATCTTCGTTTGCGAAGCAAAGCCATGGTGATGATCCTATAAAGATTAATCTTAAAGTAATTTTAAATAATTGTTTTTCTTTTTATTTTTGAGCTTTGTTATGTTTCCAGGCTTTCCTGAACAGCCAAAATGGCTAGAAATGTGTTTGAGTTCTGAAAACTAGATGACTTGAGGGACATTAACATAAGAGCCAAGAATTATGTAGCTCCATTGAGTGTCACATTCACACCCACAGAAACTTGATTGGAGCCACATTTCCAGACATTGTAAAATAAGCTATCAGGGTGCAGTGCTTTTTTATGTCTTGCCCTATTTTAAAGAGTAGATGTATACACACACATACATATATATCTGTATCTACCTTAAAATAGTGTGAATGAGGGGTGGATCAGTTAAAATGAAAGTATTCCCGAGGCTGTCTAGCTATTCCATAGGTAAATAGCATCTACAAAAAAAGCAGTACCTTTTGCATAGATGTTCTCTCAAGAGCATAGAATTTCTGTGTTGTAAGAGAAGGTTTGCCTGAAAGAATATAAATATTCTCAGGTACAGAAGTCAGCCTAAAATAATGATCTGACCATTTCAAGGAAGTGTGCCCAGATCACTGCCCTTTGTGGAGAACCATGGAATAGTAGTAACATTTAAACAGGATTTCCTGCCTTCAGGAGGCTGGGCTTAGCTAGTAGAAGCTAATTTTCAGGCTTTCTTCTTCTGCATTTGTTAAAATATTGCAGAAGATGCAAAGTGTAATTAGAATTTCCTCAAACCAAAGTTTCTTACAAGTCAGGAGACAATTTCCAAACCTAACTAGGGATGTTTTCTTGGCAGTTGGACCCACGTAACATTTTCCTTGTTGAGTGTTTTAGATGTAATTAACGGTGAACAGCGTGGTGTCTCCTTGAAGGGCAATTTCTTTTCTTCTTTCATAGCATCTTCCCAGTCAAAGCCTGCTCAGCAATAAGCCTTCTATTTTTATCATGGGTCAGATGCACAGCTTGTGCTAATTAGCATAGCTGTACTGAAGGCTTAGATACAGCCTCACTCCAACAAAGAAAAGCTTGGATAGTCAGATTACATAGCAAATGTGTGAGCATACTTGTAGAAGTCCCAGAATGATTTTATGTCTTTCTACAGATGCCAAATGCAAGTCGAATGAATCTTCCACCAACTGTATTTCCAGAAAGAACAATATTTAAGATGACAAAATTGAATGAATTCCCAATAAACCCTGAGTTTTCTCATGGGATCTCAAGTTGAAGAGAATTAATTTTTTTTAACCTAATGAATGAGGATTCCATCTATAAAGAGGTGGCATGCCACATCTGGCAAGGAATATCTGCAGCACGAAGCAGTTTTGTTTTGTTTTTTTAAAGAAAGCTTTCAGTAGTAGAAGTGAAGCAACTGTAGCTGTCTGTAGCTGGGAAACTGATGACTCAGACCCTATTCATGCTGTTGAAAGACTGTTTTATGAGACCCGTCAGAGCGGTGGGTGGACCTGGAGAGGAGTTTGAAGGCAGACTTCATATGCAGTGATGTCTGCAGCAGTGTCTAATGATTGTCCCATCATACACCTCTAGTGGCATATCCTTTTGGAGGTTTTCTTTAATCTCTGGGTGGTGAGGCTGTGAAAAAGATCAGAACAGGGAATTTCACCATTTCTTTTATCTAAAAGGTGTACCGTCAGGTAAAAAAAACCTGCTGAAGCAGCACTGTGCCTTAGAGGCGAAAGAAAGTATTGGAGTTTGCTTTGACCCTGCTACACCCCTGTGTGTTACCATTTGTAACTAGTGACATTTTCCCATCAATAACAAAAGCGGATATTCCAAACTTGATGAACAAGACTGGAGCTGCCATGAATGCTAATAGGAATACAGCCTTTCTCCATCCCCATGTAAGTTACTTTGCATATCCTAATAGTGCATTCTCAATGAGCAACAGGGTCAGTGTTAATCACTCCATGGCATTCCAACAGCAACTGCACAGATCTGTACCAAATTCCCCTTGGTCATGTTATAGCTTGTGTAGCCGGATCAGAGCTAGAAAATTAAGTATATACATAGGAATATTAAAAAGATCTTAATAAATTAATAGAAAGGAATTATAAAGGAGATGAAGGAGGGCTGGTATAATTTGTTAGTAATTTTTAATTAAAAAAATCCCAGACCCAGCTGGGAACTACCTACATGTCATGTGCCACCACTGTTTTTGTAAGTCATTATATGATTTGGGAACACAGGGCTAGATTTAAATTTAGATAACTAGTGTCAATTATCTAAATGTATGTTTTAATTGCTTGAATGGTGTGATTAGTTATGACTCATTAAGAGAATCACACAGAGATAAATATGTAGCCTGTCTCTTTCTGTTTCCTGCTTGGTACTTGGGAATGGTAGGAAAATTGTAGGAAATGATAATGTTGAGGTAGATCTGCAGCTCCAGTGGAGACCAAATGAAGTCATTAAGCTGTGACTGTAAGAAGCAGTAAGAGGAGCTACTGCTAGAAGTATAAAAGAAACAAATAATGCTAAACGTACAGACACTGTGTAGTCTGTTCTCCAGTTGAAATATTTACATGTATATATTTAGCTGTAATGATAGAATTGTTTAGGTTGGAAGAGATCTTTAAGGTCATTTAGTCCAAACACTAATCCTCAAAACAGGCTGAAACCCTTTTTAGTTAACAAGGTTCCAACAAGAAGAATGGATTAAAAATGACCACAAAAAATTATTGTTTAACTTAGTATTGTTATGGTTTTAATGAGAATAAGTGAAAAAAGGTCATTGGATTGAGATTGTATTTTCTGTATTTCTTATCTCACATACTTGCTGTGTCCCTTTTGATTACGTGATGTGAATCAGTTACTTTTTAAAATTAATTTTATTTGAATTTATTGTGTATTCAAAATAGAAATATGCTATGTGTCTTCCATAACACAGGCAGTAGGGTGCATTGGTTGTTTGATATTTAATTTTCAAAAAACTGTAAAGAACGGCATATTTTCTTCTGATTTACATTTTACTTTATTCTGCTCAAGTATCCTCTGAATAAGAAAATCTATCAGTTATGGTAAAAACAGTATGCAAAAATGTAGTACAGATTCTTGAAAATTTTGGAGTACAGATTCTTGAAAATTTTTTTCAGAGTATTCACAGATGAATTTTGCTGTAAGATTCTGCATTTCTTTTTGTCTAAATCTATTGATGAATAAATGTTTCTGTAGTGTGATAAGTGAAGTGGGTTTTTTGAAGGTCTTTTTTGTTTGTTTCATTTTCTTGGGGTTTTGTTTGTTTTGTTGTGAGTTTCAAAGATTATCATATATTCCTTCCTATTTTTGCAGGATGATTTTTGCTGTAATAAAGTGTAGGAATAGCTATTACTTTTTGATATGTTTTCACTGAGTAAAGTAAAAAACCCTTTCAGTATTCATCTTGTTTTTTTCTGTGAGGGATTTTTTGCACTGTCCTCAAGTCTTTACCGCATTTATTTTTATTTATTTACACATTCAGCATTTGTTATCTTCTGTTCTCTGCTTTCTCTAGCTCTCAGTTTGTATTTGTTTGGATCCTTTGTGGGTTTCAGCATTGTTTTTACATTGCAGACACCATTTATGCAACTTCAGATATTCTCCCCATTTGTGCTACATACAAAAGTAAATGATTCCACCACCCCAACTACTAGTCACTAATCTGCTGTTGATCAGTGTATCTGAAGATTACAGTGGTTTTTGGTTTTTTTTTTTCCTGTCGCAGAATCACATTGGACACTTACAGTGAGCCTCTTCTCTGTTTGAGTTTCTTCAGATGGTAATGGTCCAGACGATCTATATTTTAACTTTGAAGGTATTCAGCAGTGTTAACATGACTTATTTTATTGGAGCCAGCTTACCAGGTGAGATGTATCACTGTAATACTGTCATTTCCTTTCTGCTAATCCTTACATCACGAACATCCAGTTGTGGTTTTTGTATTTACAGGGAGAGAGTGTTGAGGAGCAGCATATCTATTTTTAACCCTTGTTGAACTACATAATAGAAATATTTTCATTTGTTCATAAATGCAGAGGCAGTGACCAAAGATAGTCATGTCTTCACCTCCTCTGCTCCTGCAGTTATCCCTGATTGGCAATGGGATTTATCATGAGGCAAGAACGTGGGAATTGCAGGAAGAATGGGGGAGCTCTGATGATTGTGATTGGTGTTGGTACACGCTGGCCTACAGAATGGTATCATATGCTGCTGGAGATTGGGCTAATGGGGAGGACTGTCTCCCAAGGCCGTAGGCAGCTTCTGAGTGGGAATTCAGCTCCGTAGGGATGCCTGCAGGGTATGTCCAGCCCAAAGGCACGGAACACTCACTTTTGGATGGGTGAGTAAAAGCACAGAAGTAGCTCCATAGCTGCTTTGTTGCTTTGTAGTTGTGCATTCTATGAGATCAAGAACTGTAAACCTGTATGTTTCCTGCTGAGCCTGCTGATACTATAACCTTTTAGACCTGCTTATGTTATATACTGCATTGACAATATTTAGATGCTGTATTAGCAATAAATCTAGCCATAGTCATCCATATAATCAGTGTCATATTTTTCATGCCTGATCAAGAGAGTCTTCTCTCTGCTAATCTGCCACATACGTATATTTTGTTCATAACCTCTTACAGCAGAATGCTTTTTAAGATCTACCAGCTAGTTTTTAATCCATTTAAAGAGGACTCGCTGCTTACTAGCATTGCACTGTGTCTTTACTACACAGTAATGTGATTAAAAGGTAAGTCCTCCAACTCTTCAGTTCTGCTCTACCAGCACAACTACTGTCATTCAAATTATAATATTTCAGAATTAAACCAAATTGCACTATTGGTATAAGATATTATTTACTGTATTAATTTCTTTCACATTCTTAAAAATGAAACCAGGATGATGTACTACATTAGTTTCTTTTACCTCCTTATAAGTAAAATACCACATAAGCCTTTAAATTATTTTGGATAGTTTTCTGTCAGGCTGCATTTATAGTCTTAAATTCTTTTTGTATTTTTGTAATTGATTGTTATGGACATGTAAAATACGGTTATTGAAGTTGACACTGTCTTGCCAAAACAGTGGTTTTCCCTAGTGTCTTTAAGCTCCTATAATTTATATAGTATAATTTAAAGTTCCTGGTTTCTAGTTCTCTTTACCATAACCTGTATTTATTTTTTAATTTTGTCTTGGATTTAATTTTCACTATACTACTGCGCACTAAGCGTGCTAAGATGTGCACTTATTCAGACTTGAATGTAAAATGTAGAATATTGGCTTTTTGTACTGAAAAAGCTTAAGGATTTTAGTATTTTTAACTGCCATGGGCAGGAGTTGAATGTTACATAGTATTTTTTAATCATTAGGATTTCAACTGTGGCAGAAGCTTGTTTTAACCTCCTTGATACACATAATTGACCCTTACTGGTGGCACTGTGGATAAGGTTAATTTTTCATTGATTCTTACAAACCCACTGTTTTACCAGTTTCTACCGTGGATGTATTCTGTACTGATACATTTCTACAGATGAGAAGCTTTCCCTGGCAAACCGTCCTTTGATGTCACTCCACTGAGTGGGAAAGTGCCCCTCCACACCCCTGCAGTTCTGTCAGCTGTGCAGCCGCCTCTTCCACCCCTCTGCTATTCTTCCCATGTGAACAGAGGCCTATAGGCAAGCGAGGGAGTTCTCTGAAATATTCTGGCATTACTTTCATCCTTTGTTTTAAGCTTCTTATGACTGGAATAGTGGGGAATATGCTGAACAGCTTTTTACAAAAGGGGGAGGGAATAGCGGAAGGGAGTTGGAGCAGGAGCAGGGGGGCTGTCTCATGGTGAAGTGTTTGATTCAGGGTCATGAAAATCTTTGATATAGCAGCAGGTGTGACATTTGCAGCCCGCTATGTGGATAAATACTGAAACTCTGTGTTTAAGATGCCTTCAATTTTCACTGTTGAATTAATGCTCTCTGCTCCTGGTATTAATAATAGTAATGACACTTTAGTTGTAAGCATCTTGCTATGCCTTCTTTCAAATTTTCACTAAAAGATTGGTTACAAAAAAAAAAGAAAATTGTTGCTTACTGTTATCAGTTTACAGCTTAATAGTTGGTTTTCATACAAAACATGTTTGTTTCAGTTTTGCCTTTGTCATTTTTAGGTAACTATAGCATATTTTAGTACTTGTAAAATAAATCATTCCATTCAACTTTTTCAAGCACTTAATGTATGATTACTAGTTTATGACCTAAATAAGAGAGTGATCTAGTAGAAATAGAGTCTTCAAAGGGAGCATTTTCATGAATTTTAAAACAGATTCCTCCCACCCTTGTTTTGTTACAACTTCTGTCTTTGTAGTTGATTCAGCTTCTATGTGGGACAGCAGAACATGTCAGAAACCTTTAAGTTCTTTCAGTGAGTATCAGGCATGTGAATGCAAATGCACTACGAGTAATCTTCATCAGGAGAGTCAGTAACATCACCCACACGGCATCAGTAAAGTGTTTACAAGGTATTAATATGCCTACTGTGACAAGATGTATTTAATGGGAAGCAACAAGGAGTTTGTTTTATTAGTTTTCCTCCTCCCTCAAGTAATAAATCTTAAAAGCTTCAATATTGATTCAATGAAATGAATGGCTGAATCGTTCTGGACAGGCTCTGACAAGTGGACAAATGCTTCCATGGTTACATTGTGCTATGCAGTATGGTTACTGAGCTTTGCTGGTTTCCTCCCTCTGCCATTGAAGTAAAATAACAAACCACAGGGAAGCACCACACATGGTGGGCGTAAACTTGGAAGCAACTTTAAAAGATCAAGTGAGCTGATCTTACACAGATTTTAAAGAACGTGGGGTTTATTATTTTATACCACGTACCCTAAACATGCATTTCAGTAGTTTCTCCTCTGTATATTGTTTCTTGTCTGAACCACCTCTCTTTTGATTTGGAATGCCATAGATTAAAAGGCCATGTGAAAGTGTGTTTCATAGTACTGTTCATAGTACTGTTACATGCATTATGTTTTTCTAGGAGTTACTGCATCAATGCACACTTCTGCAATACCTGGGTAAAGAATAACAAATCATGTATAGAGCTTCTGTATGCAATTATTTTAGGGTGCTTTGTAATTTTAAAATAATTAAGTGGTTTGATGATCCATCTTCTTGCGTCTAATGTACTCAAATATAAGGTATTACAAGGAAAAGTGATATAATGAATACATAACATTTTAGAAAAATAATAGAAAATAATGACATAGAGTTGTTTCATTAGCTTAAAAATGTTGTAGATCAAGAATTGCATTAATAGAAGGAAATCCTGAAGGCCTTTGAAGCACAAAATGTAAATTACGCTGAAAGCAGATGTATTGAGAATAGTTGCATTTTTTCCTTTGCAGACCAAGTTTGAAAAGAACGTATGTTATCCTCTGTGTTAGCAGCTGTTAGTTGTTTTTTCCTGTACGTGTTTGACAGTCCTCAGAAGTACCATCTCAGCATCAGAATGCTAAGATGTTTCAGTGCCTCTTTGTAGGCCCAGTATTACAGCAAGGATGAATGCCAGGATTCCACATAGCCAGGAAGATATATTCATAAACATGGAAGATAGCTACTTGTGAGACAGAAATTCTGGCCTTAGAGATTTTCATTGAAAGTTTGTGTTTATTGTACGTACTTAATTTCCCCTGTACTCAAGTAATTTGTCTTTGATTTTGAGGGAGGAAAGTAAGCAACTAGTGAAAAAATATTCCAATGTTTCACTTGAAGAATTTCAGAAAAGACTCAACTCTTAAGTTGAAAAACAGGGGTTTTTATCTTTCTAAGTAGTGTTTTCTTCATTTGAAAGGAAGCAAACAGAATCCCTAGCTGTGAATTGGGAAAACAATCTAAGTTGTATGCAGCAGCTGGAATCCTCTTGCTTTTATCTTTAAATAGTTTTTGAGGACTTGAAATTAGGAACAAATTAGATGCAGGAGATTATGGAGGGGCTTTAATATTTTTGTTATGTTTTACCTTCAGAAAAATGCACTTTTAGTAAACATTCTTTTTGAATTTAGAGTCTAGCTCTTGACGTGCTCCGAATTCATGAGTTTTGATCGATATTTTAAGAAAAAGCTTCTGATTTGCTGCATACAATGTACATCGTTAGCGATATGCTGCAAATGAAGAGTTGAACATTCTTGATCTGAAGAAACAAGACTGCAACTTTATTTAGCAACAGTAGCTGTACAAGAGGAGCAGGAAGGCAGCTTCTCATCTTGCTGTTTATCCATATGAAACACAAGGCAGTAAGCATCTAGTGTGGCTTGAAAGGAGCTATAAAGCTTGTAAGACCAAACCATCCCTTCAGAGACAGCATTCTTCATTTGTGTCATCATAGTGACACAAAATGACATAAATCATGTCAAAATGGCCTGCTAGACCTTGATCAACCAAATCTGAGATGCAATAAGTTGAAACAAAGCAAATATTTTCTCATTAATTGTTCATTTTTTTACACTTTTATGGATTTAAATTAACATTTTTAAAAAGTCATCTCACTTTTTGTGGAAGTCTTGCCAAATGAGAGCTTAAGTTCATTAATCAAAAGCATGTGGCTATATGATAGCATTTCTTCTGTAATGTGTGTTAAAACATAGCAAGCTTTCATGAGTAGATGCCAGGGATCATTTACTTTTTCCTAATAATAGTAATACTTCAATTTTTTCAGTTAAAAGCTCTTTTAAAATGTTAACATCAGCATGCTTCGTCAGTATACAAGTGTATACTGTATGGCTGTAGCATAAAAAGGTTAACCTTTACCAAGCTGATCAAAGGAAGCATAGACAAATTAGTGTTTGTTCATTGAAAAAGAGAACAATCTGCTTGGAACTTCTCATTTTTCTTAGATCCTGGACATCTCTGAAAAATAGGGGATCAAAACCTGAATTTACTTGCATATGTCTCCACATCAACCTGTGTGGCATAAACAACCCAGTCAGAAGCATAATACTCCAATTTTGACATTTAGTCTTCGTAGTTTATTAGTATTGTTTGCATTTGTGTACCTTTTGCTCTTACTTGCATCTGTTTATTTATTCATGAAGAAACTATGCAGTAAAATCCAGATTTTAATATTAAAGCATTCCTAGCCCAAGAAAAGGAAGTCCAGACAACCAGAAAGTGATCAGAAACCCCATTTCACATTTGAAGAAGAGGCAACCCAAACGTGATCCTAAGCTGTTATGGAATAGCAGGTCATAAGCCTGAAGTAGAGACTATTCAGACTCTAATGTGAATACACCTCTTTGGTATGTCTTGGTCAGTTCTACCCTCTTTTGAAGCCTGACTTTTAGCATAGTTTGCTGAAGACTATGCTGCTAAGGTCAATCTCTGTAGTTCTGGATGCTGTTTTTTGCAATACTGCCAGTTAGATCTGCTGACCTTTGTGAATCACACTGAGAAGAATAATAAGAAAGAACAAAGGGAATTCATCCTAGAGGTCATCCATGAAAACAAATATCTAAGCAAAATCAAAAATCAAGCAAGCTGCACATGCACAGCGAACAATGTAACTGTTTATGGTCATCTCTGATGTGGTCTGTCTTGCAGAAGTGCTCAGCACCATGGACTATCATTCAAAGAAAATTCACTTAAAAAAACCCAAAAGCCAACCACCAAGCTCAAGTGAATTTCTTGCAGGAGAATCATCTCTCTGTGAAAAAAGGTGAGATCAGCCTCAGTATCTGCCTATACACTTAAATTAATCGGAACAGTGTATGGTAGATGTTACTATTTTGAAGTGTTGTTTTATACCAGAGTGATTTATTTATGAAAAGAAAAGAGGTAAAATAACTTCTCTGGTGTATTTTAATTAAGGATTAATCTATGAAAGAGCTATGCACGTGCTTAGTGTTCCTCATTCTGAGTAGTTGAGCCTGCTTCAGCTAAAGGATAAAAAAGGTGATAGAGCTGTGTGGAAATCTGTACAGGATCAAAATTCCAAATTCTCAGAATCTCCTTATTTGATACTTGCATCCAAATAAGTGCTTAGCTCAGAATTCTGAAACTTGGATGCCTCAAGTCAAAACAAATGTCAATTAAGTGGTATTTGTGGATAAAAATTTAATTATCATCATTTAGTTTTGCTTTCTAATATTTGCAGATTAAGATTTCAGTACCTGTTACTGAAAACAAAATGGCATTGATACAACGCAAAAGTCTTTGTTAACAGAAACCAAAATATAAGAGAAAATACACACTTCTGAAGCCCTTTATTAGGATGTTTTTTCTTTTCGCTCCTTCAAGTCCTGTGTTCTTTCTCAGGGATCTGTTTCTTCTTCTAACTGCCTATTCCCTGGTCTTTCCTTTCAGATGATGCCAATAAAGGGAAAAGGCAAGATTTCAAAACAAACAAACAAACTAGAGCCTATTGATTCTATTGCGGGTGCTTTCAATATTGGTTTACTTGCAGCAGAGCCATTTTTTAACTTACAAAGTTTTAATGAATTCAAAACAAAGGATATCCAAACAAACAAAGAACTGAGGGGTGTACTTTGTACACCTTATTTACTGCTTTTATTGAAAAACAAGTAAGGCTGACCTGGAAGCATAGTTCTGTGCAATGCTAGATCTGTTGTAGGTCCAATACCAGGCCTGATTGTTTGTCCCGGACATTTGTAAGGGGTGGGAGTGCTGAGTGGGCTGCATGTTGAGTTGTCAAAAGTGTGTGTGGAGTGTCCCATGTCAATCACCAACAGCCTTCCAGCTGCATGAGGACCATCATTGACAAAATCCCATGGGAGCTCTGTCTCATCCTCAAGTATAACAAAAGGAAGCACAGATCCCTGGAGTGGTATGATAAAAATGAAAAAAAAAAGTAATCAGGAAATCCTCAGGGATTAAAACATGGAGAACCACATGTTGAGTTAGAGAGAGCAGAAAAAGGTACTGTGATTTTGGATCTGAATGCAGTTTTGTTGAAAGACCCCCATGAAAATAGCCATGTGAATTAGTGAGCCTGAGTTCTCACTCTTCCTTAGTTTTCTAGCTCGGTGATTACCAACCTATGTTTAGGTCTGCTGTAATTGAGAACTGATGACTATTCAGGCAGCTCTTAAGTTGTTGGTGGGTGCCAAACTTCCCACAGAAAGTGGACAACAAAAGGACAACATGAAATAAGTTATATAAGCTGAAACAACATTATAGAATAAAAGATAAAAAGAATCTTGTACATCTAATATCCTTTCCGCCTGTTGATCCAGAGAGGAAAAACAATATAGGATCTATATTTTGAGGTTTAGATAGAAAAATAATAATATTGAAAAGCATACTACTTATCTCTCGTGCTCATACATTAAGTTCTGTCTGATGCAAAACTCAGCAGCTGCCTTTAAAGGACTGCTTCTTGCTCTCTTTTCACTACAGATAAACTGGAGCTGGTACATAAGGATTATGCATATTGAAGTGTTCATCAAAAATATATTAATAGATAAACCACTGTGGACTAGTGCAAGGAGTGATTAAACGTATAAAACAGCTTATAAACACAATGACCTAAATTCCCTTTAGATGCACAGCGTAGACTTTTAGGAGAAAAAAAGTACGCTTGAATTTTTTTAAAAAAAGAGAATTTTGGTGAATCATCCCAATGGATTGTTTCCTCCGTTCATAACTGAAGTTTTTTCTGATTATTAATGTCTACTTTTCCACCTATGTGTTAGGTCATCCATGCCTTTATAAGTTCTACTGCAAATTTTTATTTGTTGACATTAATTTTCTCTGTAGCTATATACAGAGTATCTGAAAGGTAGTAGTCTGACATAATCCTTTGAGATCCCTCTTTAGTGAGAGAAGGGAAATCAGCACCTGTTAGAATTACCTATTAGAGGTAATTCATCCCATCCTACCATGATTCTACATTAGGCTGGGTGGCAGTTGTTAGGTTGAATGTTTTCTTTGAAGCATCATTTTTATAAGCAAAATGCTTCTTGAGATGTGAGTCTTTTACTAAGTAGTTTTTCTAATCTTCTGTACGTTCCCTAGCATCTTCTTTCCCTTTTCCAGTTTGCTTACATTATTCCCAAATTATGATTACAATATGATTACCATAGCTAAACATTGATGTAGTGACCAGGCTATGCCATCAGAAGGTACAGAGTGTTCTAGATCCTGTCTTTTTTTGGCTCTAATACTTCTGTGCTCTATTACTGCCTTCTATCCTTTATTGACCAAGTAGAAGTTTTGATACTTGTTTACCATTAAATGGTAGAATTTGGGGGCCAACACTAACAATATCTGAGTGTTACCTTTATGTCTGTGTCGTGGCTCAGGATTTGCTTGGAATGGTGGTGACCATAAAATACAAATTTGATATTAGTTAGAGAAATGGCTGCGCCTGGAATGCTTGATCTAGGATTGGACATTGTTTCCCCACTCAGAGCACTGAATAGCTGTGAATTAAGATGAGCTGAATGTTCTGGTGCAGCTGAGGACTTGAATCCAAAATCTGTCATAATCCAGTAATAAAACCTGCCAGTTTTGCTGCCCCCAGGAATACAACAATACAGTGCAAGCCGAGTGGAAGAACTGCCGAGGCAGCGGCTGGAGCGCTCTATCTCAGCTACAGCAGTGCGGGGGTGATTGCTGGGCTTTGAAAAAATTTTGTCCTCTTCCATCCCACCCCCTTTTATCTCCACAGCAGCAGGAAGGCAGCAGAAGTCAGGAGAGGGAGGAGAGTGCTGGATGCTGCGCAGAGCAGAGGGAGGAGTAGGAGAGGGGAATGCATAATGCGTGAGTGACAGAGGGTGTGCAGGCGACTGGCGGAGTCCAAGAAGACGCGGATGTTCAAGTCCCGGGGTCCAGGTAGGCATGCTGTCTCTCTCTCTCTGAGGTGGCAGTCACTTTGGAAGCATCCTGTACCAGCTGCAGAGATGTTTCTTGTGCAGCCCCAGGGTTCTGCCAGCAGCACCTGTTGCTGCAGGGACAGGGTTTAACAGCGGCAGGCAGAGCGTGTAGCTCACCCGCGAGGGGCAGCTGGATGGTGAGAGTCTGATAAGGTTTCTGTTGTTCCAGCAGCTCCTCTTTCTGCTCTGCAGAGCCGGTCAGGTGGAGACAATAGCCTTTCCAATGGAAAATCCTATTCTCAGGGGATCCTATCAGGATGAATTCAGTCTGAAGTGCCGTAGCTGACAATTTTTGATTCTCAAGAAAGAACAGAACATTAATTGACTATTTAAATTAGGTGGAAATAAACGAAGTCAAGGAGCTGCCTGTGCATTGTATATTGCAAAGGAGAGTGAGTTTAAAGAATGAATGTTTTCAAATCATCATCTGCTAAGGAATGAGTTTTAAATGTTAATAATTAAAATATGACATGTAAGTGTTACTGTTAGAAATACTGCTTTTGCTTTTTGCTTTTAATATGCTGATTCTGTGTAAGGCATTGCATAATTCACTCTTGATAGCCCAGATAAAGTTAAGATCAATGTATAAGGAACTGCTTGCCGTCATCGGTCATTGTTTTTTAGTAAGTCTATAATTGCTTTATAGTGCAAATGTGAAATAACATGGGATTTTAAAAAATCTTTCTTGTTACATAGAAGCTGTTTGCATTTTTTTTTCTGGTAATACTTTACACACATCTTCTAGAATGAGTCTTTCATTTAAGTACTAAGCACTTTGGGAATCTGCCATGAGGGTAATTTAATAACTGAAGGTAGAATGTGATATATTTAGTTTATCTGTTGCTTAAGCCTAAAACAAGCTGCTCCTACTAAATAGATTTAGTGTTTCCACATGGAAAGACCCAAAAGAACCAGATCCATGAGAAAATAAAATTATTTGAGGCATAACAGGCTTAGAATTTAAATGGCTTAATATTTCATAATGTAAAAGCTTACATATTTCAGGAGTATACAGTTTTTAATTTGTTGTTAGTACTGGTATTTATGTTGTTACTGATTTATAAAACACAGTTTTCTGCTTTAGCAGCTTTCTACTACACTTCCGTATTTTAATAGCTTTACATGATGAAGTCAATGATGTTTACTAAATTTACATCTGAGCAAATTAATTAACATTGTTAATTAATAAGAAAATGCTTGTTAGTAAGTGTGATCTGTGTCCTGGTCATGTGAAAATTGAAGGACAAAAATGATATTTGCTCTTGTGAGGAGTAGTACTGGGCAGTTTATTTGTGCTGTCAGCATTTTTAAGGTTGAAAAATAGTGCTGAATGAGTTTCAAATTGTTGGTGCTAGTGAATGAGACTGACCCGTGCACATTCAAACCTATGGTGCAGTTCTTTCCTTAGAAATAGTTGGGAGCTTTATTTGAAAGAAATTTTCAGAATCAGGTCTAAATCATAACCTCTTATTAAAATCTCTACTACATATGGAATTTTGTTATTTAAGTTTATTGTCTTCCAGGGGTTTTTAGTTGCTTTTGGAATTAAAAAAAAAAAAGGTTTATGCTTGCACTCATGTTTTAATTAACACGTAAATATGATGACTGAAAAGTAACTACTGGAAAAGATATGAATGTATATACCTTTATTGTATAGCATGAAAAAAGAATACCAAGAGGTCTGCAAGGATCTCATCCATGGGGTACAAAAAATTTATAGCACATTGTGAGAAAACTATTGATGACTCACAGATCAGCTTTGATACTGTTATCCAGCTACCATAGTTGTTCAGAACATGGTAATGATGAGTTGATTATTAATTATCGAGCTTTGAAAAGTATGGAACAGTGGTCTGTAAGCTTAATGGAACTTTCATTATAGAATGTTTCGTTGAAAACTTGATGGAAAAGAATGTCCTTGCATCACACTTTGAAGAAGGGCAGAATTAAAATTTGGCTCAACTACATCTGAAGTGTTTCAGCCTAAAATGTTTTTGGAAGCATCAAAACAGTGGAAGTGTATGTCTGACTCTTGCTATTATTTGAGATAGGGTATCTCATGAAGTGTAGCTGAATTTTATTTCTGAATAACTCCACTCCCTGATTTTTTTTTTTTCTTGGCCAGCCTCTTCCAGGGTGTTCCTGGTATCGGGTCAATTTAGTTGCTCACTAAGAAATACAAAAAAATATAGGTAGGCAAGAGAAAATAAAAAAAAAAGTATGCTGAAATTAGTTGCTAATGGAGTATTAGACCTTGACTTTCTAAAGATATGATCAGGTATATAGCTATTTTTACATGTGTGATCATCTTGATTGGTTTTAATCATTTGCAGAAATTCTGCTTATGTTTTAGCTGTACAAGACTGACCATTTCAGGTATAGTTAGTCAGTGTTGTATATAGAGGTTCAAATAATACTTGTTTTCCTCATTAGAAATAAGCATACATAGCACAGTGTCTAAATACTTCTTTCAGTGTGTGTATTAAGATGCTATATAATGTCATAATCATCAAACTGAATCTTACAGAACCATTCCTGGCAACTGTAGGCATTTGTCATAGTTCCACAAATTCAATGATTGTGTCTAATAAGAGCTACATTACTGTTTACTAGGAAAAAAAGATTCACAGGAGAAAATTTTGGATGTAATTTGTCTTATTCCAAGTGGATCCGGTATAACTTTTTTTTTTACTCAGAAAAAAATTCTTAAATCACAAATGGCTTCACAAATTTCTGCAAAGCCTCACTTGCTTAAGTTACTTTTTCAGTGAATAATCTCACTGGGAAATATATGAAAATATACATGAAAACTTGTGGCAGTTTGCAGAAAGAATTTGCAGACTGTGAGTTCTGAAATATGTTTCAAATATGAAAAAATGTTTCTCAGATTGGTTTATACATATTTAATATAAAACTAGAGTTGTTCAATTCCTTGTATAGAAGTAATTTGTAAGTCCAAACCAAGGTTGCAATTAAGATAAGTACACCTGTACTTATTGAAACAGGCTGAATTTCTCTAGCAGAATTAAACAGAGGAGATGCTTTCCATCTTCATCACACCTTTTGTGTTTGTGGATATTTTTAGCAGGACAGAATTTTCTCTAGAATGTAATAGCACTATATTTTTATACACCAGAAGATTTTTTGTTTAGTTATCTAATTTTGTATCTTGTATAGACTTATTAATTAGAAAATATTTATGATTGTCGTTTGCTGATGGCAAAAGAAACTTCCTGAGTCACTTATCCTGGACTCGTCCAATATGCTACTGCTCTGAATTGTTTCAAGCT
Source organism: Pachyramphus minor (assembly GCA_013397135.1). NCBI lineage: Eukaryota > Metazoa > Chordata > Aves > Passeriformes > Tyrannidae > Pachyramphus > Pachyramphus minor. Next base: position 138,945 of record VYXB01007311.1, on the reverse strand, counting down.
TTGCTTCATTAAGGATTTAACATGGCCTTAATTCAGCCATCTGTTATGGGTTTGGCAGGCCAACAGATCTGAGGTATTGGTAAGAGCTTTAGAAATTTCCCACATTTTTAAAGGTTAGGAAAAGAGCTACCTTTGTGAATAGATTTTGAATAATTCTCAGCAAGACAATAGTGCAGAAGTGGGGTAAAAAATGCGTGTCATTCTGTGAAACTCAGGGTCCCCTGTCTGCCTTTAGCTTTGCTGAAAGGCAATTAGCATTTCAACCAGCCAATTTGGTTACATGCGATGAAGTACTTGGGTTTGTAATTTGCTGCTTTTGGCTTGGTGTTGTTGAGAACTAGCTTTGTGTAATCCTCTCAAAGCATCTTTCTTTCCAGCATAGTTATTGTTGCTGGTCTTAAATACTAATCAACAAAGAGATTTCCTTGTCTTGAACTGCAGGGTGCCTTAGAAGAATGACAAGAAATACCCAGTTAATAAGGGAATGATTATAATTATTAAATAGTGATTATTAAATTGTGACATAGGTTAAAAGGTTTAGAAAGCCAGGGAAAGCACTGTATATGGTAAAAATAGAGTAAAAAGTCTTTGAACCAAAACAAATTTTTCTTGGGGTGTTCACTGCATAAATACTTTATCATGTGTTTTATTTAAAAACAGATTGCCCAGATTTAAGAGATTAATTCACAGTGTAGTTTAAAGTGAGGGCCCCATGCTAATCATCCTCTCAAATTACACAAATGTATTTTTACTTCTACAGGAAGGAGTCTTTGGGGGAACTTTGTAAAACATGGATCTTTAAGTCAGCATCATTTGCTGCAATCTAATGAAAAGTGAATACATTTAACTGTAGAAAAGCACTTTGGTTTTATGTACATCTTAAATTTATATATTTAATAATATGCTGCTTTGAACTCAAGAAATACCACTGATGCAATTATTCTAATAGCTTTACATTAGGCAACACATTAAAATTCTGTTTGGATCATTCATGTATATTGAGTTGTAAGAATCCATGTGATTAGCAACAATTCTGTCACTGTACCTGAAACAAGGCCCTCCTCACCATGTTGGTTCAGTTTACTGTTCTACACACTACAGTTTTGGGGGCTTTTTTGCACTAAAATAATGTGTGAAGCACTGCTGTGAAACAGATTGTTATATTTTTTGTTTTCAATATGAGAAAAATAACTACTGTACTACAGAACCTCATGAATTCTTGTTCTGATATACACTATTCATTCAAGCTGTGGTACTTCATTCAGAGCAAGTACTTAGGTATTTGAAGCTTGTGATAGTTTTGTCCCTGGCTTCCATGTTCTTGACCTATGTTAAGTAAGAGTGTTGAGGACATGCGCGAAAGCTCCAAAATGGAAGTTATTGTGAAAGTTCAGATCTATACTGCAGTATAATAAATGGGTGTTTCTCAATGAAGCATGCAGAGCTTCATCAGCTGGATTTCTGGTTCCATATGTGTTAAGAGCCTGATCCTGTGGGAGGCTCAGTCATGCAGTCATGCTACAAATATGAACTGGGAGTACTAGGCTTCTCAGTGGCTGGATCATGTTGCTTTCATTGAGTTTGCTTGTTTGTGGTTTTTTTTGTTTTTTTTTTGTTTGTTTGGGTTTTTTGCTTTGTTTTGTTTTTGTTGTTTTTTGTTTGGTTTGGTTTGGTTGGTTGGTTTGGTTTTGGTTTTGTGGGTTTAGTTGGTTGGTTGGTTGGTTTTTAATCCTGTTTTTGGTGCAGAAAACAGTTTGAGAGAGGGTATAAATACTTGCGCTATCTGAAGCCCTACTTGGTGCAAAATACTTATGTGAAAAGCTGGCCTTGGTTCTTGAATACCCTGTAAAATAATTTCTGTTAGTGAAAGGTGTCTGCTGTTTTCATTAGGACTATATAGGTGGAAAACGATTTCTAGTGTGGAGCTGAAAACAATGTTTATTTTTTAGTTAAACTTACACTGTATGTTAAGTAGAACTATTCCAAAATAATATCTTGTTTGTTACACTATATAGTTAGGCATGGATATAGATAGATTCTTGTCAATTGCATGAGATAAATTAGAAATTCTGCAGATGAAATCAGTGTTATTTAATGTTGGGCAAACTCAAATTCCTACTGGCATGTTTCTTAACATTGTTAGTTAGTAGATTGCAGCCAAAGTTTGGTTACATCAGACTCTGATCCCTGTTCTAAATTTAAAGTAACCTTAATAGCTCTAAGTCATATCACTGGAGGTACTCTGGGTAAAAATAATCTGGGTCTTACACCTAGTGAAAATTATTTTCTAGTTCTCTGAGCTGCAAATTATAAGGTAAGTGCAAATGTCTGCTGAACGCTTGTGTTCTCTCTGCTTGCTGCTAGCAAACAGAATTAGTGGATTCAACACTGCTTGAGAGTTTTGCCCTTTATTCCAAGCTCGGAATTGGAACAGGTGGTTACTTCAGAAAGCCTTTAGCATTACCTGGTATAAGAGATAAAATTTGATTCTCCAGTGATGATTACATGCTTTAGAACTTAAATTAAGGATATAGTTTATATCCACTCAAATTCTTGTGAGAAAGTGAAAAGTTGCCAGAAAAGTTGAAAGGGATACTCTAGACTTACTAAACTTTTTTTGAGTGACCTCTAATAATAGGATGAGATGATTTGAATTTCTCATCAGGCCACAGTCTTGGCCTCAGCTTGCAGATTTACTGCTTCATGTATTGTTTCCTGACCGTGATAATAGATGTACTTTTCTGGGTAGTAAATATAATTACAGTAGCAGGCAGGTTAAGCATCTTTCCTTTAGGATAAGATATCTGTGTGGAAGGGTGCATATCTTTTTCAAGAGGGGATAGTTGAATGAGCAAGAATTATCATGTGGAAATATTCAGGTTACAGTAAATTCACCATACCCAGTGATACATATGGTAATAGATAACAAAATTTATTAAAAAATATTGCAACTGTTAGAAAGCAAGGGGTCAGGGGAATAACTGACTGATGTCAGTGTCATTAATCTCAAATGCTGAAAAATCATTTTAGCACCTGAGATGGTGCTAGAGTCCTGTTCCATCAAGACGGCAGTAGTGGTTAGGGAAGTAAGCAACTGAGACCAAAAACTTCAGGACAGTGAAAGCTGATCAAGGGATTTTCAGCATCTAGTAGTCTGCATTTGTGCTTTAGTTAGCACTTTCTAATGTTAGTAATAAGAAAAGGAATCTTGTGCAGGTACTTGCATGCCTTTGAAGTAAAGAGAAAGTCAGGAAAACCTAGAGAAGAGTAGGAAGCAAAGGCATCCAGTGACACTGGATAACACCCATGGAAATTGGTGAGGCAGACTCTGCAACTATTAGCATGGTCCAATGGCACACACAAAGCAGTACTTGTGACTTAGTATAGTTCTCATCATTTATTCACCTTGAAGCAGGTTGAAGGCAAAAAAGGGATATAGGTGGATATTATTTTGAAACAGTACCGTTGGAACACCCTCTTTTCCAGTCTTTACTAGAATGAGACACTTATTTATTCAACATCTAAACAAGATTCTGAACTGAAGAAGGAATAACAACTGATAACCTGACAGAGCAGGCTTGGGTAATGCCCACTACCCATATGCTGGGTTTTGCAAACCCAGCTGTTGTGTCCTCCTTTGCACATGTGGGAACTGTGGGAACTTTGAGGCAAGGAAAAACTCGTAATTTCTTTCTTAATTTGGGATCTTGATAATATAGAAAGGAGAAATTTAATAAACCAAGGTTTTTATAATCTCTGCTGCTTTCCTAGGTTATTCTCCAATACTGTTGTAAATGTCAGTGGTTCTGAGAATGCCTAAAATAAAAATGCTGAAAATATGCAGGGTTTTAATAGTTTCTACAACAGATGCAGCAGTGACTGTGACCTTGTGAAACTCTTTGCTGTGTGCTGTTCTTCTGTACTACAGAGAATCTCTTCTTTACATATGAAAGAGCACATGTATCTGTCTCCCATTGTATTCAGCTGAAGATGCTGCTGAGTCCTGACATCTCCGTTGTGAATAGACTTCTCTCTGGCAACCATTGATAGCTGTAATGCTGTACTCAATGCAAAGTAACGGGAATGCCATTTTTTTAATGTTCTGCTTGGCTGGGAATTTGTAATCACTGGGAGTAGTTAGAGAACAGGCAGTGGGCTTTACACTTACTCTGCTCCTCTGTGTCTCTATGTCTAGACATACACAGTAAGTTGTTCGATTATGGGTGGCAGTAATCCAGTTGTAGCTGCTGGGTGGGAGAGGTGCTGTTCCAGCAAACCTGCTCATTGCTTCTCCTGTAAACAGTACTGACAAATCTGAGGTAGAGGATACTTAGTCTCTTGTTCCATCTTCTTCTTTGTTAGTGAACTCCCCTTTATTTTGCCATTCTATATTTCCTATCTGGCATTTTATACTCCTTTAATTTCAGATTTTTAATCTGGAGCAGCCCTTTCATTTCCCTTCTTGATCTCTCCATATTCCAGTAGTCTATAGGTTACCCTCATCCTTCAATGAAAACAGCCTGTAGATCTTTTCATTCTTAAGTGTTTTGATTTACTAAGCACAGAAGCCAGTGTAAAGATCTGCAGAAAAGACCACTCATTCTTTATAAACTTTCAAATTCTCATCTGAAATTTGTTCCAGAAACTAATTGGGAAAAGTAAGCTGATCTTGGTGATTCAGCAGTTACAAGAAACACCAGTTTCATAAGCTTGGCTTCAGCTGCCAGCAGACTGAAATGGTATTCCTCACATAAGTTGCAACAGTACTGTTGAAAATGCTGTGTGGAATTAGTATATGCTTTGTTGGGTACTATGCTAGGATTCTGTATTTTAGTGTGAAACACAAATATGCTTCAGAAGGTGCCATAAAACACAGACAAAAAGAAAAAGTTAGGAATTATGATTCAGAATTCTGAGTTAGATTTTTAAATTTTTTTTTTTTTTTTTAATTGTATGGTTGAAGAATGGGACCATTAAAATGTCTAGTTTCTTATTTGGGAGGTACTTTCTTTTGGTTTTGATGCCAGAAACTTTTATTATAAGGCTCTTAAAAACATAATCTAAGCCTCAGTATGTAGCATTGTTTTAAACTACCACTGATACTACAAATCATTATTTGAAATGGCTTAAGTCAGAGCATGGTAACACAATAGTTATTCCATTGACTTGTACATACTCTGAAGATATATGATATTCTGTTCCTTGTTGTTGTTATAAAAACGTTTCAGTGACTTTGACTCATTAATCTACTTTAACTAGAAAATCTTGATAGCCTGGATGGAGAGAATTGAACCCAATAATGTTTAGCTGAAGTGGAGTAATTGATCACCAAATGCATAGTGTACCAAAATTTAGCAGTGAAAAGGGACTAGAGTTTCAGCTTAATTTAAAAAAAATTACAGTTAAAGTCACCAGTGGTATAGGGGGTGGTGGAGATGCAGAAGAGTCCTCTTGGAATCCCTGATCTTGAAAAGACTTTTGCTGAACTTTATTCAATACCATTAATTGTGTTCTCATATACATTTATGTAGGAATTTAGTGTGCAAAGTGGGTTCATATTAAATAAAGTAAAATACTGAGACCTGTAATATCTTTTCAGCTATTTGAGTAAATTTGTTCTGCATTCTGTAAGTCTTGATTTAGGTTATTTTTGTTATATTACATCAGTTTTAAAAAATAATCTCGATTTTTTCAAAGCTGAGTTTTTATAAACAGAGTAAAACTACTTCTGGCAGGCTGTGCAAAGTAAATCTTAGTACAAATAACGTAACAAGGAGGAATACACACCAGCTAAATAATTGATGATATGATTGTGAAACTTCTCTTGTTCCGCAGGAGTAATCCTATAGTTTTAGAATGCTCTCTAGTAGAAGTAATAGAATTCAAGTAATCCTAAACTTTGTAATCTTGCCTTCAAGGATCATGTTTTCAGTATTACTTACTAGAAGCATGTACCGTGGGAAGATATTTATGAAGTCTATGACAAGGTAACAGCTGAAGCTAAAAGGCCAACAAATTCCTCAGTTTAGTATGGATGATGTATGCATCTGCAGACAGTGTAATTGTCCCAGAGTTTACAAAGGTTAGACAACTGTTCTCATTCCAGCTTGAAGGTTTAGGTTTTTTTCTTTTTTTTTTTTTTTCCAGAGCATTTCTACATAAAATCAGGGAAAAAACCCCACCAAACTTACAAATTAATACATTTGGAAATGCTGATAATTTTCAATCATGTATCCCGGGGGGTTAATTTTTACTTTACTTTCCAGTGTAAGCTTTTTCTGCACTAGAATTACTGAGTAGATAGATATGTGGGAATGAAGCATTGTTCATGTCAGTTACACACTGAATTCTCAATAAGAGCCATGGTTATCTTAAAGGACTGTGTTCGTGGTAATAAAAGTTTATAGCAGTGTGAAGCTATGCAGCAAAATTACTTTACTTTGTGACCTTTTTTCCAGAAATAATAAACCGCTGTTCAAGTAGGTGATAAAATGGATAGTAGTTTTCATAAATAAATGGTTTTTTCCTGTTTTTTTGCACTTTCTTTGATTGCTTGCGTGTTCTATCTGTGAAGTTCAGGAGTTCTAGGTGAATTTATTCTTACCAATAGTTAAAATCAGCTAACTTTGTCAATCCACCTGTTCCTTGCTTGTAGCAATTCTGAAAGACATTGGTAGTTTTCTTGACTGTACTTCCAACTTAGTTAAATACACCATGTATGTGGATAATTTTTGTTCTTTAACTTGCCTGAAAGCAGTTTATTTCAAGTCCTCACAACGTAAAACTTGTCTTTGCCCAGACAGAATTTTGTTGTAAAATGAATCAAAGTCTTGAAGTCTTTCTGCAGCTGTGTTGATTTTAGTGGTCTGAGGGCTGTGTTATTATCTGTTCAGTGCACCATTAAAGCTACCTGACTTCAAACATAACACATGCAAACTCTGTGCGGGACCTCAAGTGTATTCAGATTCAAATTTGACGTACATCTTACAAAAGTATGTTTCAGTGTACTCATAACATTTGCTCATTCAGCGATGATTTATGACTAAATATTCTTAACTGTTACTCATAAATAATGAGAATAAGTGTTTTGCAAACGTGTCTCATCTTAAATGGTATTGACATGCAAATTTTAATCTAATATGTTCTACACATTTTATACAACCGCCATTGACCAGATTTGTCTGGTAATCATGGCCCTTGGAATTATAATTTTAAGCAAGGGGACATTTCATTTCTATTTTTAATTACACATATATTGTTTGTATATTTTGTACAGAAATTTTAAAAAGTAATATTATGAAATAGTGAGCATAGATTAAAAGAAGCTTGATGAAGGAACTAATTCATTTAGAGTTCCATGGTGTAATGCATTTTGGTGTTTAGAGCACAACTTTGTTTTCTTGGTTTGTTTCAAAACTGCTTAGATCCTAATAACAGAAATTTATCCAGCATCCATGTTCTCACTTCTGATCAATGCTGTACAACAGACGCCTCTAAAGAACAGTGTCAAACCCTCTTAAAAGTGCATCTTTCACAGTAGCAACACCTGATGACTTCACTTGGACTTAAAATTGTATTTTACATCATATAACTAGACTCTGGTGTAAGAGAAGTGAATCATGTTCATTTTAAGTTGTCGTATGCTAACAGAAGAGAAAACTCGACATTGTGCAGAAACAAATGAAAATGGAAGTCTGGCTCTACAAAGGTTGCAATAGCACTAAAATGTTCCACGGTGCTTCTCTGTGACAGGAAAACAGGCAAGGATCATGGGGTAAGAGAAGTGTGAAAAGACTCTCAAGTGAATATACAAATGTGTAAGAACGTTTCATGGTCCAGAAGATGGTCTATGAGATGACGGCAAATTTCCAACCCTTCACCCTTCCTGTCAATTCATGTGTGTTTCTAAAGACAATTTGGAGAGCAAAGAAAGTGGAAATAGAACTGCCAGCCTTGAAGTTAGATATTTGTTGATTGAAAATGAAAATAGTTGTGGTTAGGTTTTTTCTTAAAAGAAGTTAATTATTCCACCACTTGAAAGAAGTTCATAAATACTGCCTAGAAAATCACTAGAGGAAAATAGAATTAGATATAGATGATAATGACATTATCTGACTTGATTATAGTGAAGACCTGTGTATGTTTTAGTGTAATTTCTGAAACTCACAAAATCACAGAATTGTAAGAGTTTAGGGAGATCAACTGGATTGGTAAGGTCAACCTTGAATGTTTGAAGTATTTTAGAGTAACTTTTTTTATTTTTTTTTTTTTTATAGGGATGCCCTCTCCTTCTTTATTAGTTTATTTGCTTTTAGCATTACTCATCCATTTCATATCTGGAGAAACAGAAGTGAAGTTCAGTGGACAAACAGAATTTGTAGTCAATGAAACAAGTACAACTGTTATACGTCTTGTAATTGAGAGGACAGGGAAGCCTGCTAACATCACAGCAATTGTGTCGGTAAGAAACTATGGCAGTTACATTCTGAGTGACTATTGATATCTTTCTGAAGAGCGTTTTGGGAAGTGTGGTCTCAGATGAAAAATGTGATGAAAAACTGAGATGTGAAAAGTAGTTGCTAGTATGGCTAGTGAAATAAGTGAAAGCCACAGAAGTACCTTCCATGCTTTGTTTCATCTTCTTTGAACTTCTAATCTCACTGTTTTCAGTGAGAGCCTTTTTCACAATGATTCATTCAAACCTTTGGTGCCTGTGAGGATGATACAGGTGTGGCAGCCATGCTGGTTCAGTTGCTTCTCTGCATTTGGTCTCAGTGTCCAACTGTAAACTTAATCTAGACCCTTTGCTGTTTTGACATGACTGCCTTTGTAATCTCTTTTCTAACCACCTCTTGTACACTATTATCAGGACAATTTTTTTCTGTTGACTCAGATGAATGGAACTTAATCTTACCAATTTTGGCAGATTGTTAATCTAAGTTGCATGCTTAGGCTCCTTCCAGTGCCAAGAGTGAGACTGGAAGGCAGAAGGTAGTTAAATCCTAAGGTAAGTTTAATTCATTTAGAGTATTATGAGGTGTACTGTGCTTCCTGTATAGGAATAGCTTTTCCATTAAAAAACGTGCTCATATGATGCATTATTGCAAAAGGTACCCAGTTGCAAGGAAAAAAGTCAAAAATGGTTCTGAATAAAGTGTTGTGATTGTATTACTGTTCCCACACACACACCCTGTTTACTAAGCATGAATACAAGGGGTTATTATCTATAAACTTTCTGTCCAGAAATTGAACTGTATGACAGCAGGGGAAGTTGTGGGAGGAATTATGTGCATAAAAGAGTGTATGAAGACTTTTCAAATGAGTCCAGAAGATATTGAGGAAAGAAGGAAGTGACATTGGATTTTGTATGTATTGCAGATTGATGGAGAAGACACAGGAGACTTTTTTGACACATACACAGCTGCATTTATACCTGATACAGAAACAAACCGAACAGTGTATATATCTGTCTGTGATGATGATCTTCCAGAGGCTGATGAGACATTCACATTTCACTTGACACTACCAGTAAGTCTCAGTTCTTCAATTATCTGTTCCCTAGAAAACATTGAGTAAACTGACATAAATGAAGGGCCTTTAAATTATATAGATTTCACTGTAGTCCTACTGCCTGTGAGTAACAGGTGAGAACTAAAATCTGGAATCCAACCAGGATGGTGCTTACTGCCCCTTAGGTTTGCCATGTCTCTGTGTGATGTTGCTGTGCAGTATAGACAGACATAGCCTGACACTCGAGCAACACTGCATTCAGCTGTGAACGTTTGAAGGTGAACAAGAGCACAGACAAGTTAGATTCCTGTTTTGCTGCATAGGCTGTACCTGGAGGAGAGAGTGGAAGTAGCAGAAGAAAGATGATGGCTTTCAGTCCTCCGGAAGCAGAGATTCAGTGACTTACCTAAAACCAAACAGACAGTTTTATAAATACTTATCAATATATTTCTTCATCTTGTTCTGTCTCACAGGATTTATGCTACAAGAAAGGGGTTCATGTTGACATTTTTTTAGCTAACAGATTAAGTAAGATGTCAGTTCAGTAAAGATAAATTCTGCATTTCATTGCCAATTATTACACATCTTGGACTGTTTGCAGTGAATATGAAAATTCCTTCTTACTTTGATTTGTAAATGTAGCTCAGTTTTACAATACTGTAAAGACTTGCGTCATATAGCTGATATCCCAATATATCCTTTAGATGGTATCCCAGTATAATAGCTTTGAAGTTTCAGTTTTATGCAAATATTAGAGAAAAAAAGAAGAACTTTGGAATTCCTGGCAGTGCTTGATGCTTCATACCTCGTTTCCTATTGCTATGGTGTTATTAATAATTGTTGAACTATCTTTAATCATTTACAAAGTTTGTTTCAAGTACTTTATTGTTGACTGTATAGAGTGTATTTCCTCAGTAAGTTGGAATTATTTTGGTGCATTCTGTTGCTTTAAATAATTTTCATTGTAACAAGTATAATAAAAGATGTACTTTTTTGTAGACTAATATTTACACTTAAAAGTCAAAAATATTTATTTTTCCCCATATTTAATATGTTATTTTGTTTTTAATTGTAGAAACCGTCTACAAGGATAAAGCTTGGGTCACCCAAATCTGTCACTGTAACAATCTTATCAAATGACAATGCCTTTGGAATAATTTCTTTTAACATGGTATGCTTTTTGTATGGTATATATAAAAATCTTAGAAAACAAAAAGGTAAAATTGTCAAATATGCTGGTTATTCACCTGAATCCCTTGGAAACCGATTCTGTGTTACATCTCTGAAAATGTCTCAGGAAATAATTCATATGTATGTATGTGATTAATACATATATACAGATTTAATATTTCTATATACTTTCAGGTGTTCAGATGTTGCCTGAGATCCTCACTCTTGGATGAATATCTGTGTTGCTCATCTAAATATAAAACTTCTAAAAATTGTTCAGTCCCCCTGCCCCCATCTGTTGGATAGGTCAAGATCTAAATACAGTATGGAAGTGAGGAGTAATACAGTGTCGACAGTATTTTATCACATCTGGGCTTTCGCTGGACCCCTGCTCCTACATAGTACCATAGGAAAGATAAAGCTGCAACTTAGAAATACTCAGTGTATACCTTTCCCCATGTTTATTGAGCAATTTTTTACTTAACTGTGAGAGCAGCATCATAATATACATACATACGTATATACATACCTTCTGAGATAAGACAGGGCGTGACTCTAGTGGTGTAGAGGATATTTGCAACAATACAGAGTTTGTGTTAGTAGAAAGAGACTATGCTTTATTGCCAGCATCAGGGCAGTATAATTTGTAGAGGACTTCCCTGAAGAAAATCTAATATGAGGAATTTTTAGCATCACAGTACTGAGCCATGCTGCTCCCTGAATTGCTGTAATTCTTTTAAATTTTTTGGCTGCAACAGTTTGAGACAGAGTCCATTGTCTGTCATCTAATAAATGATTTTTTAATGGAGAAAACCTATTTTTAACAGGGTTAGGAGCTCTTATAAATACTAGTGCCCATATGCCAGGGCTTAGTGTATTTTAGCTGTGTTGATTTACAAAGAAAACCCAAACATGACAACCCACTTCCACATGCATAATGTGATAATTTTTTTATCTGAAATCTTTCAAGCTTTGTATTAGCTGAACTGATTGGTTGCTAGGAAATGTATGCCAACAGTGGACTAGTTTGCAGATCGGATTAATTTGTCTGTGGGAGTTTGGTATTTCTATGGTAACAGTTTCTTCCTTCTGCTGTAATATTTGGTCTGTGCCTGATTGCCTGTCCCTTTTCTTCCTCATTAGTCTGCCTTAATCACAGTGAGTGAGCCCAGGGGCAGAAATGAATTTGTGCCTCTCACTCTAATTAGGGAGAGAGGAACCTACGGGACAGTCCTTGTAACTTTTGAGGTGAGTTCATCAGAAAGTATTCATACCTTTGTTAGATGAAACTGTGAGGCCATAGTCATAATTTATCAAAGTGTTTATTAAAGTGAAAGATGGACAAAATACCTATTGCCTACAATTGTTAATTCTGTTTCATAAAATGGATACTATCTTTCAAATGGAAAATATTGCAATCATCTGACTGCTTAATTTGAAGAAAAAATTAGGATGTATTAGAGAAAATTGAGTGTTCTCTGTCATTTAGGAAGGTACCTGAGGCAGCATTAGTTGGTATTGTAAATGAAAATGAATATTAATTGTGTCAGAAATTTGTTTATTTCTTCAAAATTTATCTGTATTTTCAAATAAATGCCTGAGCCTTTAATGCTTGTCTCAAGTTCAAATATGTAAGTGTAGAGCTCAATATTTAGTGAAATTCAGTATCTGTAAGACTGCAGTTTGAATTCCCAGAAACTTCAACCTTTCAAAATAATTACTCGAATATTTAGGCCATTTGAATGGGATATACTTATTGCCTTTATTGTGGGAAGGCTTAGGTTTTTTGTGGGTGGGGATTTTTTTTTTATCTAGCTCTGATTCTGTTACATTCTTTGAAATGAAAGTTAATTTTGTCATGTGGAAATTTCTGTATAGGTTGTCTGGTCTTATGTGTCATCAAAAGTTTAATGTAAGTGTGTCAAAATCTCAAAAGATTTGTACAAGATGTTACTGCATATTAAATACAATATGTATAGATAATGTACAGAATGAGATTCTCTATGTAATTTATTGCAGATCTGTTTGTTTTAACATCCAATAAATTTTGCTATCTACACAATCAGGTTCATCTCAAAATGCAGTTTATATACATATGTTGAAAAAAATTTACAAGATGTATTATTTTTTAGATTTCAGTATTAATTGTAATTTCCTTAGTATCACAAGTCAAGATAGAAAGGTCCCAAAACCAGGTGCTGTTATTCTGTCTTGGAACTGGTTAGGATATGTTAGTAATTTAAATTACAAGAGAATTACTATCCTTTCAGTTCTTTAATAGAGTCAGTTAATGCATCAAGAGGTACCAAAGAGTCCTTATAGGCCTGTATGGAAGTAATTGTCTTACTCTTTTTCTACCAATACTTAATTTTTGCAGAGTGGTTAATCTGAGTTACTCTGAGTTACTCCGTCTGCCAAAAAGAGCAGATTTTCACAACTGAATCTGTGTGCTTGTGATCAGGAGATGATTGAATAAATAGTCATTTGTTATGCATGTCAAAAACTGTATATTGATTATTGTGCCACATTCTTATGCATGTTTTATGTATTTTTATCATAAAAATCAATTATTTGCAGATAGAAGATGGACCAAACTCAGCTGAAGAAGACTTAAGTCCAGCCAGAGGAAATATTACATTTACGCCTGGGAGATCAGTGTTGATTTATAATTTAACAGTGCTTGATGATCAGGTAAGAACAAGCTGACTTTGGTTTTGGTTTGGATATATGGAAAGGTAACTGCTGTTCAGGAGACACTTTGTATTAAGTTACAAAAATTTAAGCAGGGTTTTAAACAGGGGTAGTAGTGCTTCTGCTTCATGAAGTGTTGTTAAGTTATGTCTCAATGGGCTATTATTTAGTAATTTTATTTTTTTAATGCTGCCTCGGTAATTCCCATCAGTGGATATTTTCAGTTTCTGAACATAATCTGAGTGCTCCAGTTAGACCTGTTAGGGACCTCACAGTAAATGTATAAATAATCAGGAAGGCATTATACTTTTTATACAGAGGGAATACTGAGGTCCTTGCATGGCCAAGGATGATGTTCTTTAACTAGATACAGGTTTATGTATTAAACTGACCTTTCTATATTTAACTTTTCTGTGTTTCTTTTTACGTGTTTTCTGTTTTTCCCTAATTGTCTGCCTTGCAAATTCAGACTAGGTTTGCATAATGAACTCAGGTTATCCTTTTTGTCTTTATTAATTGTTTAGGCAAAAGGAACCTACTCATAACATTGCTTAATTTTGATTATGTCCTCAGTGATGCCTGTGCAGCTCCTCTGCCTTCAGTCAATAGTGGATAAAAATGCGATTTGTTCTTTGTTAACTTGATTACTGTCACTTCTGTGAAGAGCAGATGCTATGTTTGCAGCTAAAGAAAGATTCAGCACACAAAATTTGGAGGGAAAACATAGATTAAAAAACCTGTATGTTTTTTGTTTAGATATGTTTCAAGGCAGAAACGTACTTTCAAAAATACCAAAAGTAGATGTCTTGTGCAGAACATGAACACTAAATGATAATTAAAAATTTTCAGGTTTTAGATTTGTCTTTGAGAAGAATCTATATATATATTATGAACCTTTCTTGCTATTTCAAGTAAACTAAACATAGTCTTCTAGGTTTCCATTTGTAGTTTTCGTTTTCTTACAGTTTTCTGTTTCTTTTTCTTTTATTTATAATGAGTTTGAGAAGGAAATAGAGGCACCAAAATAAGTGAACATGATACAGAACAACTTAATAAGGAAATTCACTAGAAAAATTGTGTAGGGAAAAAAGTGCCTGTCACAAAAGTGAGCAACTTTAAGGCAATTTTTACGTATTTCTGTTAATTATAAAAACCAGTTTCCCCGTGTATATACTGATACTAATATTAAGAGACTGCGCCAGACTGCTATGTAGAAACTTCTCTTTCAGATAAGTTGTAGTATTTCTGTAACTTATACACAGAAAGATTTTTTATTTTCCCTCCAAGAATGGTTCTTAATGTTCTTTTCCTCAGAGTTTGATCTGTACATCTGTGGCTGGTCCACTCACTGAAAGTTTTCCATAGATATACACAAAAGGTTAACTCTGTGTAAAAATCCTTTATTGATGATGATGATGGAGTGCATAAGTATTCAGAGTTACTCTCAGAGTTTAATTGAAGCCGTTAGGATCAAAGTTAAGAAAAACAATGAAACAGCTATTGTTCTGAATTATGTAGCCCTTTTCCTACGGAAAGTAGGGGACTGCAGATCTGATCTCTACAGTACTACATTTATTATTGTATATATTTCCTTCTTAGTGAGGAATAATGGAAACGTTGTTGTTAACAGAAAATTAAAGAGGCAAGACAGCACTGAAAATCTTTTATGTTTTTGTCTTTGAAATTTTTTGTTGGTCAGTCATGACGCCATTAAAAACTCTAGCATGTCCCACTTATAAGAGATGCTAAGATATAAACTACAACTAAAGTTATGGATATATTTTGACTCTCTTAAGTGTGTATTTTTATGGTGCCAGGTGGTATATTAATTAGTGAATTAAATGAAACATGAGTTAACATTTATTCTAATGAGGTAAACCAAGTATGTGGTATCTCGGTATAGGATGGAGGTGACTGAGAGCATCCAGATCTCACATTGACAACAAAACCCTGCATCAGTTGACAGCATTATGGAAGTTTCAGTGCCACAAGCCAAACAAGGATATCATATCCACTCTCTTAGTCCTAGAAAAGGATCTGAGCGTGGTCAATAAACAAATGAATGTTAAAGAAATATTGGACAGCAGGTTTTTCAGAACCTTTTTGCTCAGTAAACAGAAGTGTGTGAAAAGGATTGGTCAATTTTATAACAGATCGTTATCAAAAAAATTGTAGTTTTGTCCTGGAATTCGTCTCAGAAGCAAATACTAGTGGTTTCCAGTGGTCTACAGTAAGGAAGAAATGCAAAGATCATAAATAATTTTTTAAGATTTACTTTTTACCTATATGTATTAATAAAATAATCATATTTTTTCAGCTTCATAGGTTTAGCAAATCGAGATTTGGGAGATAAAATATAGAATCATAGAATCATATAATATGCTTGGAAAGGACCCATCAGAATATTGAGTCCAACTCTTGGATTTGCATAGGACACCCCAAGAATCACACCATGTGCCTCCATATATATAGTTATATGGTAATATAAAGCAAAACCATCATTCTTAATTCAGTAATTTGTGGTTTATAAGCCATTTGTTATTATCTGCTGCATAGATACTGAAGAAAAAATAGCTAGAACTAAAGTGTAGTTTTAAACGGTCATTTTGTAGAAATGCCAAAATCTAAATAATTGCAAAGCACAAAAAAATACTTTCTCAGATGGAAATTTTCTCTGTGGTTGTGGGTTCACCTGAACATAGGATGTGTTCCTTCTCCAGTTTTATAGGGACAGATGGACCAAAGTAACTCCTGTCCATAAGTTTTTCCTGTATTCTCTTAGGCACATGTAGAGATAGATCAGTATCAACATGCAAAATATAATTATGTAAATCTAATTTTGTTTCCAAATAAAGGTGGCTTCCAGAAGTGGCAATTGGTCTCCTCATGCTCTCAAGCTGTAAAGATCCAGATTTTTTTTTTGTTCTTCACTAATTTTTGGGTTTTTGTTTGACTTTCCACCCTTTTCATATTGTCAGAGCTCAGAAGTATGTTTTAGGAAATAGAACAGTTTGATTTTGAGAAGGGATTTTTAGCAAAAGTTAAAAGCAAGACTTCTCTCCTGCTTGTTTTAATAAAATGAACTTTCTCAAGTTTATGTAATTTCTCTTTTCTGCAAAATACGTAAACTATATTTCTCAGTATGAGTGTTCTGTGTATATTTGAGATGTGACTTACACCCAGTTGCTAATATTATTTTTCCAGATACCTGAAAATGATGAAATCTTTGTGGTTCATCTGAAGAGTGTGGAGGGAGGGGCTGAAATCAACAACACGAAAAATTCGGTTTGGATTAATATTAAGAAAAATGACAGTCCCGTGCGTTTTGGTCAGAATGCTTATGTGGTGCCTGAGGAAGATGATGTGGTAACAGTCCAAGTGGTTCGTGGTAAAGATGTCAGTGGAAAATTAATTGGACCTGACGAAGATGAAGTCTCTGTCAGTTATGCCATTTTAACTGGGGATTCAACCGCACATGCACAGCTTAACGTAGACTTTCTAGATCTACAGCCAAATACAACTCTTGTTTTCCCACCTCTAGTTCATGAAACGTATTTGAAATTTAAAATCCTTGATGATGCCATACCAGAAATTGCTGAGAGCTTTCAGATTATGCTTCTTGAGGACACTTTGCAGGGAGATGCTGTTTTGATTTATCCGTCTGTTGTTCATGTCACTATCCAGCCTAATGATAAACCCTATGGAGTGCTATCAATCAACAGTGTTCTGCTAGCTCACCCTGTTACCATTGATGAAGACCAAATTTCAAGGTACTACAATCTAGTATCTAGTCAGTTTAAGAGATTTGTTTGGCATTGTTAAGCATCCTTAGGATATCATTAAAAATAATTATAAAATCACTGCTAAAACATAATGTAGAAATCACTCACTGTGCTGTTTTTATTATCAACTTTATCTATGAAGAGTTCAAGGCAGTGGGAGTGTCTGATTATGTAGGAAGTATTTTAATATTTATAAACTTTATGTAAATAAACCATAACTATTCAATCAGTTTATATGAATAGTGAAAAACCCTTAATCAAAAGGCAGGATCAGTTGTAATGCTGCTCCACACACAGTTTAGTAGGAAATAGATTTCTGTCTTCCTCCTTGGTAAACTTTTGTATTTACTATCTATTAAACCGGTCTCTGGTTAAAGAAACCGAGTGTATTTCTCCCTTGATACTTATTTTAAACTTGATACTTATTTTAAAGTAATTTAAATATTTGTAATTTTACAGAGAGATTAAAATCAAAGTTCTGTACAAATTTATAGGCAGGAATGATACGCAGTATTGACAGTCTCAATAAAAATGTCCACTGCTAGTTACTGATAGTAGTTTATCCCCAAAGATACAGATAATACTTCAAACTACCATACTATGAACAATTTTTGAAGAATATTTTATGTTGAGCCCAGCACTCGAGTATTCATTTTTCCTTCTTACACGCAGTAAAAAATAAATCTTGCTTTCTAAATTTTTGTAAGTCGTGATTCCCAGACTTTTTGTTGTAGTCATATGCTCATCAGATGCAGGCAACTGGACATTTCCAGTATCATAAATATTGATAACTGAATATATTTTCAGTACAGGGGCAAATAGTTCATTGAAAATCATTATTTAAATATTCATGCCTAACAATTGTTCATGATGTAGAAAGGTAATAGACAAAAAGTTTTCTGAAATTTGACTTTTATTTCTCAAGGCAAATGTAAAATGGGCCCAGTCCCCACTTCTCAGTATCTTTCTTGCTGTAAACAAAATGTGTTCTAAGAAATAGCTTTAGTGACATTACAAAGAGCTTGTGAATAAACACTGAGTCTTCCATTGAGCGTTATGATTTCACAAACTGTAAGCCCTGAGTCAAATGTCTGTTGAAACCACTTAGATCACTGTAAATATTTTAGGGAATCAATAACCAGACAAGCCAGTGTTAAGTATGATTTTATATAGTGGGTCTTTTTTTTTCATTCAAAACCACAGGTTTGAAGGGATCACAATTGTACGAAATGGTGGAACACACGGAAATGTTTCTGTTTCTTGGGTTATAATCCGAAATAGCAGTGATCCCTCACCTGTGACTGCAGACCTTCTTCCGGAGGCTGGGGAAATAAGTTTTGATCAAGGACAGATGCTGGTAACACTTTTTCTGGACATTATTAATGATGATATACCAGAAGAGGCAGAGCCCTACCTGCTGAAACTCTTACCTCATACAATACAGGGAGGTGCAGAAGTCAGTGAGCCATCAGAGGTAAGTTTGCTTTTAAAATTTTTTTGGAGGAGGTAATAATGGGTTACAAAGACTTTAACAGTTTTAATAGCATTGGTTGATTGGTTGAACTGGTGAAAAGATTTAGTCTTGAATAGAAATCAAACAAATTAATCCTCAATATAATCTTAATGTATAGAGCAATTTCTAAAGTACTTGACTTATACAATGCCAGAGCTTTTTACTGTGGTAGCATTCAGTTTAGGTTATTCCCAGCACGCACAGCATTGCATACATGCTGTCTCAAGTGACTGCTTCTGGTATAGCACAGCAAGGTTGTTTTCACTTGCTTATTTGCTGTCATAATGATTACTGAAATGTTGTACAAAGTAACAAGTTCAAGGGAAGGGGTTAGTGATTAAGACTGTAACCTCTGAACTGTTAAATAAAGGGTGGCTGGCATTGCCAGCAGTTCTGTGACTTGAGTCCCTCCCTGCTTTGTCTTTTAAAAAAATGTTTGGAATGAGCTTGGTGGAAAAAATGAATTTTTTTATAATCTGAAACATTTTTTAATTACTCACTTTGGCTGCTGAACCAAAAAAATCAGTTTTTCAGAGCTCTTTCTGGCACATGGATGATACATAGTGAGAAAGTTGCTACTGTCAGTGCTGTGCTGCTTGTATACAAAGACTACTTTGGGCCATCAGGCTGATTTCTCTCCTGAGTGCCAGTTCACTAAGGAAAAAAATGTGTGATGGCCGCCAGAACATGCTTTCGTGAAGGCATGAAACTATGATATAGAGTAATGTGGCATAGAGTAAGTGATGCCATTTTCTGCTTTGCAGCTTCTGTTTTACATTCAGGACAGCGATGATGTTTATGGCCTAATAAAGTTCTATCCTTTGGAGAATCAGAAGATTGAAAGTAATCCAATGGGACGCTTTCTATCCTTGAGTTTTGCAAGGGAAGGAGGAACAGTTGGAGATGTGCGGTTGGTTTATACTGCACTGTATATTCCAGCTGGAGCTCTGGATCCTGAGAGAGCAAAAGGTGGCATTCTAAATGTTTCTAAAAGAAGCATTCTCATCTTTCCAGAAGGAAAAACACAAGATACTGTAAAAATTCCAATAAGAAATGATGCATTTCTTCAAAATGGAGCTCATTTCCTCATACAGGTATCTCAGTTGTGTTTGGGGATTTTTTTCAGCCTGTGTAGTATGAAGGATATAATTTAGTTGTGGCTGCTTCCCTTTTAATTTAATTAAAATGATCTTGCCTGTTGGAAAACAAAAAAAGGAAATAAAAAAGCAGTTAGCTCTGTAGCCAAGTAAACTTTCTTCTTCAGAGACTGTTTCCATAAATCTGCCATAAAAAGCTTTATTACTAATCATTATTTACTAATTAAATAGAATTAAACTAATTTACTATTAAACCAAATTAAATTAATTTACTAATTAAATATTAAAAAATAGACTCTTGTAATAGGATTCAGGTATTACTCATAAAATTTAACAAAATGTAGCAAAGGTTAGTTATCTGGTCAGGTGTGTTACTTTTGTCAACCCCTTCGATTTTGTAACCAAATTAAAGCTCCTGAGTTACAGAAGCATGACAAATTTTAGAAATTACAAGCAATAAAATTCAAAATAATCAAACATATATTTAATTTATATGCAAATTTGACCAGAGAACTTGAAAATTAATTTTTGCAGTTCTCCCTGTATGTGTGTGCCCTTTTAATTTTTTCTTCTTTTTTTTTCTTTCTTTCTGAATTTGTAAGAAGGGAGCTTCTATCACCGCTCATAAGATTGGCTGGAAAAATTCCCTAAAACCATGCCTTTGAAAGAAAACTGGATTGTCTGCAAAAATGCTTAAAGAAATAATTCCATTTCCCAATTAATTTTTTCATTTTTCACTGGAGAAAACCAAATTTTCTTATTTGATAGCAAGTTACTGTTCAGATATACTTCTGTGGGAGATCCTAGGCATTGTAATCAGTAATTGTTTTGCTGTTTTCTCATCTGCAGTTAAGATTGCACCATTATCTCTACTTTCTCTGATTAACTATTGCCACTCTGATCGTCTGGGATCATAAACCCAGAGAACAATCTTCATACACAGACAAAGGGATGACTTGGTGCATCCAAAGCCCAAATATCAGAGTAATTTCTTAGTTCTTTTTGATCTTCTCACTTTAAGTCATGTGTCTTTAAAATTTTCAAATAGAATGTTGATGTTAAATCATAAATGTAAAATTTGTAGGTTTTGTCTTTAGTTTATAGTCTACCAAAGCTGTTTTAATTACTTCTGGAATCTTGAAAAGATTTCTTCCCTCCACCTCTTCCCCCCCTACATTCTCTTAAACAAAAAAACAAAGAAAAAAAAATATTGTCAGAATTATATTACTGTTTTACTAGCAAACACCATTTTTACATTTGCAGTTAGATACAGAATTGTTTGCATGTTTTATCAGCTGCATGAGATCTGAAAGATCTGTGGAAGAACTGAAATATCTAATTCCAAAACCCGTTTTGATTATAGATTAGAAATAGCATTTCAATGTCAACTATGGACAAGACAAACATGTGACAAGTATTTCAGAATGCAGGCACTTTTCCTGGCTTTTCGAACTGCAGATTCCAGGGAGATGGGGGGCAGATGTTCTGTACTTTCTCCATGAACCATAAAAATCTTTTTAGTTGAATAAACAACATCAGAGGTAACTTTCAGCACAAATAATTCATTTAGAGAAGGAACTAAAATACCCTTATTTATCACTATGACAATCATTCTACATTGTGAATAAATGATAATCTCAGTGAACATTTTTAGAATGAGAGTCTGTACTATGTCCAATAAAGGATCAACTCAGGAATCAGGGGAGGAGGGGCAGAGGAAAAAATGAAGCTTCAACACAGCTAGAGAATGGATAGAGGAAATGGAAAAGATTAGCATTCTTCAGTGACATCTTCAGATGTTAGTTAAATAACCTGTTGTTGTTTGACATGCAGACTGCTTCTGGTATGGACAGGAAGATTAATTCAATAAACTACGTGGCATTATTCAATTCACAATGCATTCTGTTTTTCTCATGAGCGGATTTGCTTTAAGAGGAAACACTGAAAAAAATCTTGATAATTAATTATTATGATAATTATTATTTAATCTGAAAGTGTCTAGAATCAGAAGCACTTAACAAAGGGAATTCTTTCAGCTCTTAAGTATTTCAGAAACTTTACTGAGCTAACAGTGGTCCACCTGCATGCTGTTAATTGTGCAATCAGGGCCTAGTGATCTAAGAAAGCTTAGAAAACGAGCGAAACAAACTCCCACCTTTGTTCCTCAGACTCTTAATAGCTGGCTTGTATGGTTGAGAATCAATTGCTGAATATGGTATTTATAACACAGTTCCCATCTATCATCAAATAAAATGTGCATAAAAATTTTGACTGTTACTTAAGCGACAGTAGTGCAAAGTATGATACAACCCAAGTTTTAAGAATGAAAGTGCTTTAAAACTCCTCAGTTGAAATGGTGATTCATGATCCCTGTATGGATTTAAATAAGAACACTTCCCTCTCCTTCGCTAAAACCTATGTGATAGCATCTGATAACTCCAAGCAAAAGCAACCTAGTGAGAGTTAAAAATGGGTTATCATTGGTGGTGCAACTGGACTTGTCTATCTCGCAGTGGCCTTTTCAGCCATCAGTGTGCTTGTAGCAAGCGTGGGTAGAGTCCTTCCCAAATCTTTGTTCGTGAAGCCAAGCCATGATGATGATGATTGGTGGTTCGTGCAGTTAAATGTTTGCAGAAGTATACACAAATCATCCGTGGAAACATTTAGTGTTATGATGCATGTAGACAGAATCTCCTGGTGGTATAAATTATATTTGAAAGAAACACTAAAACAGGAAGAATCTGCTTTCGTTGCCATGTCAGTGCTGCTGATGGGCTTGGTGAATAGTATTTTCTATTCAAAGAAAGAATAAACATTTTTCTATTTCTTCTTAGTATAAATAAATCATAAAAAAATATAGTAACACAAGAGGAGGCTATGGTTTTGAAATTCTGTACTGATTTTCAATTCTGGATGTAATTTTAGCCTATTAGTTATTGTAAATAGAAAAGTTCTTAAAGTTATATGAAAGTGGAATGATTGAATCATTTTTTGCCTTCCTCAGAGGCTATAAATTATTCTGGTGTCAGAGACTTCAACAGATACTTACCAATACGTGGCAAAAAATTGAAGTTAGAACTGTTTGGGCACTTGTCAGATCAGTTCATAGGTCTAGTAATAAATTGCCAAACTAGAAAGTTCATTATCCCTCTGCATACATTTAGTTTTGTTCATAGACATAATTTTTCTGAGACCTATACCATTGTGCCAAAAAACCTGAATATCATCCACTTCATTTCTTGCACATCTACTTACACATTTTTGTTATGATGTTACCAGTAAGACAAATTTATTCTAGAGATGTTTTGCTCCTTGCATTTGAAACTTATTCCAAAATGTCAGAATAGTTCTGACTTGGTACTAAGGCTTCTTATTTCTCAAGTTTTTCTTAATTTTTCCCACAGCTGGAAAAAGTTGAGCTGCTGAATAGAATTCCTCTAGTCCCACCCATGAGTCCTCGATTAGGTGAGATTCAAAATATTTCTCTGAGGATTACTCCAGATATTGCAAATGGAGAAATAGGCTTTATTAGCAATCTTCCAATTATTCTGTCTGAGCCAGAAGATTCCCCTGCTACAGTGGTAAGTAAATATTTTTATATTGTCCCTTAGTATGCAAAATTTATTTGGAGAAAGCAAAGTTTACTATGTTCATTGTAACATTTTAAAGTTAATGTGATCAAAATCCTTCCTCTGAGTTCTATCTTACCTTAAATATTGCCCTGCTTTAAAAAAACAAAAAGGTAAAAAAATTGCTGATAAAATTAAGATCTGAAATAATGTGTGACTCATCAGAAAAGTGAGGTTGATCTTTGCTTTCTCTTTAAGCGTCTAGAACCTGTTAGGTCTTGATGATCACATGGAGCAAAAGGTGCTGCAAACAGTTTATTTTCTCTCACCAACTGCAAAGACAGTCACGTTAAGCAGGACTGATATCATTCCCAAATTTCATGGAACTGTCTGTGTATCCTAAAAGTCATTTACATGTGAATATATAATTTGGCTCACTGGGTCTATTTTCCAATGCATATGCTGTTTTCTTTCTGAGAGCCCAACAAAGCATTTTCAAATGTATTGCCATCCATCTGAGTGCCCTAGTCCCAGCCAGAGAAGTCTTTCTAAAATGTCTTTTCTTACATCTTCCCATTTTCACCCTAGTTGTCTTCATTGAAATCTTCCCTCAAATCCTGAATCAGATAACTTGTTTCTTATTCTCAGAATAAAACTGTTCATTTCCTTAAGCAGAGTACAGGTTGGAGCTGTACTATAACAGCCAGAATAAAATTACAGTGCTTGCATTTAAACTGAGGTTGTGTTGATGAGACAGGCACGGAGTAAATCAGTCACACAAGGGTTTTTGTTTTTATGGGTGCAAAGTGATCTGTCACGTTAGTCGTCTGGCACCTCCACTAAGTGTATGTAAATAAATACATGCTTAAGTATATAATGGACAAGTGATTAAAAGGATAATATTCAGTATATGTTTCTGTTGATATACCATCTTTGATTCCATATCTTATATATAGGTATAAGTAAAAAACCCAAGGTGAACATTTTGAGGCTCTTATTCAGATATTAATTTGCAAGGGATTAATCGGTTTTGCATCTATTTTTGCAAGTCACAGAAGATTTGCATGTTTTATAGGTTTCCATTGCACTGCATCGAGATGGGACTGATGGTGAAGCCAGAGTGTTTTGGAGTTTGAAACCCTCTGGTCCTAATCACAAGGCAGTAACACATGATGATATAAGTCCTCTTAATGGCTCTGTTGTTTTCCTATCCGGACAAAGTGATACTACAATCAACATTACTATTAAAGCCGATGATATACCTGAAATGAATGAAACCGTGTTATTAACTCTGGACAGGTATTGTACCCTAATCTGTAGTGTGATACTCAGTTTATATGTAACAAATTGCCACAGTATTAATTATGAGTTATTGCTTGTATTGTGTTGATAAGTGCCTGAAGGAATGTTGGGCTATTCAGACTATATGTGGATTCTTCTTGAACGGTAATCAGTGTAAGAAACTGTGTTTTACTTATTATCTAATGACTTAATTTTCTCTATATTTTGGTTGAAATAATGTATGCTATTAAAAATGTTTATTTAGCTTTGATTTTAGTAATAGGACTTGGTTATAACACTTATATTTTCAGAAAGTAATGTTTAGTGAGATATTGGGGAAAACTAAAATTAATAGTAGAAAGCAATAGATAACTGTGTTTAAGTCAGATAAAGGTTTATAGCCAGAATGTTAATGCAAAATTAGGTCAGCTTTTTTTGTTTGTTTGATCTATGTGTTCAGTATTACTTGCTCTTGATAGTTAGATACTTCCATCACAAATGCTGGTTTCCAAAACAGGCCAGTATGACCATTATCACATGCCTCAGCCACAGAGGAGCAGTGGTGTTTCTGAAGCACAGTGTTGTAGACTCCCTTTTGCATGAGATGAGGACTGCAGGATAGTTGAGGCTGTAAGAGACCTCATGGGTTATTGTTATATGCATGTGAACACTACTCAGAGTACTTGAACTATTTCATATCCAGGAGTATATTCTTTGATTTACTAATAGAAGAATCTTGGCTGTTTCTTCAGTCTTGCTTCCAACAACTCAGTTGTTGGAAGTATATATAGTTTAGAAATACCACCACTTCTTTTAATACCTCCTAATAACGTAAGGTATATTTTCCCCCTTTTTTCTTTTTTCTGGAAACATGCTAATAGAGGTCTGCCAACTGCAATGTCCACACTGAACATCTACTACTTACACAGTCCTTATGCAGAAGTATCCTTGTCCTATGTAGGAAGTTCAGTCTAGCTCTTGGGAACATTAACACCAGATACTCACGTAGGTTACTAGTAAACCAGCAACCAACTCCTCAAGCTGTTACTGATCCTGTTTTTTGAGCATCATTCTGTCACACAGGAAAGATTCTGGTCATTTCAGGATTGGCCTGCTTCTGTAGAAGCTGGCTGGTGGATGCATCTAGTGTAGAATGAATTATTTCATTCTAATTGTGCCAAAAAGATGGTCCTGGTTCAAGACGAAACCAAATGGAGACTATTACAAGCAGTTTTCTGATTTCCTTTCCATGGACAAAACTGGTTTGCCTGAAGGAATTTATTAGAGTTTCTGGCACGAGGCAGGAAATTAAGATTAGAAATAATGAGTGGAGTTATGAAGAAGTTGTGTAAAGTGGCCAGAAAATTGAATTGGAAGGATAGGAAACAGATAAGTATATAGAAGAACCGGAGAGCATAAAGGAATAACTTTTTACGATTGGACACTTCTACAGTATGTGTAAGTACAGCTTTCTGCCAGTTACTCCAAGTAGTAACCTCATGCTCTGAAAATTATGTCTACAAAGAGGATTGAGCTGGCAACTGAACAAATGCAACCACTGTTCTGCTTTTGCTGTGTATGGTAGGAATAGCGTGTTCTACTGATCATGAAGCAGCTGATAAAAAGTGTGCCAGCAGTAAGCAGCTTTCCCATACTTGGCAAGGTCTGAAAGTGAAGTAAGGAGCAGGTGGTCTGGCCGGGAAAAAGAAGTAAATAAGGAGGACATAAAATCTGAACTTCTCTCTAGACATGGATAGTGTTCCTCAAGGCTACGAGTGAAATTTGGCAACTTGAACATGAGCCGAAGCCAAGAATGGATTGTCTGCAAAGATTGTCTTTTCAGTACTGGAGATGACTCTTCAAACCAGGGGTGAAGGAGATTGGCAGGGTGGTGTATGTAAGCTTGTGGTATTGCTTTCTACATAGTTTGTATTTTCTGGATGAACAGAAGATTTCAGTTTCCAAGGCTGGCAGCCAGCACCTCACAGCAGTAGTGAATTTGCATGAAAACAAAGGTGCACTGTGCTGTGGATGTGCTTGCACTGTTCAATAAATTGTAGCATAAGTCAGTAGAAAAATAGAGCATGTAAGGACTTTAATGGAACTATAGACATAGAAATATGTTCATAAACATTCTATTTATTGCAGTTAGTAATACCATGGATAAAATAATAAAATAATTAGTTCTAACAAGGATGTATTATTTACAACTCAGTGTTGTTGTTAAGGCAATTTACATTTAAAATGAGCTTTGATTGCATCCATAAGTATAGAAGAAACTTTCCAAGCCATTAAAAATAGTGTTTTCCTTCCTTGTTCTATGGCCACCATCTGTAGGCCATGGATATTAAAAATAACTCTGAATGCTGTCCACAAAATGGAGGCCAATGTATATGCTGAAGAATATACTTTCAAAGAGGACAGAAAAGTAAGAAGCAAGACAGTCTTGTACCTGCTGAAACTTCATCATATTTTCTTTCTTTAGGAGCAGTTTGAGTTATTCAGTTTGAATATCTGCCCATACCTAAGTATGACCTGAATTGAGACTAAGCATAAATACTGTCAGATATCTGAAGTGAAGTCTGTATTGGCCACCTTGTTGAATGTAGGTGGAACAGGCCATGAAAATTGTGTGTATGCTTTGTGAAAGCATATATACATACTAGGGTTACTCATTTTGCCCAGTAAGCACAAATAGAAATAAGTTTTTTAAAAATCAGATTGTTTCTTCCTTCTGCACAGGACATTCTCCTACTGGCAGTTGTCATCCCCCCAGTGCAGATATACAGCTACAAATTTGGCAGTTGGCACAATTGGACCCTCAGGGCAAGCAGATTGGTTTTGTACTCTTGAATTAATCATGCTGAGACTGAGAACTTTTGGACTTTAGGGTCTGGGAACAACAATATACTGATGACTTTATTTTGATTTGTGAAAATGATCATCCAGGAAAAGTTGAGTGTTTAAATAGTCTTCATGCTCAGAATCTTTTTAAGTCATGAATCCCATAAATTAAGATGCCAGAATAGATCCGTGTACATATGTATGTATCTCATTTTTATATGTATATATATAAACACACACACACACATATATATATATATGTATAATGAAACAAAATTGAAGCAGTGTAACATGAAGATCATTGCAGTTCCAATGACTTCTGTGATGTGATGCACGCTGAGGTACTTAACACCTTCTTTGCCTCAGCATTCAGCAGTAAGACCTGTTGTGCTCAGGACAGCTGGCCCCCTGGGCTGGTAGACAGGGATGGGGAGCAGAATAGACCCCCTGAAATTCAGGAGGAGGTAGTGATACTTGGATGCTCACAAGCCTATGGGACCAGATGGGATTACCTTCACAGAAGGGGTTGATTAGACATGGGAATAGACCGTCCAGGGCGGTGGTGGAGTCACCGTCCCTGAAGCTGTTTAAGAAAAGACTGGATGTGGCACTTAGTGCCATAATCTAGTTGGTAAGGTGGTGTTCTGTCATAGGTTGGACTCAATCTCAGAGGTCTTGTCTAACCTAATTGATTCTGTGATCCTGTGATTCTGCAAAAAAAAATTTCATAGATGGAAATTCTATCTTGGGTAATGTAGAAAATAGACTTTTTTAAAATTGTGAATACAAAATAAATTTGACGATTGTGCAGTTGTTTTTGTGTTTAAGAGGCTACTGCGTGACAAAAAATTAGCAAATCATGGAAGGCCCGTTTAAAGCATGGCATACTGCCTATGGGCCTTAATTCAGGGTTTACATGTAATGCTTTATATGCACAGAAATACTGAAATGGGCTTTAATGGAGTTGGGATATTTTCCTTACTTGGAGATTTCCTTTGGTTAGTGTGTATTTCAGAACTATATCAACCCTTCCTAAGTAATTTTTCCATGAAAAAATACATGTGATGCTACAAGAATTAAGTCTTCCAGTGTAAAATGTTGGCTTTTTCTTCAAGGTTTGATCAGATCTTATTTAAATGGGGAAAAAGGTGTTTGAAACTAGAAGTAGAATGTTTAAATGAGTGTTACTGAACACCTACTGCTAGCTTTTATTACTTTTCAAAGTAATAAAACCCATATATGTTCTACTGTGAATAACAAAAATCAAAATAACCTCCAAAATAAAATAAATGGTGGATTACCTCTGGAGAGGATGTGTTCCCTCTGGTGAGAAACTCTGTGGAATTTATAGTGGGGCAAATATTACTTTAATACTACTCTTTAAAGCTAGGTCCTGTCACTAATTAAGTCAGTAGATAATCCTGAAAAACTGAAGAATGGGTGAACACAAAACTAGGAAGCAAATCGAGTAACATTCCACAGGCAATCTGAATGCACCTGATAGAAGAGAAGGTATTTTAGAGGAGTGTGTTTTTAAAGCAACAATAATACAGATACACCGTTTCAATTCAGTTTCCACTATTCACTTTATTCAGGATTCCATTTCTTGGTGCACAGATATGAAGTTTGACCACGTCTCTTAAAAATTATGATTTTATTTGCAGTGGTCTTTTATTCATAATTGCCGTGTTATTTTAAACTCAAAAAGCTTCTTTCTGCTATTTTATGATACTATGAATTTTAAAAAATGCGGAAATATTTTGAAGCTTCTCTTAGTTGTCCTAATTATTCTGTAGTTCTTGCTAAATCACAATTAAGATTTTTTAAAGAAAGAACTTCCCCGATGACTAAGCTTTTTGCGTGAGATTTGTCATATGGAAAGCGGAGGCAGCCTGGAGCCCAAGGCATGAGGCAAGGCCATGGTGGTGGGGCAGGTTAAGCAAGGAACACATGTGAGGTTTGGACGATGGCCATCACAGTCAGGCACAGCTCAGGGATTGCCAGGCATGTCCACAGCAAGGAGACAAATCCAAGGTCAAACCAGGAAGTCATGTCGTGGGTCCTGGTCCAAGGATGTTACAAGAATTTATGTGTGTACCGGAGAGTGTAGACATCCTGTTGTGTACAGTGTTAGTTACTCATGTAATGACAGTTCAGAGTGGGAAGCCTGAATGGGCACCCACCTGAGTGGGTGCTTCTATACCATTTTTGCACAGGCTGTTTTATCAGGAATCGTAGAATAAGCTGAGCTGGAAGGGATCCATGAAGATCATCAAGTCCAACTTCTGGCCCAGCTCTGGACATCTCAGGAATCTCACCATATGCCTGAGTGCATTGTCCAAACACTTATTGAACTGAGACAGGCTTGCTGCTGTGACCGCTTCCCTGGGGAGCCTGTTCCAGTGCTCAAGTCCCTCTTCTGTTTTTGAATTGTAACCAACATTTACTGTGGGAGAGCAGTCATGCAAGGCAAACATGGTCAGATCCATCAATCAATCAGTCAGTTAAGTTAACCTAGTTTTGAAAATGGAACTTGACTGCAGAAAACTCCAAAGTAATGTTTTTTTTAGCAGTGGATAGGCTGAATCTCATTGTGACTTATGCCGTGACTATTAAAAAATAATAAAATATTGCCAGTCTTCTTAGTCCTTTCAAAAAACACCTCATGGTACCTTGAGACTGTTTCATTTCTGCGACCCCTTGGATTTCTATGGTGCTGCTGTTGTGCTTTACAACACGATACTGTATTCTAGCACTATTCCTCAGTTCCTCCTCAGCCTTTTGTTGTCTGAGCTGTGTTTGGACTCATGCACTGTGACTTCATGAAGCTGAAAGAGATAGTACTTCTGGCATGCCCTTTCACTTTCCGATGAATTATTTTGTCTTAAGTAGTTAAGATTGTATATGCATATGAAAAACTCACTTAACATATTGGTTCATTTGTAATCTCTGCCTGTGAAATACATTACTGACAGTTTAGCAATATAATTAAATGTTAGCATTAAGAGCAATATAATGAAAATTTAGCATAAATTTTAGCTTTGGAACGTTCACCTTGATCTTTTAATTGTATTAATGATGGTTTTGGAAAACTTTGCATATGTTTCTGAAGAAAGGGATAATGTCTCAATATATAGTGCTTAAAATGTATCCTCATTGGTAATCACTGAGAAATTTCTATTCAGATCTCCTAGTTGAAGGAATGTGTCTGCAAATATATTTGCTTTATCATCTCAGACTTTTAAGTGAACTTTTACGTCTATTGAATTCTGAATCTGAATTATTTTTTTAAGTCAGAATTTCACTTTATAAATGCTTTGGTAATCTGTTTGTACTATTTTAATAGGAGATACGAGGTTTATATTTAATATGTATTTATTTTAGATTAAGAAAGACAATGCTGTCCTTTAATATGGGATAGTTTCATTATATGTGCTTATTTTCTTGTTGTTGTTAGTATTTTACTCTGGTAATCTGGTTAACTGAAAAATTGTCAAAAATAAGGTTTGATGTGATTTTGTTCCAAAATAGTTTTTGAGATGTACGTGTTATAACTCCAATTATGCTTAGTTGTTTTTGTTACTGTGGCAGATGAATGAAATAACACATCATGGGGGCATGTTGATTATACTTTTTTAAGTGAAGAGCTGTTTATAAATGTAGGCTACTGGTTCAGTTGTGAGGAGACAAAGAGCTTGGCAGTGATCAAGCTCCTGGGGGAGGGCTGGAAAGGGTGTACCATGAATGGGCCTTGACATGCTGAATTGGTCCCAGGGTCATTTCTCCTCAGTGGGGACTGCCCATTTGATAGCATTTGTCAACAGGAAGATGCCAAGCAAGGAGGATTTCCATAAAATGAACATTATGTGTTTGGAGAGGGAAAAGAAAGCTTTATGGTGGTGGTGGTGGTGTTATTGTTATTATCTAAGATTAGCACTATTGAAATTCCAGCAAGTGGCACTTTTATTTCTTCCCCCACCCCCTTTCTTTCCTTCTTTTGTTCTTTTCTTCTGTGTTGACAGGGTAGAGACAGAAAGGTTTGTTGTGTACTTTGGGTAAGTGCAGTAATTGTAGTTTGTCTTCAGTGAATCAATGCTTTGTTTTACAAGTGGTTGTTTTGGATGGAATCTGTCTATAATATTTTTCCTCTCAGGAATCATGTCTTCTGCATCTCTTCAGGCAATGCTTGCTTGCCCTTTGGTGTTTAATTTGATGGCATGGGGTCTGGCTTGAAGGTGTTTCTTTATTTAGGATTTGTGAATGATGGAAGTTATAAATGCATGGCTCAGTGTTTGATATTCCATTGTCTGATCCAATAATGGATTAGTTGTTTTAAACTGCCAGAAATGCAATTAACTAAGTGCCTGAACTGACTGGAACTATAGAAAGTTTTCTGCGGTCAAAGATGAGCACTTATCTTTTTTTGAATGACCTACCTTAAGTTTATATCAAGACAAATTACTTTGTCTGCTGACATATTTTTTTAATATGAAATAAACATGACACATTACCCTTTTAAAATAAATATTTCCTGTTACTTCATTTAAGTTTTCTTCCAGAAAACATTGAAGATGTGCAGGAATCTAAATTCATAATACAAAACTTAATAAGCCATATTAAAACTATCAGTCTGAAGGTGCAGTCTTAATGCATCCTTCAGTAGTAGTTTTTCTGGCATTTTTAATGTAATGAACTTCAGCGTTATTGAAAATTAACATATCTGGGGAAATGAATGCAAAAAAAGTAATTTCTCCTTGTTTAAGTGATTTTGGATCATCCCTTATGTTTGATCCAAATACAAGCAATATTGAATGTGACTCTACCTTCTTAGTGCAGTATTCTATTTCTTTCCCTTTGTATTGTGTGCATGTCTGACTAAAAAACCCAGAACTATCAACTATAAAAAATAATCTGACAACAAAACTACTTCAGAAGAAAAGCTGGATTTTTTTTGCAAATGAATGAAACAAACGACAGGTTTTTCCTAATTCATTATATACTTTGCAGTATATAATGGAGTAAATTGTATTCATAAAATTCATCAGGATTCTGATGTCCTTTACACAGATGCGTATTTACTTACTAAAGAGAACCATTTCTCAAAAAAATTCTTTTGCCTTCCTTTCCCAGGGTCAGTGTGGAAAATCAAATATTGAAATACGGGTTTACAACTCGTGAAATTATTATTTTGGAAAATGATGATCCTGGAGGGGTGTTTGAATTTTCTCCATCTTCCAGAGGTCCCTACAGCATAAAGGTATTTATTTGAATAACTTCTCCTAATCATTATGGACAACTAAACAGAGTGCTTGTGAAAAGCTGGATTTTCTTTTTTACAGGAAGGGGATTCTGTTGAACTGTGCATTGTCCGCAGCAGAGGGAGTCTTGTGAGGCAATTTCTGCGCTACACTGTAGAACCAAGGGACAACAGTGAGTTTTATGGAAGCACAGGAATTCTGGAGTTTAAACCTGGGGAAAGAGAGATCAGAATTACTCTTTTGACAAGAATGGATGGGATTCCAGAGGTAAAATTTAGTATTTTCCCTTCTTCAAACTGTGTTCCAGCATAACAGTTTGTCACTTATTAAAATGTAGGAAAATATATAGGAGCAGAACATGTCTGAAAGCAGAGTATGCAATGGCTTTTCTACAAAATGTATTCCCAGCCTCGAAACCAGGGATACCTGAATAATGAGGTGTCTTTGGCTTTAGTGAAATTTTTTTTTTTTTTGGTAAATTAAACCTGTTACACTTTGAATCCATGCAATTTTTTAACATCCATGAACATCTGTAGTATACAGTGCTGTTTTTTAATTGAACTTTGAATGAACAACCGCTTTCTTTTTGTTTCTTTTTGGATAAATAACTGCTAATTGCTGTCAGTGCTCCCCAGTCTAGATTAATATTTGCTGTATAGACACAAAGATGTGATACTTGTTTTAGTGTTCCATGATGCTTTTTTCCGGTGAGGTTTTTTCCAAGAAATATATGTAGTACAAAGTCCGATTAGATTAATAATGCAAGCTAATACATTCTTTCAAAATTAGCTTGATGTCAATGGTTTTAAAATCTTCGCTTTCCCTGTTACAGATGGCAATGTACAAAACCATTATGCATGTAGAACTTGTGTGTGGTTTCCTTTTATTGAAATTTGTCTCTCTTTCTACCTGGCTACAGACTGTGGATATTTGCCCAATTTTTTTGGATGTGAATGCTGAATATGTCTTTTTATTCTGACTGCATTTCCCTCTTCCAGCTGGATGAGGCATATGCTGTAGTACTCAGTGGCTACAGTGAAATGCCAGGCAAGCTGGGGAATGCCACAAGAGTCAATATAACCATTTTGAAGAATGATGATCCACATGGTGTCATTCAGTTTCTACCTGGTGAACTATCAGTAACAATAAAGGAAAGTAAAGGAGAAATCATCTACCCTGGTAATTCTTTTTATTGGAGTTACTGCTTTATCTGCTGTTTGCCCCTGCAAGGCTTCTTTTCCCCATTTCACCCTC
This sequence comes from Pachyramphus minor, assembly GCA_013397135.1. NCBI lineage: Eukaryota > Metazoa > Chordata > Aves > Passeriformes > Tyrannidae > Pachyramphus > Pachyramphus minor. Next base: position 104,976 of record VYXB01007311.1, on the reverse strand, counting down.
TTAGGACGATGTCTGCCTCAAGTCTCCACTCAGGAGTTTCTGAAGGGGTACAGTGCCAGCAGGATGAGTGAGCAGTGGAGACTGAAGCAGAGGAGGATGGACCTGGAAAGCCATAGGGTTCAATCCAGTAGAAGATATGGCTAGAGAATATGCCAGACAGGAGGGACAGAATGTTGAAGTATGTGCAAGATGCAGCCTGGAGGTAGTAGTTCTACCTGGGGAGGATGAGAAATAGGGTGCTGTGTGAGAAGAAAATACAGCTAAGTTTTCCTATGTGTGACTTCAGTTTATCTATCTCTATTGTATTAAGTACAATAACAAATTACAAATTTGACCAAGTTTGAACTGCTGTAGTTGTTTATCAGTGTGTACCCTTTTGTGTAATATTCTTACATATTATTAGTTTTGCAAGGAGTGGATTTACTTATTATTTGCTTTTCATTTTGCTTCAGCTTTGCTGAGCTTTTTGGTTTTGACTTGTGTTGTTCTGAAGATGCACACTGACTGTATATGTTTGCATTTTTAGCTACTTACAGAGTTATAAGAAACCAAGGAAATTATGGCAATGTTAGTGTGTCCTGGACTGTTGACCCAGCATGTACCGATGACGTCTATCCAGAACAAGGGACTATTTTCTTTGATAATCTGGAGTTTTCAAAAAATATCACCATTTACTCATTACCAGATGAGGTAACCATTTTTACAGTGTTTTCATGTAAGTGTGTTTTTTAAGAGCCTGATAATTATTTGTAGGAAGAATCAAACTATTGGTATAAAACTTTTATATGTGTTTACTTAAGCAAATCATAAAAGAATTTGAGATGCTGTGCATAGCTATACACAAAAAAAAGAAGCTGGGAGTAGTCAAGTGTGGTTAAATTATAATAATAAATCCTTTGTTTTGATAGCAAGAATCCCTTTTTTTATTTTTAATGTGGATATATTTGAAGTAATATAAGAAAGGAGAAAAATTATTAATAAATAAGTAAAGCTGTAGAAATAACTTACATGTATCAGAAGCAGGAAACTGCAAGATAACTTTTGAGTCATTGGTACAACAGTAAAGATGAAGGGGTTTATTTAAAGGTTTTTTGACTGATGATGATTTCTGTGTCAGTGAATGAACTGTCATTTGTCATCCCTCCTGACACACCTAAGGATCAAAAAATGAATAACAGCACACAGAAATCTCTGGTTTGTTAAACCCCTTAGCTGTTAATTTTAATTTTTTCATTGTTTTATATGTGAGAAATTAATTTCTTAATACTTTCTCATTTAGGTGCCTGAGGAGATGGAAGTGTTCATCATCAGATTATTCAATGCTACTAATGGAGCAAGACTGGGCAATATAACACGTGCATTTTTACAGATTACAAGGAATGATGATCCCATTTATTTTGCTGGTTAGATATTACTGGTTGTAAATGTTGAATTCATATACTGGCCCAAACAGACCAGATAATTGAGAAAACCTTAATCCTAGAGGAGCTAGTATAAAATGTACTTTTTGTTGTTGTGTTCAATTTGCTTTTGTTTTGTGGTTTGTGTTTTTTTTTACTTCAGAGCATCATTTTATTTCTTTTTTGCTGCTGGCTTGGTCAGGTGACTAAGCACTAAAATATTTTCTTGTACCCACAAGTATTTCCATTCCCCTACTATGCCTGCCTCATATTTCCCTTGCAGGATCCTCTCTTGGAGGATTAGGTAAATAGGTCAGAGGCAAGGAGCTCATGCTTGAACTAAGGGAGGCCTGTTGCCTTGTTTTTTCAGAGCCTCTGACGGTGACTGTTACAGAAGGGAGTGTTGCAAACTTTACAGTCCTAAGGAATGGATCTGCTGATGATGCTGTTTCTGTTCAGTACATGACTGTTAATGGAGATGCAACAGCTGAGGAGGGAGACTTTGTTCCCAGTGGAAAGAGCAGTGTCATTTGGTTCGATGTCAAAGAAAGAGAGCAGAGCTTATCTGTATATATTAATGATGATGATACCCCTGAAACTGATGAAACATTTTATATCTTCCTTTTGAATTCTACAGGTAAAAGTCATGAGTTAATGTATGTTTAGTAACTCTCTCTTTCCCCCCTCCCGCCTGTATTTTTTACAGCTTAGTCTTATCATAAAGCAATATATAAATGCCAGGCATTATATAAATAAAGGTTTGCTTCGACATTTCTATAAAATTACTGTACAAAGTGCTTGGATTTTCATCTTGAATCTTTGAATTGGAAACAAAAATTAAATTAAAAAGCTGAAAACTGTCCTGCAAAACCAACTGGAGTTAAAAATCTTGTTTCAAATGTAAATGCTCCAAATTTGATGGGGTTTTGACTCATGGAAGAAAATATAAGTTAAATATAAGAAATAGGAAATTTTTATCAATTACCTGAGTATAAAGTGGCTTATGTGTTTCCTGAGGTGAGCCAGAATTCATTCTAATACTCAGCTCTCTAGCAAAACATCAACTTTATGGAAATGATTGGACAAAGCCATTCTTCTCCCTTCTTAAATTTTCTGTGATCTGTTTCTACTTTATTAACTGTGTTCAGGGTTGTCTGGTACTTTCTTTTACCATTTTATTGTGAACTTATGATGGCTTTTCTCCTGACACACATTCTTACAGGAATGGGTGGAATACAGAATATTTCTAGATGCATTCCAGAAAGGAAAACAAACAAACAAACAAACAAAAATATTTTCTTTCTGTGATCTGTTGCATATATTTGCCTTGATTGTTGCATCCCTTTTTGAAAATTGTGTTGGACAGTTGTACATCAGAGAAAATACAGATAGAGATATATGAAGTTAAAACCATGAACACATTGTTTACTTTGGAATAAAAGCTGATCTAGTGCTCTTAAAAGGGGTGAAAAACAGCATGGGGATGGAAACATAATGTTCTTCAGTGGGCATAAGAAGGGTGTTGGAATGTCTCTAGCATGCTGATATGCACACAGAAATCCTACTACCTTCTGCTCTACTTCAAAGATTTCTTGCATTTTTTCCTTTCAGGTAGGCTATGATATGGGTGTGAATAACCTCTTAGACATTGTTCTTGCTTTGTATTTAATTAAAGTGCAATATTTCTATTCTAGGTCTAAAGGAGAGCTGGGATCTCTGAATACATATCTTATTCTTCTGACTTGATCAGTTGATCAAACATGAAGTACTACCTCTCATACAATCCTTTCTGCTCAGAATTGCATCATCTCTGGTCATGTCACTTAGATTTTTTTCTGCAAATCTACTTTCTTGCTCTCTGCATGAAATACTATTTACATATTTTTACTCTGATTTGCCTGTTACTGAATATCTCAAATATTGGTTTTCACTTTTTGTTTTATCACTGCTCATTTCTTTGTTTGCATGAAAGCTGTTGGTTTGAGATGGAAACACATTCTGTTTTAGAGTTACCTCCATTTCTGATTCCAGTTTTGATAAAATTAACCACACTCTTTTTAGGTGATACTGTTGTCTTTACTGCTGGAGTGGCTACAGTTATTATTGAAGCAAATGATGATCCTAATGGCATTTTCTCCTTGGAACCTTTAGAGAAGCCAGTGGAAGAAGGAAAAAGTAACATTTTTTTGTAAGTAGACTCATGTATTTTATGGTTGAGGTACTTTATGGATAGTACTTTGATTCAATCCCAAATTAAAACAAAAATTATTGTAACAAATAGTTTAAAAAAGCTCTACCAAATCTTGGATTGAATTATCTGTGAACATATTGAAGACATCCACTATTATCAGCTAGACTTTGCATATTAAAATGTGTACAGAAATTCATGTTAAACTATAAATAAATAAGATTACAGCATTGGATTTTTTTTATATTCTCATGAGAGTTTAGATACAGAAAGATCTAGATGATTGATTAGAATATTGGTGATTGGTTCTCCTGGACCAATGGAGAAGTAAAAAATGTTTTCAAAATAGGCCTGAATCCAACTATGCATTTAATAGACCAAATACAACAATGTGATTTACCAGCATTTCAGGACCTTTCTCAATCCTTTTTGATTAAATGTACTTATTAGGAAACTGTCTTTTGCATACCCTCAATATAACTTGACTTTTGTGTAGTACATAACAAAAGGGCCAGAGTAGCATATACTCTAACTGATGAGAACAACTGTGGCAGCACTGAGCCATAAAGGGATCAGAATTACTGCAACAGTGCTACACAGCTGAGGATTGCCCTGGTTAATGGCAACATAAGGAAACCTTAGGAAGCAGAAAAAACACAGTTGTGTTGCTGTGCCTAGACTACTTTTGCTGAATTACTTTTTCAGCTTTGTATAATTTTTTTATACAATTTCTTTTTTCTTTTTTTTTTTTTTTACTGTGCAAACAGAAGCACTCATTTTGTATGTAAACACATTTTCTTAATAAAAGAACTATGTTCTTCAGTTTTTGTTTGTAATGCCTTTTGGAAATTGGTGAAATTATGTTACCAGATAGCTGTGCAAATAAAAGCTCATTTTTGTTTACTACATTCTTAATCTGGAATAATCACAGATTTGTGAAGGATGTAGTATATAACCCAAATTAAATACAATATAAAACAGAGATAAAGGAGTTTTGATTGTTAAAGGAAGAAATGCTTGTGGTTAAATGCAGATGTTTCTTGTCTAAGAGTGGCCAGGTATCTCAATTTGTAATGGTAATTTGCTGAACTGTACTTTGACTTATATTTTTTACATAATGGAAGTGCAAAATAAACTTATATTTGGCTTAATAATTCTACTTTGCATACACCTTCATTGGTTACTTTCTTTCTAAGGTACCTGTGGTATACCTAGGAGTAGAATTATACTGTGAAATGGCAGGCCTTTAAAGAGGATTGTATTACCATTCATGGTTTTATTTGTTATTAATGGCTATTTAGAACGTTTGATATTATTTTTCACAGTAAGAAGGATTAGCGTAGTCGTGTTTTCCTTTGTTAATGGGGAATGCTGATGCATACCTGCCAGAACATTCACTCTTTCTGTATCTCTGAATAGAATTTTGAGACACAGAGGACACTTCGGCAATGTCTCATTAACCTGGCAGCTGTTCCATAATGACTCTACACTGAGGCCAGGAGAAGAGTTCTATGAAACTTTTGGGACTGTGTGCTTCCTGGATGGTGAAGGATCAAAGCCAATAACACTCCGTGCTGTTTCGGATAAAATTCCTGAATTCAATGAATTTTATGTTTTAAAGTTGGTGAACATTTCAGGTATTGTCTTCATATAACCATTCTCTTCCTGTCTGGTAGAAAATAATTATGTTTAATCGATCAAAACAAAATAACCCTCCGAAGAGCTTTACCTTGAAAATCATGTTTTGATGCCCTGTACTTTTCTCATAAGATTTTAGATTTTATTTTTCATTTAATTTATGAATACAATTTTGATTAATACAGTTTTGGTCATCCTGCCTTTAAAAAGGATGCCTTTTGGTGATTTCAGAGATGTAGAGCTTTGTATTGTTGAAGACAAAATAAAGGTATTAAAGACAGTGCATAAAGGAGATTGGTTGGTTGATTTGCTTTTTTCAAGGGGTGGTAAAATACGTATAGTTACCACTTCATATCACTTAAATTACAACTGCTACAGGTCTCCTGCCTACCGGAGTTCCAAATCTGCTGGACTCCTTCCACCTTGGTATTATTTATGGTCTTCTCTGCAGAGTATATCTGAAAATGTGTTGACATTTCTGTAAGTGAAATCCATGTGCATGTACAGAAAGTTTCCTACTTCAGTTAGGTAAAATCCTGCACACTTAGTATGTGCAGGCTCTACATTCACATCATGATCTTCGCATCATGGATTCTTATGGTGAAGTAGAATGGATGACTTATGGCAGGACTTGGCATCAGTTTTAATACAAAACTGATTACAACTTTTGGAAGATATCTCTGCTTATTTCGGAGGCAATGGGCCAAAGGTTGCCATTTCATATTTGTGTAATATGTAAGTAATATGAGAGTATATGAGTAATATGAGGAGTAATATGAGAAATTAATTTGACCCCATGTTTTTCAAAGTAATCAAAAGCAACCTATCTCATTACTAATTCAGAAAAGCTGAGCTCATCTTTTTTTAGCTGAAAGACAATTATGTTTTGCAGTTCAAAAATAATATACAGCTTTGTTTTCTATGAAAATGTTAACTGTAATGTTTTAAAACCAGTACACTTAAATTATGTTAATATTAAATCAGAGCAGTTTCTAAGAGGTCAGAGGTCTTTAAAGAAGATTTACGCCTATTTAGAAACCTATTTTGTTTAAAAAAGTTTAAATAGTAACATTTTTCAGACCATTAACTTTTACTCTTAATTTCTGTTGCATAGGTGGGTCTTCTGGTCCTGGTGGGCAGTTGTCTGAAACAAACCTTGCTGTAACCGTGATGATCCCATTCAATGATGACCCTTTTGGAGTCTTTGTTATAGATCCAGAGAGTCAGGACAGAGAGATAGTGGAAGATGTTCTTTCTGAAGATGATCTTTCCTATATTACAGACTTCACCATCTGGAGACAACAAGGCACTTTTGGTGTTGTCCGTTTAGGTTGGGAAATAACGTCTAGTACGTTTCAAGCTGGACTGCCATCAATGGTAGACTTCCTGTTGCTGGGATTGTTTCCAAGTTCAGTACAGTCTCAGCCCCACATGAGACGCTATCACAGCGGAACAGATGCTTTGTATTTCAGTGGAAAAGAGGATGCATTTGGAGTTATTGATCTGGAATACCCGTATAATGGAAATACTGCAGTAACTAACTTTACGTTTTCAGCATGGTTAATTCCTAATGTCAGTACTGATGGTTATATAGTTGAAAAGGATGATGGTAATGGGACCTTATATTATGGTGTGAAAATCCAAACAAATGATTCTCATGTTTCTGTAGTGTTTCATTATACAGCATTAGGATCCAATATGACTTATACAGCTAAAGCAGCAGTCCTGAAATATCTGGATGAAAATACTTGGATTCACCTTCTTATTACTCTGGATGAAAGTATAATTGAATTTTACATGGATGGAGTTCCAGTTGTAGGAGGAATTAGGAGCCTTAAAGGAGAAGCAATTGCTGATGGTGAGTCAATAGCTTGCATTATTTTTCTCTGTATGTAAACTTCTGCAAAGAACACCTTGAAAAGTGTATGCAAGATCCTGAAATTATTATATCCCATTAGCTGGTTAAAAAATGGTTAGAAAATTTTAAGGATTTTCAAAAAGCTTATAGAAATAAGAGCTAGGAAATTTCCAAAAGTATCAGAACTGTAACAGAGCTTTGATTTCAATAATTTGAAAGTTAATGAATAATTATATTTCTATATGTATGCTTATTGTGTATACATATAGTTATATATACTTACCATTAATACTTTCCGTAAGATTTACAGTGCTGTAGCTGAGAGAGTGCTTCTTTCCTCTCCCTTTCTGAAACAAAATACAATAATGTTTTTATTTCTAGTTGTGTATTTTATTACAGCTAAGCCAATATCTTGTAAGCAATAGAATTTTTCAGAGTTTAGATTTAGTTAAGTATATATTCACGTGGTATATGAAAATTATGTCAGTATGTTTAATAGCATTCCAAGGAATATTAGCATGTGTACTTCAGTTTCTCTAACTGAATAGTCACAGATTTTAGTCACAGGTAGCCATTATGGAATTCTACACCGGACTAGCATAGCAGTGAGTATGAGAACAATTCCATTACAAAGTCAGATATTATATGGTGGGAATACATCTGTATTTCATTTATATTTACTATTTACTCATTCTTTTGCAGTTTCTCACTCTTCTATGTGTTTTTTTTTTCTTTCCCTTTTTTTTTTCCTCTTGGAAATAGTCTCCATCATTTTCCCTTTTGTTCTTTCACCATCAGTTGCACATATTTTCTTTCACAGGGATAGGCAGTGAATGATAAGCAAGTTCATGAGTACAATCTCCTTTTCTGTAATCAAAGAAGAAAAATTAAAAAACCATACAATTATGTTAAATGCTTATACATCTATATGCATATATGTGCACAAACATATAATAATGTAGGGGAGACTTCATTAAACCTATAGTGTAGGATTTTATTTTTACTTGTATATTTCCATTGGTTGAAGTCAGAAATTTGGCCTCTGTAACAAAATAGTGCCTCTGCAATTGATGATATCCATCAGATGTGCAGAACTATAGCTCAGAAAGATTTTTTTTCCCCCCATTTTCTACAACAAAGATGTGTGAGGTACAGTAATGCTTTTGTTGCTAGAGGGATGTCTGAGTCATTGTAAATTTTCTATATTTGTGGAGATGGCATGGTCTCTGTCTGGAGATACACAGGTGTAAGGTAAGGATTTAATCTCTCTCCATTTAATGTTGAATACTACACAGTGGTGAGCACAGTAGCCTGGCTTTTCTCATCATCCTCTGCCTTGTGTCTTGGGACCACTAACAGTGGCTGTGGTTGCTTTTCTCTAGAAGAGACACTTGGCGTCAGCCCACTCAAGAGCACAGTTTCTTCCAAAATCAGAATACAGCTGAAGAGGTATCTGTGTTTTAGCATGATAGGAATGAGTATGACCTATGAGGTTAGTATATTTGTGAAAAAGGCAACTGTGATCCTCTGACTTGCTGAGTAGGATAATTGTTTGGAGGGAGAGAAAAATATTACTGCTATTGTAAAAAGCGTTTGGAATTTGGTGCACTTTTCTGAAGCCCCTATTGCCAGTCCATGACGTCCAGAAGGGCTAATACTCTGGTCATCAGAATGGATTCACTGTCCCAGCAGAGGGATACAAAATAGACAAAGCAAATGTTTGGCAAAACAAAAGTGAAAGGGGTTGCAGCTGCGCCCTAAAAATCTCTAATGGAAAGAGAAATTTCCAAGATTCATTAAAATAAGGGACGGTGACAATGTGCAGATAGAAATAGTAGGATGAAAAACCTGAACTGTCTGATGGAATTATTTTTCCTGTGGTGATCTACCTCTAACACTTAGATGAGGCTGGAGGAACTTCCTGATCTGCATTTCAGTATGATTTCTAATCCAGGAATAATAAGCAGTTTACCATTTGTGTTTTTTAGTAATTACATTTATTAGATATATTACTTTGAAGAATAACAATAACATGAGGAAAATTACAATTTCCTTCTCAGGTCCAGGAATAGTGAGAATTGGAGCAGGAATCAATGGCAGCAGTAGGTACACAGGGTTAATGCAGGATGTAAGGCTTTATGAGCGGAAGTTGACACAAGCAGAGATCTACGAACTCCATGCAACTCCTGCAAAGAGTGACGTCCACCCTGTCTCTGGGTATTTGGAATATCGGCAAGGAGAGACCAATAAATCATTCATTGTGTCAGCAAAGGATGACAAAGAGGAAGAAGGAGAGGAGTTATTCATCCTAAAGCTAATTTCTGTGCGTGGTGGAGCTCGAATTTCACACGAAAACACAACAGCAAGATTAAGAATACAGAAAAGTGATAATGCTAATGGTTTATTTGGCTTCACTGGAACGTGTATTCCTGAGGTAAAGAGTGCATAAGAAAAACTATAGGAGAAATTTTGGATACAATAAAACTAGTGGCAAGACTAATTGACCTTCACAGAGCCTTGATTTCACATTCTTAGTTTTTGTAGTTAAACAAGATTTTTCAGAATTTTAAAATGTGTAAGTTCTGTTAATATAGCCTCAGTCACACTGGCATTTGCTGTATAATTTCTTTAAATTCCAGCAGTAATAATAATAATAATATAAGTAAAAATAAAACAATATTTTATTGTGGTAATAATACTAATATATGTTATTATTTCTATTATTATTATTTCTATCATTAAATTGTCCTTAACCCTTCCCTTTTCTTTCCAATTTGTCTTGACGGGGAGGGAGAGGTGAGCTGTATGATACTGAATTGACATTTGGGATTAAACTGTGACCAACTGGGTTGCCAATTAAAATATAAGGTTCAATTTTCTTCTTTTGAGAATGTAGAATTACCAATATATTTTATTTTTCTGTGTTATATGATGTACTTGAAAGAATTTTACTGAAGGTCGTTCACTGACAAGGTGTGACGTATTTTTCTGCAATCACTTGCTGTCATAATTTATAAGATATAAAGTAATTATATTTGATATTAATTCAGTTGATACTGGCTGTGAGTTACTTCCTTTAAAAATTAAATTGTCTTTGGTGGTGGCCACTATATATGTAGTATATGAACTTGTTACTTTTTTGAGGAGGATTGACATAAACATAATTAGTTTTTACTTTTTTAATCATTATGAGGGAGAAAGATACAATGCCTGTTTCTATTGTTAATGGATTATTTTGGAAAACAAATTTCATAATGCTTTGCAATTTGGGAACTGTTACAACCTTTGAAGTACATCCTTTCTAACTGAAGTGCTTATGATGTGTTTGAAAGTAACCATCTTGCCTGAGTGACACTAGGTTTCAGTTCGGTTCAGTTTGCTTTTCAGGTGCCTGCCATCTGCTATGATAATAGATTCCTTGAGTTTCAAATGCCACTGATAATTCTGTGATGCCACAGATCATCAGTCAGCAAAATTAAAAATTTATATGGCATTTAATTGTTTCACCTTTATGTTACATCCATTTCACCAGAGAGCTCTGAGAGATGATGCAGATACATAGCACTGTTTCTTCAGTAGTTTAATTTCTTTATGTCTATATCTGTCTGTTAAGCAGATGAAAGCACATTCAGTATGTGCAGTGTGTTATTCAGCAGCTGTGAAATTTGTCTGATGCTTAAGATACCTTTAGCCTTTCTGACAATTTTCAAATAAAATTATTTTCTACTTTCATTTGGTGATCATAATTTTCTAAAATACATGGTCAGTATCAATACCTGCTCTGTTCCAAATGTGTGAAACTGTTGCTGCTGAAGACATGTTCTCCATGAAAAAAGAGTTGTAAAGAGGACTGTAGCACAAGAAATTTTTCAATTTTTTTTCCTAATTGATGATATTATAATTTAACTTTATGGTATCTGTTTTGGTTTCCAGAGTGTTTTTAGCTGGGGAAAGAGGGAATCCAAATATTTCTTTAAATTATTGCTAATAAAATTTGAAATAATTGACATAAATATAAAAAATAGTTTCAGCTGGTTTTGACATATACATTTCAAACATATTGGTTCTGTCTTTGAGATGTAGGTTGGGTGAAGAGATTGTTTTCAAAAGAAACAACAGGGTGCAGTTACTGGCTTACCTCAGGGAGTTGCTAGGGGCTGTTGCAAATTCCATTATGATTGTTCTGAACACTAAGTTCAGTTGCAGCATCCTACCATTCCAAAAGAGCTGAAAGTAACATGACAGCAATAAAAAAATGCTGAATATTTGACCAGCATTAGAGAATTCCACGTTTTACATTTATTGCTTTGACCGTAACAATAATAATAACACTTCAATTACTTACTTTCTTCCAGACTGCTGATGAGGGTTCCACTATATCCTGTGTCGTGGAGCGTACAAGGGGAGCCCTGGACTATGTGTATATAAATTACATTATCTCACAGGTTGATTCCACTGGCATTAATTACCCTGTTAGCGACTTTTCTAACAGCAGTGGCACTATCACATTCCTTCCTTGGCAGAGATCAGAGGTAAACCCTACCTTCCTATTAATTATGCATCCTGTCCTTGGAAACCTGGAAAGCACCTTCTAAGGATGCTTGACTGGTTTTCATGCTTTCATGCTTCACATGGCTTTTATTAGATTTTGTGGGGTTTTTTTTTCATCTTTGACATCTCATAACTGATAGGATAAATGCCTGTAGATCTGTGTGCATCTCACTTCAGGGGTTACCGTGCACACATGTATGCTTAAACAGACATAATACATATGTATATATGTATATATTAAGTTATCTAACCTACACTTCTAGATAGTCCTGGGCTGAAATGAAGGATCCAGTGACTTTCAAAATTGGAATATGATCAGGTTTTGATCCAAGTTTTGGAGCTCAGTTTTATCATTGTGTCAATAAAATAAGCAGCAGTAAAGTCCCCTGCTGCAATCAAGTGTCTTGCAACTGCTGTTTGTGACATTCTGTCTGTTTAGATTAATCTGTTTCTGTGACTGACCCACAGCATGGGAGTTTCCCATTTATTTGGAAAAGGAGTCTGGGATCACAATACTGTAGAAAGTTAGTGTGTTTTCTGTTAGTGTTTGTAACATGGAAAGGATGGATTGTTAGTAGAAAATGCTGTCTTTAGTTTCACTTTTATTATTCTGCTGAAGTCAATATGGACTAACTGAAATGCACTGACACCATTTGAAAGGATCCCAGTGGCTCCACTAGAACTGTGGATGTGGTCCTAGTTAAATAATGTAACTGATTAGAGCTTAGCAAAAACTTGTGATACTGGAAAATAGGGTGCTCGTGGCACTGTTTATGAAGCTTTAATTCTCTATTTAAATATATTACTGCATTGTGTGCAGTCACTTAAAGTAAAATTTCCCAAGATTTTCCAATCTGGTAGCATAGATGAGGCCTGCCTTATTCTATGTAGTGGCAAAAGAGGACTGGTGTACTCTCTTGCTTCACTGTAACAGATTGGGAGCAGTTGCTCATCAGGTGAGAGAGTTTCTGTTGATGCCTGTAAGCTACTTATTCCCACAGATCTAAATATGATCAGCTACTTAAACCTTTTCTTCCATATATTTGTCAAATCTTATCACAATATATAGAAAGCTGGAATTGTCTGTGCAGAGCAGGTTATGTTACTTGATCATATGATCTGTAAGTCAGGTGACGTAAAAGCTTACTTCACTTGCTGTCTGAGTTAGATTAATCACTGTAATGTCTCTTATGAAGCACAAAGTCTTAAAGATTTTAAAATCTGTCAGATATTTAATTTTCAATGTACTCAATTTATCTATGCTTATGTTAAATGTTATATATGGCTATATAAATAGTTTCTTGGTTGGTTGTGTGTTTGTGTAACTACAAGCATGTAAGACAATATGTCTTCCATTTATGGAAACTTGGTAAAGATATTTTTGAATGGGTATTGTAAACTTCAAATATTATCCTAGAACCTAGTTTAAATTACATGGAAGGCACAAATGTTTTCTGCATTGCTTGCTGAACTTACAGTAGATACAGCTGATTGACTAAGAATTTGGTGAGTTGGGTAAAATTCGTAAGTGAGGTATGTTGCACAGTTTGATATCTCCGTGATTTGGCCCTTCTCTAGGTCCTAAATTTGCATATTATTGATGATGACATTCCGGAGCTAAATGAATATTTCCGTGTGACATTAGTCTCTGCAGTCTCTGGAGATGGAAAACTAGGTTCAACTCCTACCAGTGGAGCAAGTATAGATCCAGAAAAGGAAACTACTGACATCAGCATTAAAGCCAGTGACCACCCATATGGTAACAATATGAAAGATGATACAGTCTTACTGCAGATTTATGTATAGTTCTAACTCAAGAGGTAAAAATTTGCCTAGCCTAGCTAGTTGAGGAAGCAATGCCGAGTGTTCCACTTTATCTAATTTGAGATTAATTCATAATTTTTATACAAGAGTGAAAGCCGAGTTACTTATTCATGAGAATATTACAAAAAAGGCATCAAAACTGCCCAGACCAAACAGTGATGATCCAAATAAAGATTGCATATAGTTGATCTTATGCAAGTTTTTCTGAATTGAGAATTCCTAATGGAGAGAGACATTTCAGTGTGTTTAATATACCAATAACTACCCAATACTGTGACATACTTGGTCTCTTTTGGGAAGAGCTAAATTAATTTTTGTGATGTGGTTTTTTAAGGCTGATATGGATATCAGTGAGAGAGGGAATGGTACATAGCACATCCCTGGAAATAGCATGACTGGGTCTGAAGGGCGTATCAATAATTCTTCGTGAATTTCATAAACATTAAATATAAACATTATAAATGTTTTTGTTTCAACTTACTAGCATAATTTAAATTTGGTAGAAGAAGCCATGTAAATAGTACTTTTTGTCTGCCAGGTCTACTACAGTTCTCGGTGGGGCCACCTCCTCAGACAGGTGATAAAATGATTCTGCCAGCCTCTGCTGTGCCCCATGTTACTGTTAAAGAAGAAGCCGGACACGTCAGATTATTGGTAGTTCGTGCTCAAGGGCTTCTTGGAACAGTTGTCGTGGAATACAGGACAGTGCCGCTTACAGCTTCCAGTCCTAAAGATTATCAGGTATGGCCATTGCCAAGCTGTGTATTGTTTTGAAATTTAATTAGAGCTATTTGTCCTGGAGGTAGCATTCAGATTGAGTGTTTTAGCTCAGCTGTGATTCTTTTTGCAGAAATACTTCATTTTATAAGGTGTTGTGATAAATGAGTGTGTAATTCTCACTTTAAAAATATGAGTCACTATGTACCTTTGGCCTCCTTTCTGTACAGCATGTTGTGTTTCCTAGGAAAAGCCTCTGGTTTTGATTTTGTTTTCCCTAAGAGAATTGTCAATGCAGCAAGAATGAATATTTCCTATTGTTGCTAAGTATATCAAAATTTATATGAGCATACAGGTGCATGTAAAGGTGAAGATTCTATTTGTACATGTTCAACAAAATAACCTGTATGTGTCTGTGTTTGCTTGTCTAACTACTGTTCATGCAGAAAAATGCAGATGAATGCAGATGTTCTTAATATGGTGAATTTAGATGACTTTTTCTTATTAAAAACTAGCAGCAGATATTTTCAAAGCTGAAGTGAAGAAAAGTAGGCGTTTTGACAAAGACAAAAAAAAAAAAAGTTGTATTTCTTTTTTCATTTGGATAAAACCATGAAACTTGAACAAAAATGTGAAGAGCTTTCATATTGCAGGCTGTTTTGGGCATGCTGGAATTTCAGCCAGGAGAAAGATACAAGTACATTACTGTTAACATCACTGATAATTCTATTCCTGAACTAGAAAAAACTTTTAAAGTGGAGCTGTTGAACCCAGAGGGAGGAGGTAAGGCACATATGTCAATCCGTTGGTTGCATTTACATCATCTCTACTCATCCATTAATATCTAGCTGTGTGTACTATTTCCATGTTATTTCTAAAGACGAACACCCCCACATCTCCCAGAGAGCTGTAAATTTTTTTAGAAAAGAGCAGTTCTTCAGATATTTTGTTAATCACCAGATCTCAAACAGAGTGTATTACTACCATGCATTGGATCATTCAAAGCCAATTGCTGCTCTTTGAATTATGTAATTTCATGGCTGGTATTGAGAACTAAAATAATGTAAAAATATTTATTTTTTTAAAAACATTTGTCGATGTTTAAGTCTAAAACCTTTTTATCTGCCCCTTGAATGAAATTGGAGGAATTGCAATAAACTGGGTCATAACTGGTTTAACTGGATTAGAGCATTAGAAAATTGTGGGGTTTCTGATGCCTGGGAAGTTTAGCTGAGTTGGAGAGGTAGTTGGTAGCTCTGTGGAAGAACAAGAGAAACATTCAGTGTAAATCCTACAGTGCGATGTTTGTCTCACAAGGGTTTGCAAGAATCAGAGCTCCTGCCACATAAAATAATTTATGCCTTACAAAATTTATTTCCTTTGCAAAAGATTTTTAAGGAAGATTACAAAGCTGATTGGAGGAAAAGAAGTGATTTGAAACACTGACAGCCATGAAATGACTTTTTAACTGATATTATTTTTCTAAGCAATTCAGAAATGTAAGTGTGATGCCTTCTGGAAAGTTAGATCATACTAATTTGAACGTCATGCAGCGTGGCACTATTGTGCTGTGTAGGGATTCTTTTGATAAAAAACTTCAGTTCTTTCATGTTT